>JAEQBH010006130.1:0-107208 GCA_016808115.1 Tetrastigma voinierianum
CACAGTTTGTCTTTTTGAGAAGAAAATTTTTTGGGAATACAATGCTTGACAATTTAACCTTTTATCTTGTATAAATGGAACAAACCAGGAAAGTCAAGATACTTAATTGAATCAAAACATTGTAATTAAAAAGCAAACTTGAACATATACTTAGTAACTGACTCTCTTTCTCACACCTGTTTTTATTCTAAGCTCACACAGCCACAGATGTTTATTGTTACGAATAGATTTTGCAGGCCTGAGATCAGAAGTTTTTCAGATCATTGGAACTATGAAACTTATAGGTTATCTTAGGCTCATGTAGGAAAGCCACCACAGGAATTTACAGAGTTTTCTCCCCAAAAGTTCTTAGCATCAGCTCTTCTGTCCAACCCATGCTTAGCCAAGTTATCCTGTTACCATGCTGACTGACTCCATGTACCTAATAGCTGGTTTAATAAAAATGTATTAATGCCCGTAGGCTGTGTGTAGCATGTGTGTGAAGGCTTAGGCTGAAGAGACAAAGAGAAAGGGAGAAGAGAGAGAGAGAGAGAGAGGGAGGGAGGGAGGGGTTTATAGAGTTTCAGTTCAAGTCAGTATGATTTTATTTCATGCTCTTATGATTTACTGAATTTCAACCCATGTCAATTATCTCGCATTGTAAGATCAACCAGCATCCCACTTATGGCTCCATAGGCTGGAAGAGTGAGGAAGTACCGCACCACCTACGAAACTCCTCTTCAGTAATCCAGCATATTCTTGAGCATCAATGACGTCCTCTTATGATGTTGGGAATTGATTAGGTCCCCTTTGAAGCATTTTAGGAAGACAACAATCCTCACAGCATTGAAATAATGTAGAGCACCAAATCTAGGGGATATAAACTAATCCCATGTGCAATTAGACAGAGCTCATTGCTGAAACCACTTTATTCCCGTTCTTGAAGTATATTTATATTCTTCAAATTAGTACTTTATACAACATTATTGGCCCACCTGGTTTCTAAATCTGTCAAAAATGCATCAAAATAAACATTAAGACATATTGAGAGACTAGGACATTTTTGTTACTGAACTACAGATACAAATTATACTTTGTCCCACAATCCACAACGCCCGATTATTTGCCTTCTGCTAACAGTTTTTCCAGCAGACCAATGAACCCCTAAGGCATTGAAGCAGATACCTCTCTTAATGAAGCTGAATGAAGAGCTTGCCAACTCCATCTTTCCAAATAAGTTGAATGAATGAAGAGCTTGCGAACCCCTCCCTTCCTGGCCCGTCTGCTCCTCCCTTAATCTGCTCACAAGGTGATGCTTCTGCTTCTAGACATCTCAAATTTAATTCAATGTTGAGAACTAACAGCCATGCATCTTGCTCATCTCAGTTCAAATGAGTCAAGAACTAGACTAGGCTGTTTCTTTTGTTTTTTCTGTTTAATTGTAAGGCAGTAGTTTATATAGAATGTGAATAGTTGGTTGTGTACATGTAGTTTCTGACTCTATAAATATGCTTGTAAAAAACAAACCCTCACTTCAAATTATGATAGTGTATTCATGGATTTTCTGACTGTATAAATGCTTGTAAAAAAAACCCATTGGTTTGAATTATTAGAGTGTATAATTGGGATGCAACAGAATATTTATTATTATTCATCTTCATATGTATTTTTTATTTTTTATTTTATAGGACCACAATTGCCATTTGTTCTATATAGTTTCCAATTTTTCAGCACCAAATGGTGTAAAAAAACTTAAAAAAAAAAAAAACTACCTAGTATGGCCAGGTGGGGCTAGAAAAGCTAATAGCATGATATCAGGACCAGGTTCATCTAAATCTTGGCTGGGAGTATAGTTTATGGCATAAAATGATTTTGAAGATTAAAGGTGATATATACTATTTTTTTGATACCTTGCCTAGATAGTCCAGCCTAAACATTACGCATGTTATTCAAATCCATAAATAGAGATGGCGAAGTTTCCTTGGCAAAAGTCGATGAAGATTTGATATCATTCGGAATGGGGAGGATATGGAAGATATTTACTAGACCAATTAAATGTTGGGTGGTCCAGTCTGAGATTTGGACAGGATAGGGATGGGGATGGAGTAAGTATATCCTACTCATCCCGACTCTGAATAATATTCGATTAAATATATAATATATAAATAAATGTATTTTTATTTAAAAATTTATATTGTTATTTGTTGTATAATGTTTGATTGTGCTTGTATTTTTATTGAAATGTGAGAAATCCTTATCATAATAATTCTTTTTACTATTATACAACAAATTATTTTTAATATCCATGATTTTCTAAAACAATTAATTTCACATATTGGAATAGGGTATTAGGATAGGGTATGGGTACCCGATCCTCCTATGGATGTGGGGATGAAGATAAAAATTCTAAATCCGATGGGGATGGGGATAGAAATAATAAATGGAGATGGAGAATCTAAAATGCCATCCCTACCCATGGGGCCCTTAAATTAATGAACATATAAGCTTCAATGAGTCCTGAGATAGCACAAAGCTAATGTGATTAGAACAAATGTAAGGCCTTAGACCATTGGAGATTTACTCATACTTTCTTTTTGTTTCTGTACTATTGCAATTATTTAAGTAAAAACCCCAATTGAACAAGGAAACATAAGTCTTATTTCAATGAATTAGTGAAAGTATAACAAGGTCTTTATACTAGACATAGGTTTACTATAGATCCTAGATGAAACAAAATCTAAGTGCTAAAGAAGGAATTCTACAATAATAAGAAATAATTTAATTTAACATCCCCTCAAACACGATGTAATTCTTTCTACCTATGGTGAAGTTTATCAGCTAGAAAGCGAAAGCGGAAAATATAAATAAGGCTTTATCAAGAAATCGCAGGATTCTGGCGAAGAGAGAAACAAAAGTGAAGTAGTGGTGTCATGCTTAAAGTGATGATGTAAGGTGACAATTAATTTCCAATGTCATTTAGTTGAATTCGCAAATCTGAGTTGTGAACAATCTGAATACTTACTTTTGTTGTTACAATGCACCGGAGTTGGATGAAATAAATACTCCCATCTGCAAGTAATAAGCGTATTAATGATTTCTTTTGGTAGTAGATGTCACTTGCTTATGATGTTCAGCCAGTGGAGATGGATGAAACAACAAGTTGTTTCTTCACTCTTCCGAGAAATGAATGAAAATCACCCGAAGAGATCTGAGAATCGATAATAGATTTGCGATCGATTTAGGGTCATTGACATAATTAGCATCAAAGTATGCATGTAGCTCCAAAGAGGACGTATATGAAAGTAGAAGACTGCAGAAAATTTGTACCTAGAAGATCTGCAAAAATCGAGAACAACTACCCAATGAAGTACATAGTAGGAGAAAGCGACCAGTGACTAACAACATGAACAACATAAGCAATGTCGGGATGAGTTATGATAAAATATGCAAGCTCCTAACAATGAATGCAGTATAGTAATAAGTTGATAAGGCACCTTGAGAGAAGGAATACTTTGCATTAACCTTAATGGGAGTATCAATAGTCTTATTATTAGTAAGTTTAGCCCGCTCAAGAATATCTACAACATATTTTGATTGTGAAAGAAGATAACCTCTAGGCGAATAGGCTACTTTAATACCCAAAAAATTCTAGATCATTCATTTGAAATTGTTTAGCTAACTGCCTTTAAACTAAAATCTACATCAACATCATCACTAGTAATAATCATGTCCATCAACATATAAAGAAGAATGATACAACATCAATACATAATAAAGAGAGTAGAACCATAACTACTAAGCGGCCAAATCCAAGAGGAGATCCACAGCATGAATTTCTCAAACCAAGCACGAGGTGCTTGTTGAGAACCATATAATATCCTTCTTGAGCTTACCAGACATACCCCGAAATCCATGAGAGAGAGGGAATTCAGGGAGAGGGCTCCATATAGAGCTTATTCTTGAAGATCCTATTTAAAAGACATTTTTACAACATCAAGTTAAATGCACCGTATCGAACCGGAAGCTCTACGATAAAAAGAGTCTGAAGCTTGTAGTCATTTTAGAGGAGAAAAGATCCTCATAATCCATGCTCGTCTTTATTGTGGATGTCCTTTTTACCTTATTCTTTGAATCGCTCGATAGATCCATATGAATTAGTCTTAATCTTATGCACCTAAATGACCAACAACACTCTTATCCAAGTGGAGAACCGTCAAGTACATCTTGTAACCACAAAGTAGAAGTTCCCTTACCATAGCTTATTTGCTAATGGATGAGAATTGCCTATTTATAGGAAGAAGGCTTAGAAAAACATTGAATAGAAGCTAAAAATTAAGTAAAAGATGAAGAATAACAAGAATATGCAAATCTTGGTGATTTTGTGGACTTACAAGCCAGCTTGGATTAGTAAAAGGATGGATCTTCACAATCTACGGTGAACGAGGACCATAGGAGAAGAGGGGCTTTGGGTGTCCTGGGAGCAACGTATACCGTACCTATAGAACTATTAGTAACAACCACGTTGAGTATGATGCAGGAAAGGAGGAAGAACATAGGAAGGGTATCGAGTACTAGGAACTGAATGACAGGGTGTGAAATCCTTAGAAAAGGGATCAATACAAATAAGATCAAATCTAGTCAAGTCATGAATAGAAGATGAAATAGAAAAGAAAGGTATATGTTCAAGAAAAACAACATGATGAGGGACATAAAGTTTTTGAGTAGTTGGATCAAAACATCGATACCCCTTTTGACCTTCCCTGCCACAAGAAAGACAAAATAATAGATCGAGAGGACAACACTCGTTCACCACATGAGGAGTTTAAGAGCCCAGAACAAGTCTGACTGAAAGATTATAAGAAAGAATAATCAAGAGGGCATACGGTATAATTTCTCAAGGGAAATACACAAATATAGGATGAAGAATAGTAATATTAATCAAATTGTGATTAGAACAACTTCTCCAAAATTCACTAAGACATAAGCCCGATAATAAGAATCGAATGATTTCAACAATATGCCTATATTTTCTTCCAATGACATAAATTTGCTTGGAGTATATATTGCGAAAAGTTTGTCTTATTCCATCTAAGGCAAGTAACTCGAAATTTATTAAAGTGTACTCCCCACCCAGTCACAGCTAGAACATTTAATGAAAAGTGATTAGATTTTACAAGAGCCTGAAAGACTTTGTATATCTTAAAGAATTCGGAACGATGTTTCATCAAATAAACCCAACAATATGATGCAATCATCAAATAAAAGAAACATAATTATAAAACCTAAATGAAATTTGAATTTTCTGAAAAATGAAGTAAAATAGTAAATTACCGATATATATTACAGGTTAGAAACTTGAAAATTTCTAAATATTGGATGATAAAAAAGACCTCACCGTTGGATTTGTCTCACGAAATCTAGTTACCTAGACAAATTTCGTCAAATTCCAAGATAATAAGAATTTTCATGTTTTTTGGGGTGACGGGTGTTCGGTGGACCATAAAAATGAGATTTTTGAAGAAAATCTTGGAAATTGTAAAATAATTTAAGATTCATATAAGATAGTTTGGGCTTGAACCCGGGATGAAATCGTAGGTGTTTAAGGCGAAAGCAGGCTTGAGCAGAGTGGGACCGTGGCGTGGCGTAGGCCACATATCAAGTATAAAAAGGGAAAATATCTAGATTTGGAAGATCTCATTTCCTGATTTTTGAGTGTAGAGAGAGAGAGAGAAGGAGAGGAGAGGTTTCCTTTGGCGATTCAAAGTTTCGTCGTTGGTCGTCGGGTCGAGAACTAAAGATTCATCACCTGATGGGGAATGCAGCATTAGGCACCAAAGGAGATTTTCACCAAGATCAAAGGGAGATTTGGAGAAATCAAAGGATTTAAGGTTAGGAGGAGGTACTTTTGGGGTTCCTAGCGGTGTTTTCTCGCAGGTGAAGGATTCGCTACTGTTTGATTTATTCCTCCTTTAGGCTGAATTAGGATTATTTTAGGCTGATTTTGGAGTTGAGTTTGGATTGATTTTCCAGTTGGAAAAATAGAAATTGGACTATCCTTCATAGAGTGTAGTTATGTCGAAAACTTATTAGTAGGCTTTAAATCACAAAGATTGGACCTCTATAACAAAGTTATGATCCATTTTAAAATTTGCCCTGTTTTGACCCAGCCACAACATCGGATTACAGGACTGATTTTCGATTGGGAAAAGAAATTTGACTAGTGTTCTCCGCCAAATTATCAGCTGCATCCTATAAACTTGATGTAGGCTTGCCCCAGATCCACCCAATTGGACTGTGTAAGCTCGATTTATAGTCCGTTTAAGTTACTATAACCAGGTTGTTTAATGGTTTGTATCAGTTTTGGGGCCCCATTAGGGGACTAGTTTCTAGGTGAGTTCGGAACTAGCTTATGTGGTTTATTAAGCGTTGGCAAGGGGTGGGTGTTGTTGCTTGAACATTGAATGACATGTTGTGTGTTGATGTTGATATATATATACATAATATATTGACACAAATGAAATGTAATTATAAGTCATGTCACGGTGATGTAGTTTATCCATGACAATTAGATAGTGTGGGTTATGTATCCATGTAGCATTCATTATACATGTGGCCTTGATGCCTTGCGTAATGGCGTGCATTGCATATGCGAGGACGTACGTGGATGGGTGTGGGTGCATGGTTAAAATCAACCGCTGCGTTTGATGATTGATTAAATGGGCGAGCCCAGCATTGGATGGCGTCAGCCAAGGTCACCTGATCTCTGGCGACAAAGAAAATGTGTTGGGTAATGGCAAGTAGGATAGGCACACCCTCTGGGTAGAAAACTGTTAGTGCGTTCAGACATGATCCCGACGATGAGAAGCCCATGAAATGTTGGGCGATGCGAGGCTGGCGGTAGGACCGCCGAGTGTACCGCAGACACATGGTTTGAAATGGCAGTCATTGATGCGGCATCAAAGGTTTAGTTTATAAGCGAATCCGATTTTGTTTCAAAATGATCATTGAATCGATTCATCAATGTGGTTGATCACACATTGGCATTACGTTGTATGGTAGAATTGAGTGGCGTCACTCGGGGACATGGTGCATGGGTGAGTCTCATCATTCATGGCATGACATATAAATTCCAGCCTAGGATTGCATAATCTTATTGCAGATTATGGTGTGAAATGTATTGAACATTACATATGCACTTGGTGGAAGTTTGCACCATGAAATATTTTCTCACGAAGCGCATCTCCTTGTAGGAAAACATTTTAGGTGCAAGAGTCTTACACGATGGAATGGTACTCGATTAAGTAATTTGAAATTGTGAAGAAAGCCGAATTGTGGCTTTGATAAATCATTTTGTAAAAAGTGCTTGGAACAAACTAGTTCTGGCATGTATTTTTGTATAAAAGAATTGTAATTAAATTCTTTTTGGACTATTGCTAATATAGTAAGTTTATAATAATGTTAAGAGGAATTATGACCGAACTCTGCAATTTATTAAGATATGACATTCCATGTACAACTTAAATATGGATGGGTGGATCTACAAGGAAAAGGATATAGCGAGGTGGCAGAAATGCTTTCAGTATCCACAAATGGAGTGGTACTAGTTTGGTATCAAGGCTTGGAGTGCATGATGACCCTAAGATGAAGTATTTCCGAGTTGTGAGTTAGTCAACAGGACCCTCGGGTTTTGGGGCGTCATAATAATATTGAGACCCTTCCTTTGTGGGAATAGGAGAAAGCCACCATACATAAGAATGAATCGGATCAAATGGAGAAGAGATAGAAACACTTCGATTAAAAGGTAAAGCTGAAAATTTTGCTAGTTTACATCCTTCTGTTGAAACATCGTAGGTTTATGCTTTCCTAAAGCCATATTGATGAGTGAGGAAAAGCAGAAGAGACATGGCCAATGAGAATCGCAATAAAAACTAGAGAGAAGAAGGACTCAAGCGAAAGATGACAAATCAATAGTAGCGATGCTTGTGATGTGATAGTAGGCACCTTGCTCATCCAAACATGTAATCCTTCCTTCTGCTATCCCATTCAACCACAGGCCTTAAAATCAATAAAACCATGAGAAGAAGAAAAGGTGACTAAATTACAAGATCACACAACTTTAGTAACATATAAGCAAGATTCAATGTGAGGAGTTTGGAATATGATAAACTTTAGAGAGATTAGGGTATGATGAATCAACACCTACTAAAGGCATAGGAGTGCCATAAGTGGTCATATCAAGAATAGAGACAGATCGACGCAGAGTAAAACAAGAAGAATCTGAGACATATGATGGGGCTTGAGTCAAGATCCATATAGAGATGACATACAGAAAGAATTGTGAGTTAATTGACCTCTCTGAAGAAAAGTAGACATAGCTTATGGCTATAGGGAGAAAACAAATTGCTCGGCTGAGTCTGAGATTAGGAAAGGAACCCGATATGACCTCTTTGTTGTAGTATCAAACTATGGTGGTTTGTAGACTTGAGGTGGTCTATTAGCATTGGACTGTGTCTGGTTACTAGGCTTCCAAGATTGAGATTGTTGCTACAACCGATTTTGGTTTTCAACTTAGGACACTAAGCCTTGTGGCCTTTTGCTTAGCGCACTCATGAAGGCGGCCCGTATGGATCTATTCATTTATTAGAAGATGACTTAAGTCATAACCACGGAAGAGATTTAGACGGAAAATTCTCTTTTTCAGAATGAAACAAGACATATTCTTGACCAAACAAGTGATCAACAGGTGGAAGTAGAGAAGCGTCTGAAATTGACCCCAAGTCTTTGAAATCATTATGAAGAGCCATAGAATTGGAACTAATCTTTTACTCTTCTCTACCAAACCAATATAAACACCATGCCTTCAATTCATTCGATTATGTAAGAGCCAATTGATCCTAAAGATTTGTCATAGCAGAATACAACTCTTGAACACTCATACTCCTTTGCTAAAACCGTATATCGATCTCAATTGATCTTGCTTTTGCAAGAATTTGATTGAGTGTATAGTCTGAGATGATCCCAGACCTCATTTTATTAAATCTCCTTTGCCAAGCCAATGCACCTATTAGATACTCAGCGATTATTAATCCAGTAATGATTTTTTGAATTATTTGTTTCTCACGTATAACTTCATTAGCATAATTCTTATTAGTACTTTTTAGGTTTGCTAATTCCAGGTAAAATATCCCACATTTTTTCCTTTGAGAAAGTTTCTCATCCACATAACTCCAATATGAATAATTCTTTCCATCAACCTCCACTCATAGGTCAAAGTAGATAAATCTCTTTATTAGCCATAATCAAACAAAATAGCAAGCGAAATACGGTGCAGATATACTAGAGCAAAAAAAGGCCCGAATATCAAAATCCTTGAAATACGATTGTAGGATCACACCAAAATTGTACAATCGCCAAAAACAAACAAATTAATTAATTAATTAATTAAGGAGCTTTTACCCCAAACGAGCAGAAGTGCTTTCACCTGTAATTAGATCCACTAAAGTTGTATTTGATAATGATTCTTACTCATAGAATCTAGCTCTGATACCATGTTGAAACTAAGAAACCCCAATTAGGAACAAGAGAAAAACTAAAAGTCTTATTTCAATAAATTCATTAAAAATACATAACAAATGTCTTTATATAGGCATAGACTTACTAGAAGAATCCTAACAGGAAATAAAATTTAAAGTATTAAGAAAAAGAAATCCTATCAATAATAAGAAACAAATAATAAAAAATAATTTAATTTAACACGTAGGACATAATGCCAACTTTATATTTTCTTTTTGTTCTTATTCTGAATCGTGTTATAAGGCAATATTTTATTTCCTCTATGGAAACATTCATGCTATGTTGGTCATCTAGATCCTGTAAAACAAAATATTTTCCTTTAGGCAGATCAGGGGTTAGAGTGAGTCAGCTGTTTGTCATAATGCCATGGTACCTCAAACCGCCCTTATGAGCTCTTCACACAGATTGGAAGGTTTTGAACAAAGACCCCATTTCTATTTTTTGTTTAAATAAAGTTTATTAATGCTCAGAAGCAAATATCATATAATGGAGGAATAACATGATAAATTAGTTCATGTCACTGTAGGGCTAGCAGAGGAACAATGTAAGCTTAAGCTAATGCATGGAGCTGCTATCTGTTTGCTTGCCTCCTAACAAGAATGGACACTAAATCCATCTTCATTATAAAATGAGGCTACACTCCTAATGGGAGGCCTCAGACCTATTCTAACTACCCTTTCGCCAAGCTCAGCTCCATATTTTGCATATATTTCCTATAACATTTGAAATCCAGTTGCTTCACCGCGACCAGCCTCACCACCGCCATCCTCTTCCTGGGCGGCGCAGACAACCCATCCAACGAGAGGATTAGTAGACTAGAAAACTACCATATTCTCCTTTAGCAATTTGGCTAGTGCAACTAACTCATCACGAAAAGGAAGCATCAACAGTACAAGTAACAAGGGACTTTTAGAGGGATTACATACCACTTACAACGGACTCTGAAATGAGCAATATCTTCCTCCAACCTTACTGCCAGACCTGCAGCCAATCATATAGGAAACCCAAGGCATGATGAACAGGACTCTAGAACTTGGACAGGCATCCCTCAAACCACATCATTTCTCATTCTCATATTGCCCCTGTAACACCATAACAAATCTTCCAAACTCTAGTGCCTTTGCTTGGATGAAGTAAAGAACAGAACTCCTCAGAAACATTCCAACTTCTAAACTAGTGGAGTAGATTAAACCATCTAGTTTGATCTCATCAACACAGTTGAGCAAAGGACAAAGGATACGGACGGGGGATAAATTCTCAATGGCCGAGGTACCGAGACCACGATTACCTAACGCCTAATCCTTTGGCCCCGAAGCTTATCAGTGTAGGAGAGAAATCATTAGCTCAAAGTAGATGCTTTACTTTGATGGAGCAGATTCACAACCGTTTCCAGTCTCCTGCAGTTTCTCAGTTGCATAGTCAGTAAGTGATAGAAGCCCTTATAGCCCCGACTTTTCCACATATCTTGTACTAGGGAATATAGGCATGTGTATCTCTTTCTATGTGAGTGGTATGTTGGGATTTCTTTGCATGTCCCTCTCATCGAAAGATATCAGCCTTAGTAAATTCCATATCCATTGTCTACGATTTAGGTCATTCGATCAATTACCTTGGCATCTTGGCCCCTCAGAGCAAAGTAATCACGTATGTTATCACTTAGTCCTGGAAGCTAAGCGCTATCATTCCAAACATTTCACAGATAGGCCATCACTAATTTTCCAGCACAGCCCTTTCCCTTAGCACTACTTAAAGACAATAGATGCCACATCAAATGCAGCTTAGAGTTAGACCCCATATCAGTTATAGAAAATCCTCATTAGGGACGTATTTAACTTTGAATAACAGTGAAATAGGCATCTGGATTAGCAATAAAGCCAGCCATGCTTTTCAAGCATTGCTAGATTAAAGCAGTGAAACGAGCAGCCAGGAATTTATCTTCTTTATTTCAGACATAACTTATCTCAAGACAACCAATTAATGCTTCTTCCTTCGGTAGGTTTCAAACCCCACCAAAATGAGTTTAGCATCCTCTGCAACTCCTCAGCTAGAGATACATGAAGTAAAAAGGCACTCATACAAAAGGCAGGGATAGCTTGAGCAACCGTTTTAAGTAAAACCTCCTTCGTGGCTTTTGAAAGGTGTTTCCCACGCCACTTTTGTAGTCTTTCCCAAACCTTAGACCAAACATAACAGAACACAAATTTCTTATTCCTTCCAGCCAAGAGCTGGAGAAGCTAAGATATCTGCTTGTCCAAAGCCTATGACACACCCAAGGAAACAGATAGGTATAATTTTTTCCCCTCATGAACATTAGAGTTGTAAAAAAGCCTTGACTTATTAAAATTCACTGCCTGACCCGATGCCTTTTCACATAGAGATTATTCTTTAAGGCTAAACATTCAGCCTCACATGCTTGAAAGAAAAAAACACTATCATCCTTGCCAAATAGGAGATGGGAAATTTTTGGTGCCCTCTACCATTGCTCCATGAATTAGTCCCTTAATCTCTGCATTCTCAAGCAGCATTAAACCTTGTGCACATAAAATAAACTAGTATGGTGATAATGGGTTATACTTGGCCTCTTTATTAATGGGTTAACTAGATTACCATTCATAACTACTCCAGTATCGCACCGTGCCCGACACAATGTATCACCAAATCAACCCCAAGTTAAGGTACAAACTCCAATCTTAGCATAATTAATTTCAAATATTGTTGATCAATACGATCATATGCTTTTGAGATATCAATTTTAAGAACCATAACACCTTCCTTACACACTCTAGTTTTAAGCACATTGTGGAAAACTTCAAAAGCAATCAATACATTATCAAGGATGGAACGTCCTGGGACAAAAGCTGACTGGAAGTTTGAAATAATATTAGGAAGGACCAACTTCAACCGATTGGCTAAGACTTTAGCCAAGATTTTTTAGGCTACATTACAAAGGGAAATCGACTTAAGATCTTTCATAGCAACTAGGGAAGTACATTTCGGCACCAACACAATATGAGTATCGTTAGAGCCAAAGGGAAACTCACATTTTTCAACCCATTCCACACATGCCATAAAGACCTCCTTACTGACCAAATCCCAAAACTTTTGGTAAAAGGTAGGATTGAAGCCATCCGTACCAGGGGACTTGTTTGAATGCATATGAAAAAGTGCACTATGAAACTCCTCCATAGTAAAAGGGGCCAATAACATCTCATTATCATCACTTGAGACTGAGGGCTTAACACATGCAATGACAAGATCATATTCCCCATCACAAACTGAAAATTACTCAGTAAACTATGATAAGGCAATATCACATATCTCGTCCTCATCATCACACCACACCCCATTGGCATCTTGCAATCGAATAATCCTGTTTGTTGTTTTCCTAACCGATGCCATAGAGTGAAGGGACCTTGAATTAAGGTCACCCTCTACCAACCAGAAATACTTAGCCCTTTACCTCCAAAAGCCCTCTTCCTTTAATAATAAAGAGGCATACTCGACCTTCACTTCTTCCATGCATTGAACAGAATCCCATCAGACCTGGAGTTTCAATTTTCTTCTTACAACCCTTAATGTCCTTCCCAAAGAATCAATAAACCTACTAGCCCATAATTTTAAATGTTTCGAGCACACATATAATCTCCTTTACAACTTTTGTTCACCAGAGCCCTGCCAAGCTTGAACAACTACCTCTTGCAACCCTAGCTCACGCAACCATGCATTTTCAAACTTAAATCTCCTCCTTACTTGCTGTAGATGCACTAACTCATTCCGAATCAAAATAGGTGTATGATCCGATATCAGAGCCACTAAATTCTCCAGAGAAGCAGAAGGAAATAACGACATCCGAGAATCCAAAACCATAGCTCTGTCAATACGATGCTTTACAGCTATATCCGTACCTTTAGACCGCTGCCATGTGAATGGATATCCCTGCAAGTCCAAATCATGCAAGTTACGGTCTGAAGTCACCTCTCTAAAGCCATGAAAGAGCCACTCAGGATGCGGAACATGCCCCAACTTCTCGGAAGAGACCAACATATTGTTGAAGTCACCCACTAAGCACCATATGAGGGGAGAAGTTGTAACGTACGGATAAGATCCCATGTAACGTATCATAAAGCATGTCCAGGATGACAATATAGTGAGCCTCCGCCACCTTTCTTCACATATCAGAACTTCCAGGTCAATATGATGTTTCGAAATCAAACATACACTACAAGAGTTTGGTTGCTTCCCGAATACACACACACCCCCACTACGTCCTTCCTTATCAACTGAAAATGAACCATCAAAGCCTAGTTCACGTCTTACCTCCTCCACCCTATTAGAGGACCAACATATTGTTGAAGTCACCCACTAAGCACCATATGAGGGGAGAAGTTGTAACGTACGGATAAGATCCCATGTAACGTGTCTCTTGCTTATGTCAGGATGACAATATAAGCTAGTGAGCCTCCACTTGCCTTTCTTCATATCAAGAACTTCCAGGTCAATATGATGTTTCGAAATCAAACATACACTACAAGAGTTTGGTTGCTTCCCGAATACACACACACCCCCACTACGTCCTTCCTTATCAACTGAAAATGAACCATCAAAGCCTAGTTCACGTCTTACCTCCTCCACCCTATTAGAGTGACAAAGAGTTTCAAACAGAAAAATAAAATCCACCTTGTGAGTTATAGCCCAACTCACGAAGCACTTTAATTGCCAGGGTATTACCAAGTCCTCGACAGTTCCAACTTAAGACTGTCATGGCGATTGGAAAACCTGGGAACCAGGTCCCGTCGATAAAAAAATGATGAGTAGGCATATCCTTCAGCAATTCAACTTCTGCTATACAATCACCTACCACATCCTTTACTAGAGGTAAATAACTCTTCACTACAATGGCCATTGGTAGAATAAGCCTCATCCACTTCCATTAGTTTGTTTTGTTAGGCATGTAACAGTGCACTACTTTGGGTCTCATCCCCTTCGATACCCCTTGTACGTTGCCTATCATCAACAATCTCCAATTCACCATCCTTTTTACCTAGCAAGGAAATTTGACCCATTACTCCCTTCCCCTTAGAATTAGGCAAATCGACTCCACTAAACCGATATATCCTAGTTCCAAACCATGTTTTCATCTCCATCGAATTGTTTTGGACAAAATCTTTTAGAATGGTCAAGAAGACCACACAGAAAACAAAAAATGGTAAGCCATTCATACTTAAAAGTTACCCTTCCTTAACTTCCATCCTTCTTCTTGATATTTTTATAACGAACCAGAGGCAAACAGACATCAATAGAGACTTTTATCCGCATGCACTCCCTCCACACCGAGGAGTTATTGTTATTATCATACTCCAAAAACTCGCCTATAAAGTCACCAATCTGATGCCCTACCTTCTCCGACATATAAGTAACAGGTAACCCATACACGGATCTAGAATTTAGAGAAAACTAGGGGAACTTCTAAAGGAGACTCCTCGGGCTGCAAATGATGTAAAATAAAAAGATGATTATCAAATGACCATGGTCCTCCTTCCAAAATTCCTTGCAGGTCAACTATATGGTAAAACTGAAATAGAAATAGGCTATCACCTATATCTTTAATTGTAATTCCCTTCCCTGGTCTCCATAGATCCGCCATTCTATTCTGCATGGAGTTGTAGTTAATATTGCGATCTACAAAAAATCTCCCCACTAGACAGAGTTCATACTTCAACTGCTCTCTCGCCTCACCATCATCCACCAACAGATCTAAATCACTCTCCTCATCCCTACCTATGGACAAACCCTCCATAAGACATTCCATAAAGGCCAACTAAGTAGAAAAGCAAAACTCTCAACAAGGAGAGAAAATCAAACTCTCGACAACTAGCATACGACCCCATTTCCATTTAATGACCTTAACAAGGTTTAATAATTAAATTTAAGGTATTAAGTAGATACAATATTTGTTAAACCAATTTAATAATAAAACTTAAAAATTATTTTTTAAAGTATTAGGTCAAGATAGTTATCTTATTTTTAATCCCAATTTTCTTTTTATCCCGTACCTTATTCATCCATATAAATAATGGTATATTTTAGAATATATTCATATATATATATATATATATATATATATATATTATATATATGAACATTTTCAGCTCTTTCTTAAAAAAAAAAAAAAACATTTTCACATTCATTGTAAGACAATATGATAGAGACCCGTATAAAAGCATAATTTTTAATTTTATGTATTCTTGAGTTAAACATAGCATTCAAACTGGATTAAACTTTAGAATGTGCTATATTATAATATTAAAATCATTACTAAAAAGTGAACTATATCTAATTATTTTTAATAGTGATCATTTGAAATTTGTATTTTATAAAATTGTAGATTTTTTTTAGTTAGAATATAGTGTGTGAAAATACATGTTTTCTTAAAAATATAATAACTTTATTTTAAAACATGAAAAAAAATGAAGATAAATATTAGAAATAATAAAAATTCAATTACTCAAGAAGCTGTAGTTAGTGGAACTTGGAAGACATAGTAAACTTATTTGGGACTTTGATGTAATTGGATCCTGAGCGTCAAAACGGCAGGTCATGATGATGAATTCCTAAGCATCAACAGCAATGTGGACTTACAAGGCGTTTGGCGTGGTAGACCCGCCGCCTTTCGATGATTAAAGTCGTAAAAAATGCGGAGGGGAGAATAGGAACAATTAAGTGCTTACGCACCGATTGGGGGATCTTCTTTTTGACTTATGAAAGGTTGGGTTCACAAATCCCTCCTTCCTTCTAAGAGTAGGTTTATCTCCTCTGGTTTAGGGAGGAAATTTTATTTTCCTTATAAAAGCGACTAGTTCCTCCTTATATCGGGTTATTGCCCTTTTCTAGGATTATCTCTCTGGGCTGAGGGATTGGGAAGTTGAAGGAATTTTGTTGATAATATCGCTTTTGCCGATATTTCGCTTCTAGGTGTATTTGAAACATACTTCCCATATGGGATGAATTTATATATGGGGTGGAAATGGTAAAAGCTATGGACTTAAAGTCCCGAGGCGGTCGCACCAGCTGCCGTGCTGGAAGAGTTTGTCCTTGCTTTCTGACGACCTCTGCGTCTGGATGGAGTATCACTTTTGTCTTGGTGAGTGAATGAATCGAGCGACTTCTGACATAGGCTCAAGGTGGACACTGGCCCATCGAATTATTGGATCGGAGGATCATGGTACTCACAATGCCCTATTTTCCCTGAGTGGAGTTTGTTGCACTCATTCAATCGGGGGAAAATATTGTTTGTTTCAAATGTTGAATCTTTGAGAGTTGAAAGGTTTGTACGAAAAATGGCTGATGCATTAAATGAGCTCGGAGGTAGCTTGCGTGTGTTTAAAACATATAGGACGCCGCCTCTTAATGTGCATCTTATGCATCTTCATTGATCGCATTTAATCGTTTGTCAACCTTTCCACCATAAATAAGGTTGTTGAAACCTTAGTGGTTCTTTGAAGAACATAAGGTTTTCTTTTTCTTTGATTCTGGCCTTCATCTCCTCGTAGCCACCATTCTGCTGGGAGCCACTGGAACTCTTAATGCTTGACGACTTTTGATTTTCAGAGTGATTTGCAACTCAAACCTTTTACACGTCGGTTATTTGTAGTGTCTCTAATAGTTGGAAGTGACTATTAGTTTCAGCGAAGATCTTTGGTTTCACATTCTTTAGGTTTATACAGGCGGGTAATCATCCCCATGGGAGATTTCTTTTTTCTTTCAAGGGTTCTTTCCTTTCTTCCTTTTTTATTTTGCTATGAGCCTCAAGTTGACCCCTTAGCTACTCCTTTTTATCATGTAGAATGGTAAGGTCACGAAGGGTTTCGAGCCCCGTGCACACAGAAGCAGGGTGGGTGGGACAGATCGTTTGTAGAAGGCACCTCTCTAGACGCCTACTCTGTTTGATTAGTTCTTGCAATGTTCACGAAGGCGAGGTGCCTGTTCAATTCTTTGAAGCTCCCGGTCACGGAGGCGTTAGACGGCGGCCTCAATGAATTTTAGGGGCAGATAATATCTTTGCATTTATTTTACCTTTGGAAGCGTTTGCTGTTGGAAGCGTCTCCGGTTCCATTGCTAGTGAAAAACAGTGCACTTCCCGACACCTCCTATACTCGTACATCCAAACACTTTTAGATTTGGTGGATTCTGATGTATTTGAATTCTCTTTACTATTTGGATATCTTCTTTGATGAAGAGTATGCTATTTACACTTTGAAACTTGGATTAGAGGGCGCCCTTTGTCATGTTATTTGATCCTGACTTAATTCCATACTTAGGAACTGATCCTAAGATGAAGCGAAAGGGTTAATGCGGTTAAAGGCCACGTGGTATGAAATCGCCGACTCTCGGGCTTCCTTTCAATTTGAGACTAGTCCCTTATGTTTCCCAGTTTGTCTCACAGTTCTTTGTTTTTTGGTATCTTTACGCTACTGAGGTTGACAAGTTATTGAAACGCACCTATCTTCTTGATGATTTGTAGATATAGGCGCATATAGTACATTTGGTAAGCCAGGTAGAAGGCGAGGTTGAGATCGCATCGCCGTGGCGGAGATCATAGAAAAGAACTGTCGGCTCCTGTTACCACTGCTAAGAACACATGGGATTTGGCGCCACTCCTTCTACCGAATTTCTTCTTGTTTACCTAATAAATTAGATTAGGTGAAATTTTGTTCTTTGTGTTTCTGCAGTCACTTGCCGGAGGCTCTTTAGAAAGCGGCGGAGACGATTCAGACCCACTGTCAGGCCAGGTTGACCATCTATTTGGCATTTTGTGTGAACCCCAAACCTGCCCCCAGCGATGAAGAAGAAGAAGAAGTCCCGAGCGATGGTACCTTTTGTCGGCGAGGAGTGGAGGGGTTGTAGGTGCAGACCAAATCAGTGATTAACCAATGAGCTAAAGAGAAGGTTGAATGTCACGCTAGTTTCTTTGAGATTCACCATCACCGGATGCCTGGCGACTACCAGCGGCAAAACCTTCCACGGCCGAGTTGAGCAGCGGCATTTTAGGCGGTCGATTTGATGAAGGGTCAGGCGTCAAGCCCGGTGATTATTGTGGACTCCTGAGACGAGTCCTTAAGGCCCGTCTATTATGGGGAGTGCGGAGATGTCTTCTCTTGCCATGGCGGAGGATAAAGTTCGACTAGAGAATTTCCACTAGTTGATGATCACGTGCATCGAGGCTTCACTTGTTGAAGCGGCCAGATGCAGCGGTCGTACCCTTGATGGTGAAGAGCTAAAATCAACAAAATTTATATACACCCCTAAGTTCCTACTCTTTGCGGCTGGTCGAGGAAGCTACTGAGTATAGTGATCCCCAGGTCGAGTACAGGATGGGTTTTCATCTGAAATGGTTTCATGAATGCACAGAAAGTGGGCTTTGTATTTGGACTCTTTAGATTTATGACTCAAAAGCAGGTAGAATGGTTTGAAAGCTGAAAAGTGTGTAAGCGAAAGTTAAAAGTGAAAAAGTTAACTTTGAAGATTTGAGGTTGCTGGCAGCGAGGATTAGAGATGACAGTGTCTCGGGTTTATCTCAAAGTTACAGAAAAAAAAGATGGGAGGAGGGAGGAGGAGGAGGAGGGGGGAGGAGGGAGGGCGCAACGCACAACATATAGTCCATGGCATAGCAGGAGATCTGTTAACTAAACCTCGCCCATGAAACATCTCTGACCCAGATTATCTGGGTAGCATGCAGTTATGGCCCTTGGGTTGACTTAACATTTAATTCATGTGTTTGGGAGGCTCGTAAAGACCATCCTAGACAACCGGTGCATCTCTCACCCGAGCAACATCCTAAAGCATGTGGAGAGTATTGGCCAAAATAATGCGAAGTATTGTAACCTACAATTTGAAGAACCTAACATGTAAATATTATCTCGGGGCTAAATAGAACCATCTAAAGAACAACGAGTCCTAAAGCATGGAGAGTGTTGGCGAATCAATAGCATCTATGTTTAGCTATGTTTGAGAATAAGGACCATAATACTACGTAGCTTTTATGTACAAGGGAGCCAATATACATATGCCCCTTGCACTTAAGCTAGCTTCCTTCCTCTTCAAGAGGAAACATGAACATCTCTTGAGTTGTCATCCTCGAGAGGTGTGTTTATGACCAGGGAAGGGAGAGAGAAGAAGAGAGAAAATAAAATAAAAGCAAAACCTAAAATAAAAGACTTTTATTTTACAAGCGTTAAATGAAAAAGACTTCTAAATCACGAAAACTTGTATTCCTTCTATCCATATTTTATTACAAAGACATGAGGAGATGTTTATAAGCCCTCTCAGTATGAAACTACCAAAAACCTAATAACTAGGCTAAGTTATAGGACAATTGAGTAATAACCAAGTTTGGAAGGCGGATTGCATTAATTCTGAGGAGGATGACCAAGGCTGCAGGTACGCTAGGGCAGAATTTCGCTAATTGGCGAATTTGGCAAGGGTTAAGCGGTGGCAATGGCATGAAGTGGTGGCTTGAAATTTCGTAGCTAATGGCCATTATTTGGCAATTCCGGTGGCAGGCCTCTCTTGTTGAGAGCAGGTCTGGGTTGGCCTGGCAGGAATTTTCAATTTTAGTTGAGGATTACAGAGGCTGCTGTGACAGTTTAAGAATTAACAGGATTGCCGAGATTGGATTTACTTAGAAGAACAGTTTGTGAAAATTCACGTTTCTTTGATCTGCATGCCTCACAGTCACATCTTGTGCATCTCCTCCACTTTTCTTTGTTCCATTGATTTTGGAAGCGATGATGTTTGAGACTAAACTTCCAACCTCATGATTGATCATTTGCATTTGTGGTTGAAGCCTGAAGTGCATAAATACCTCTGAAACAACCCGAAAACATGCTCGAATGGCATAGTGTTACTAAAGATGACATGAACACTTCAATTGGTTTGCAGCACCAGTTAATGCACAAAAATTACTCAAATATATCTAATATAGGGTTCAAAATTGTACTTTTTGGACACTAATCACACCCCCAACTTGAAGAAGCATTGCTTCATGATCCACTTAGCAATGAAATAGAATGAGTCATGGTGATTTTCAAAAAGTTTGTTTGAGGTTGTTGTATATCTGAATAACATTACTAGTGAACAGATTGAAATCAACATTTGAAAACCTATATACAAGAATAAAATCCATAAGAGAACAATTTGCAGAACCTTGTTTCCATGATTTTCCGGCAGTTTCCACCTAAGTCTAATGGTTCATTTGTATCTAAATTGATGAAATAAAATTCATTTGTTTCCCAAACTGTGATGACCTTGGCCTTAGTGAACAATTAAGATAGGGCTGGTTACACTTCTCTTGCTTTCTCAATTATATTGTAGGATGCAATGCTTAAAAATCATTCACCAAGTCCATGTAACGGAGGTCCCTGGCTTTGACTCCAGCCAAATTAAAGGTTTGGGCTTGGCTTGAAAGGATCAAAAGACCCATAACTCAAGGCTTCACCGGACTTCAGCGACTTGAAATCAAGCACTCTCAGTCGCCTCAAATTTCTACCTGCATCACCATTACCATGAACACAAAATGGTGATGACTCTGACTAGTGGAAGCAGGGCATCGGGTTTCAAAACTTTTCTTCATACACCCCTCGGACCGTGCTTTCGGGTTTCAAGAAAGTAAAACTTCAGTTTATTCTTTTTTCTTATTTTCTTTTCTTTTCTTTTCCTTTTTGGAGAGGCAACATTGGTCTTCAATTGTTAGTAACTCAAACACAGTTCTAGGTTGTCAACATGCCTAAGGCAGGTTTTGCAAAGTGGAAGGAGGCATACAAATTTACACAACCTATTGAAATGATCAAAGTGCGGTGTGTGAAATATAGCATAAGGAAATTTCCAAGTTGACGTCTTGGAGCAGTGGTGAACACAAATTGTTTCAAGCATGACATTTGTTCTAGCATATAGGTGACAAATATGATGATTCAATTATCAATTTAAAGCAATTCGATTGTTTAATTTGAAGCAATTCAATTGTTCAATTTGAGCTTAATTTAATTATGTAGTTTGAAAGAAAAACACTTACTTGTACATAGGAGACACGATAAACCTGATATATAAGTTTGAATATATATATATAATCGGTAGCTTTTGATATAGCGAAAATGACTTAATACATGCATAACGAGGCTACACAAAAACATATCACTTGCCTACTATGGCTAATACAAAAATCATAATCAAAATTAAGTAAATGGGTTGATAAATTTTAAACTATCGTAAATCGAAAGAACTGGCACCACCTCATGTTGTGGTGGTGGTGGGTAAACTCACCAAATCTTGCCGACATATCGAGAAATTCTGCTTTGGAGCATTTGGAGCTTAGAAATGCCGAGGTTCGGGTGCTCCAAACCAGAACCACTCGTACCAACCACTATGCCATGCAATGTAGGCGATTGCCATCTTCTTTGATATAGTGGCAAAGTTTGTGCGATAGCCCACTAGACTCTGAGTTACGCATGGCATCGGTGATGGGACTGATTATGGATTAGAAACGAATGTCTGGCGTGTGTTGATTTTGTTCTGCTGAGTGTGGGGCGTGGTGGTGCAGAGGTGGTAGAATATATATGTTGGAAGGGCTACTTGCGTGGAGTATTTGGTATCTTGGCGATGCGGTGGCGCTCCCGAATCTGGGGTTTGGTTGAATGATGGGCTCTTGGGTCCCTTCCCTTTGTTTCATATCCTTTGCTCTTCTCTAGTCAACGAGCTTGATGATTTCTTGCTCTCTCATGACCCTTTAAAAAAGCACTTGATTCTAGGGCATCTGGGTTCTAGGAGGATCTTCTGGCACAGTTCCTCTTTCCGTTCCTCTGGGGCTGAATTGAGCACATTCACCACAATAGTGTTAAATCGAAACCTCTTTCTCCGGATTCTCCCTCCTCTTGATGAACAAAGCGAGTTGGTAGGCTTTAAGATGGATTCTCTTTGGATGTCAATTTTGATCAATTTCACTTTGGAATCCATCTAATTCCTTGTTCAAAGAGCTCTCAAGTGTCTCGAGTTTAAGTGATTGGCACAGACCGATCCTTACTACTTGCTCCTCACATGAAATTGTCCACTTGTTTTAATAAGTCGGATGGCTTGTTCAACAAGGGATAAGGGTGGTAGTTGTTCTTCTTTGGGAGAGTATGGGGCACTAACATGGAGGTTCGGGGAGGTGCATAAGTTGAGGAACAACGTAGGCAGTGCACTCATCCATTGGTCTCTATGAGTCCCTCATAGACTTGAACAGGTTCTCTCTACAGGAGTTGTTCTCCACCTTGGTATGGAGTTCTGTAATCCTCACAGTCATGTAAGCTCTGAGGTTTCCCTCACATTTATGTTGCTCCTCTCATATGGGGATTCCATTTTCCTCTGGTCATTTTCCCCACAGAACACAGGCTACACCTGGTTTTCAATCTGTTTGGGAATCGTTCTGCTGGAGTAAATATGGCACCTAGCTGTCTGACCTTTCTTTTTTTTTTTTAAGACTGCAAAGTTCGCAGAAATTAAAAATCTGCCGAATAGCTTTGAAAGCAGTGGAATTCTGCTATTAGTGAAGCGCGGTTCTACCAGTGATTTACCAAAAAGAGTAAAGGTTACACCTTGTGAAATAGCCGGACAATCACATTTTTTATAACACCATGAGCCAGTTTGCGCTGCCATCCGGCAAAGCGCCATTTGGTCTACTTTGTTAGGCTGAGCTAAAATCAACAAAATTACTCTCACCTAAGTTTCCTCTCGCCGTAGTCGACTGCTACGTATAGTGAATGCAGGTCGAACACGGGGATGGGTTTTCATCTAAAAATAGTTTGCATCGGTGCTGAAGGTAAGGCTTTGTATTTGGACTCTTTGGGTGTGTTTCAACAGGTGATAGTTTGGCGAAAATTGTAAAGCGAAAGTTAAAGGTGAAAAAAGTTAACTTTGAAGATTTAGGATTTACTAACTTGGCAAGTTAAGTAAACCTTGCCAGAAGTAATCCTCGGGTTTATCATAAGTTGTTATGACATACAACATATAGTCCATGGCATAACGGATCTATCTATTAACTAGCAAACCTCACCCATGAAACATCTCTATTTGAGTCATCTGGTGTATGCGATTATGGCCCCTTTTAGTTTAAACACTGCTTTATTTAATTATCATTTCGAGAGGCTCGTAAAGACCATCTAAGGAACAGGGCATCTCTCACCGAGCTGCATCCTAAAAGCATGGAAGTATTGGCCAAAATAATATGAAATGTTGTAACCTTACTAATTTGAAGAACCACTGGCTTGTAACAAATATTATCTAGGCTCGTAAAGACCATCTAAAGAACAACAGTCCTAAAGCATGTGGAGTATTGGCGAATCGATAACATCCATGTTATGCGGCTATGTTTGAGAATAAGGGCCATAAATACACTACCGTAGCTTTTAATACAAGAGGACAACAATAAATATGCCACACTTCCTGGCTAGCTTCCTTCCTCTTCAAAGAAAGGAGGCTTGGCAGCGTCTCTTGAGTTGTGTCATCCTCGAGGGTGTGTTTGGCAGGGAAAGGGAGAGAGAGAAGAGAGAAAAATAAATAAGCAAGACTACAAATAAAAACTTTACACCATGATAAATAGAAAGAACTTACAAATCACCAAAACTTGTATTCCACTTCTATCCACCTCCTTTTATTACAAGGGCATGAGGTATTTATAAGCCTCACTTTTGAGAAGTATGAAACTACAAACCTTTTATCAACTGGGGCACAAGTTATAGGACAATTTAGATTAACTCTGTGACCAAGTTTGGAAGGCGGTTGCATTATTAATTCTGTGGGAGGGATGAGGCACACCCAGAATTTCGCTAGAGGTGGGGAATTTATTAATTAGCGAGATTTGGCAAGGACCAGCGGGTGGTGGCTTGCGAAATTGGCAATGTTGAAATTTGGCTAGCTAGCGAGACCAGCTAAAAGCTAGCGAAATTTCCGAGTGTAATTCCTATAATTTCGTGAACGGTGCAAGTTGGCTAGCCCAAATTTTTCAATTTCGTTGAGATTGCGAGGCGTTTTACTGCCCGAGCAGGTTTGCGAGAATTAATAGGATTGCGAGTGGTTCTGAAAACGGGTTCACGAAAATTCTGTTTAACATTACGCATGCACTCCTGTCTGTCTTCAGCGCATCTCTTTTTCTCCACTTTTCCTTTGTTTTCCATTGATTTTTAGTGTTTGTTGATGGTGAGACTAAACTTCGACCTCGCAGTTGATCATTTGCATTGTGGTTGAAGCACAGAGAAGTGCGTAAATACCTCTGAAAACCCAACCAAAAACATGCTCCAAATGGCATAAGTGTTACTAAGGCTGACATGAACACTTCAATTAGTTTTATATGACATGATTAATGCACAAAAAGTACTCAAAACCTATCTAATATAGGGTTGAAATTGTACTTTTGGACCTTAATCATGCACTTTCTGGGCCAGAAGGAGGGCGAAGACCATGATGATGGTGCTCAGCCTAGATAAGATGGTGCTTAGTTTGTATGTCGAGCCAATGGAGTAGGCTAGGCCTACGGAGGATGTACTGGTCGCGATCAGCTGAGCACTCGTGTTAACTTCACCAAAGGCCTTTTCGACTAGAGGACCCTTAGTCACGCATAACGCGATCTTCACCCTCCTGACCGCAGCGTGCAATGGGTGGCTAAAATGAAGAGGAAGGAATACTCCATCCCCTTCCCCGTCAACCTGGATAAGAGGTCCACGGTGCGTAGCGAGGGCGCAGGATGTATGCCTTGACCATGACCCGATGAGATTGCAGAAGCTGGTATGCATTTGGAGCTAATGATGTTTATTGTTTGTTTTGGTATTATGATTTTCAGCTAATGTCACTCTCTTCTTTGTAGGCTGCGGCGGCTCTCGGGAACATGAGGGCTGCTTACGGGAGCTTCGTCGTCATTTGGGAGGGATCTTAGGAGGTTCTGACTATATGCTAAGGCGGTTGCCTCCAAGCACTACGCTCTCGAAGAGTCCTTAGGCAAGGCCTAGTCTCGGTCTAGACATTAGGAGCCGGACGAGGAGGGCCGAGAGCGGCGAGAGTGCGAAAAGAAATAGACAAGGCTGGGAGGAAGCTTGGGGTTGAGGCCCAGTGGGTGCCCATGATGGGGCGACAGTGCGGAGAAGTGACTGGCCTGGGGTCAAAGATGCTTTATTGACTAAAGGAAGCTAGGGCGGTAGTAGAAGAAGCTAGGAGTAAGGCCGAGTTGAAATTTGCTGACTAGAGGTTAGTGGGACTTCTCTTGCCATAGGCTTGGGACGGTCAGGGCAAGTGTCTTCTCTCCAGGTCAATGGGTGGGACAGGAGGCCATGGAGGAGGACCCTGACTGCAGGTGATTTTTGCCCTATGGAGTGCGGTGTTTTGTTTTCAAACACAACATACGTAGAGACCTTCCATTCCGGGTATGCTGATTTAAGCAGACTGTGCCTCTTAAGTTCTTTCATGCAGACCAAAATTCCCTGCGTGACTTCGAGGCCGCTGCAGCGAGTTCCTGAATCGCGGCTAAGGAGTTGGTCGCGGTTGCGCGCGCCTCGGATGGCAGACTCACAAAGGGCCTTGGTAGCCGTCATTTGTGTACTCTCAGGAACAATTGATTTAGCCCCGACAATTACCGCCATTTGTGCCGCCCTGCTGCCTTATTTCTTATTGTTGATGCTCTTATAATTTCTCGCTTGCTTAGGCCATTGATTCTTTCCTTACGCCCACGGCACCTTTCTCGATTTCTTGGTTGGATGGCCATGGGGACACTGTGCTGGTGTGAGCTTTAAGGGTTTGCCGCTTGTGACCAGGCATCATCTTAACTGTAGCCCTTGGTTATGGTCAAGAGGCCAAGGATCATCGCAGGGCTTGATCATGTACCAGCAGGGTAGAGGCCTTGTGTGGTTTCATTTTTAGAAGTGCCAACAGGCTTAGATCTATAGTTTGGTCTATTGGGGGGTGCCACCAGGCTTTGAGTTGTTTGTGCAAGACGGACGCGCCTTGGGCCAGGCCCTAGGCCCAATGGAGTAAGCGGGTTTAAAGCCAGTACTGCCAATGACTACTATCTTTCAAACCTTGAGTATGGAAAGTTGGGCAGTACCGGAAAATTAATGCTCGCAAAGCGTCTTTGGAAAGTGAAGGGTGATTGATCCGCAGCGTGTGAGTAACATGCACGTCCCATCGTTGACTACGGTGCATGATTTTATGTTGGGGCATTTAATGCATATGTTGGCGTTTTACCCCTATATTTAGGGGTCTGATTTCTAGTGCCACCTATCCACAAAGTCTTTCCCCTGTTGTGATTTCTCTTCCTCTTTGTTCTTATGAACTGAAAAGGATAAGGGAGCCATAGAGGAAGACCGTCAGAGGGCTTTGGAGCCATCTTTCACCTATGGTTGTGGGTGCTATGTGTTCAAACACAATATATGTGGAGATGGCTGGGGTTCAGTTTTTTGTTTCTCGGAATTTTCTTTCTCCAGAGTACGTTTGAGAGCCTTGATTGCCCCCTGTCTAGGTTTCCTGCGGAGACCTTGGTGTGGGGAGCATCATAGAGAGGTGGCGGAGGAGTCTGGTAAAGGTGCCCTTCTTGGGGATTTAACTGAACATCCATAGTGTGGCCGCACTTCTTCTTCCTCCTTTTTTCGTAGTGGCCTCTATATGGCCGCCCTTCTTCTTCCTCCTCTTTTTCCGTAGTTGCCCTAATATGGGCATTCAAACATATATCATAGTGTAACTAATGATCTGCTACTGAAAAATATTCACAGAGATGTAATTTTTTTATACTTGAGACTGATATGGCGCTTAGACATATATCACCATACAACTAATTACGCCATTGGCATATTTATGAGATATAACTTTTTGTAATTATTTGAGCGAACGTCTCCCAGCTAGGACTGATGCTTTAAAGACACCGATGTTAAATTATATCCAGGCTAAAGCGCCTTAGGTGGGCGCTCCGTGCCTCGGTGGGCGAGCAGTGTCATCAAGTTCCACGGCCTTACCTATCGAGTTATTTCAATACTGGCATGCACTAGCGAATAAGGATCATGTGTGCCACAAATGCGAAAGTGCTGAGCATGGAGTGCCAGCCACGGTCTTTTGAGATTGCCCGACCAAGCTTCAGAGTCACAATCCGGTCTTTGGAAAGTGTCTGTGAGATATCAAACTTATCACAGACTTTTATGAGTGCCTGATGCAATTGCTTTTGGAAAGTGCCGGTGGATATCGGCATATTAGGACTTTTTGTGAGTGCTAACAGAAAGCCGAGCCCTGGTATGGTCTTTGGAAAGTGCCGATGGGATATCGATATATTTGGACTTTTTGAGCTTCAAGTAATTTAAGTGCCATGTACCACGGTATTTGGAAAGTGCCAGTAGGATATCAGTCTTATTTGGACTTTTATGAGTGCCAGTAGGCTAAGAGCCACAGTCTGGTCTTTGAAAAGTGCCAATTGGATATTAGCCATATCTAGACTTTTGAGAAGAGGCAGTTACAAAATGTCACAATATTTTAAAGATGGTCTTTATTGATAGTAATACTTTTAAAGGAAATTTTATTGGTAATACCTCTTGGATGTGGCATTCATTCTGAGTCTGCCTGAGTCCCGTCTAGCTTATTCAACACGTATGATCCGGTTGCTCCCACTCGGACTACCATATCCCTTCCCAGTTTGGTTGGAACTTCCTCGTCTACTGGGTTAGCCGTGTTTTCAAAGACTCTTCTAAAGACCAGGTCTTCATCTTGGAATGTTCACGGTTTTACCCGCCTATTGTATAGGTTTTTTAGTCTTTACTAGTATGGCGCTGCCTCGCCTGACTCGACTTTGCGGTGCTTAATGTTACCATATCAAAGTCTTTAGTAATGGCTTCGGCATTAGCCTCTTGAAATTCGATTCGACTTGGCATCCCGGGTTATGTGGGAGTATAGCCTCCGTCCGTCGTAAGGCGAATGGCGATATCCTAGTTGGTTTCTGGTTGGTGGTCCTTTGTGACATAGGACTCTGGTAGCTCATCTACCATTTCCTTTGGCGAGATACGACACGTTTTCAAAGTTGTTAGGAGAGTCTTGTTGGATGATTCTGCCTAAACGTTGCTTTGTGGGTACCGCGGGGTTGAATAAAGGTTCTTGATTTTATTTCGTTCGCAAAGTTCCTATATACCACGCTATATCAAATTGTGGCCCCATTGTCGGGTTACTCCGGTAGTAATTATTTCGAACAAAGCGGCTTGATGTTCTTATACAAATGGCGATATCTTTGTCTTTGATCGAGGCGAAGGCTTTATCTCTACGAACGTGTCGTCACGACCATTACCGATAACCTTCTTTGCATTGGGTCGATGGGTAGTGGTCAATATATCAATTCCCTGGGGGCCGAAGGGCTAGGGGCTTATTATGGTTATTAATTGAGCGGCGCGCCAGGCGCGGGTATGGGCCAAATGGCGAAGTTCTGTTTGCTGGATGATTCACTTTTTCAGTACCTTCATGGAGTTCCTATAGCGCCCTACTTTCATAACTATGGCAAGTGAGGGACGCTAATAGAGAGTACAGATTTGTAAATTGGCACTTTGGAAATAATTCGAGCAAGTCAAGCAAAAGTAAAAATGGCATAATCATACTTCAAAGTCTGAATTATAAGTAAAGAGACCTTCTGAGAAATATAACAAATAAAACTACCACCATAATTAATTTAAAAATAATAATACATATGCTTGGGAATATCAAAACAATTATTGTATCAATACAATTTTCACTATAACAAAAAGAATAGGGTCTTACAAAGGGAGACTCTTAAAGGATTTATCAGCCTTGGCTGAATGCGGGGGTGTCCACGAGATTCTTCGACTTTACATAGATTAAAAACACCCATGCTAAACATAGCTTAGTGAGGGAAAATACATAAAAATAAAACCACTTATAACTATTCTCAAATAGAACAACAAACATGCAAAATTATTCAGAATAATTACATTTCTTCTTGCATATGCACTTTACTCAAAGTTAGAGTTCTTTTATATATATATATATATATATATATATATATATATATACTATATATATATATACTACCTATATATATATATATATACCATATAATACGTATTTGGTCATCATATTCATCTCTCAGTAGGAGTACATATCATACAATTCGAACGAAGGTAGAGAGTACACTACGTCTGATCTAAAAAGTATCTTGATGCATCATAAATTCTTACTTTCATAAGTATACTAGTCCTTATTCATGTACTTTTCACATAAATGTTTGCTTGAGTAGACCAGTAAGAATGAATAACAAGTGCATAGTGTCTGAGTAGGTACCGTAGCTACGATGCTAATTGCAAAGTCTTGAACATAGACCGGGAGTACCATGGCACTAATAAGGAGTGCCGTAACACTATTCGGGGTGCAAAGCACTAAAACATGATCTTGAATCACTAGCAAGAATAACGTAACACTATTAAAGTGCGCTAGTCACATTCACAGTGATCAAGTGCAAGCGGGCATACAATTATGTGATTCAAACATTTCTGAGAGTGCAACCTACCCATTCATATTATTTTCCAAGTTAATTCTTGTGAAAAAGTAATTTCTTTATGCATATCAACTATTTCCATTGATCATATTACTATCATGCGTGTATAACAATGTATATTTTCCAAGAAACTTCAGTCATTTCTTTATGCCATATCAGCATATTTCAAAGTCATAACTATCGGCCATTTTTAGCTAAGGGTCCCATTATGGAAATATTTTATTTCACGAAATAGATTTTCACCTCTACTTGCACAATTTTTTTAAGGAACAAATGAAACATATTTTACCCAAACTTCTTTCATGAAGATTGTAATTCTAGTCTATTTTCAATAGAAATTAGAATCATCATTTGGATCTTATAACTTAACTTATGACCAAAATACACATAACCTACCCAAGTTAAGAAATCAAGCACAATATCTTCATACGATTATCAAAAACAGGACTTAGGTTCATAATTGCTTCTCGGTACCACTATATGTTTGTAGGGTCTCTTCAGGGTTCTTCCCTTTAGAATCATCAATTTGGAGACGAGGCCAAGTTATAGCTAGTACAAGAAAACGGGTTTGAGGAAATTTTTGGTAGCCTTTATAATTCTATCATGTATCCATTTCTGAGGAAAATGAGGGTCCTTATGAAGACACTCTCAACACAATTTTGCAATACTTTGTTGTGAAAGTTGTTCTCTCGGGAACCCTACAGATTACGAGAAATTTGAATCTTTGCATTTGGATGATACCAGGAATGTATTTCGAACACTGAGTAGGTGCAGGATGACCTTAATTAGGCAGAAAAGCAGGAGCTCCACTTTGATGAATTTTTGGGTACAATAGGGTCCAAATCTGAAACACTTCCTTCATGGAAGTTTTTACAAGTCTATTGCCGGAAATTGAAATGTATTCAATTTGGATAAGTAAAACTGACTTAGCATTTATTTGCATTTTTAGGCCCAGGGGTCATTTTTATTTTTATTTTTTTGAATGAACAGTGATCCAAATAGTGACCCAAAAACAATGCACAACACGATTCTTCTTTGTGGGTGGGTCATGTAGTATTGCACGATGTCTGCGTCACGCTGCGTGTCGCAGCGGCGCGCCGTCTTTATCGTCGCGGCGGCGGTATTGCCGCCGGCGGCGTGCATGCGGCGGCATATCACCATGCCTTGTCTTCTGTTGGGTTGCACGCATGCCCGGTAGCGACATACCGACTGCGGCGGTGCGACACCAAAGACACGTGCGCCCAACGCATAAAGCGAATCCACATCGATCTTGAGTCGCGACGCTGCCAGTACGGTGTTGCGCAACCCGAGGAGGCTTGAACCATGTGGCGACACGAAAACCATGTGCGGCGCCATTTAGCGGCGGTGTCGGCATCAAAAATCATGTCGCGATACCCAAACTGCCAAACCGTGTCACGACACCAAGAACCGTGTCGTGACCTAACTAGCCTGATGAGCTTTCCGATCCGTGCCAAAGCTTCGTGACACCCCAGCGGCTCAGCCGTCAGCGACACCAAGCGTGTCGGCGACACCGATGAAGCTGCGATGTGCGTGACACCAAAATTTATTGTGCGGCAACTGCGGCTCGCTTGGCCCATATCGCATGCGCGGGAATGTTAGCACGCGCCGCGGCTTCGACCGCAGCATACGGCGGCGACCGACCTATAGCGACACCATTCACGGGTTGCGACCCGGCTCATCGATGGCCGCCCTCGACTAACGCACGCATTTCCTCTTTCATTTTCCTTTTTGTTTGACCCACCGTAAACCTTTGTAAAACCACCCAGGAAATTTGCCTTATTACTTGAGCTCTGGAACATGGAAAACTCAGAATTGTATATATTACACAAAGGTTAATTTAAAATTTGTTTTTTAATTACAAATTACCAAATGGATCTTTCTACTGATTTTAAAACACAAATAAGGCCAAATGCGGCCCATTCTTCGCCTCTAAGGCCTCGGATGCGTCTCATCCTCGAATTGTACGCCGATTACACAGAAATGGTTATTCTGACGGGGTGGCGATACCGATGGTTAATTCTTCTGAGGCTCTTCCCACCTAAAATGCACATGGAATGACACAACACATACATCACATTCCATCTGATTTGCAATTCACACATGGAATGACTTATATCATGCGAGATGTTTCATGCCCTGTCGTCACTCAGGCTCCTCACACGTACCAATGCGAGTGTGACAACCATCACTAGTAGTACCAATGATACCATATACTGAGCCCTTATCAGCTCACTAACACCCAATGCAAATGCCAATGGGTAACTAATCCCGAGTCCCCGACTCCTATCACCCAACTCGAAGTCTAAGTGATAACCATGACCGTGTGTTTTCTTTAGGCAACAGAACTTTTCGGATTATACCACGGGTCTCTAACACCCATACATAACTTTCGGGATAACACCGAGGGTATCTTACACCCATATAAAACTTTCAGGATAATAGCGCGGGTCTCTCGCACCCATATAGAACTTTGATGTCTGTGAGTCTCACACCCAATTTCCAAGCTTTTCCACCTAAGGGGTTCTGACCCCTTCGCACTCATGACACACACATTAAATTTTTATCTCATTTTATGATCTAAACCATGAGTCGTTTATTAGACGTCGTCTAAAATACGAGCTCATCACACATTCACCAAGAATGGTGAACAACCATACGATTGCACTCACGGGCTCGGCCTTTGATGCGTGCACATGAATCACGTCATGCTGATTCATATATTGATTCTAATGATTCTTACAATTATATTCCATATAATTCCAAACATCATGTTAACACATCAAATTTGCATGCATTAACAATTCTCATTATCACACATGAACATGCTATTCATATCCAGCGTGCTACATAAGATCTGGTAGGATCTCGATCCAACGAGGGCATTGTCGACCCACACACGTCCCTTGGGCAGTCGGTTCCATTCATTTACCATTTGACTCGACGAAGTGGCTAGCACCAAACACTCGGCGTATTCATTTTACTTAACATCAGCGATTTCACGACACTACGGTCCAAAATCGATTTCGAACTATTTTAAAGCGATCTAATTCAAACGTAGAATGTCATTGGGCGAGTCCCTCATCAACGGTCGATCCGTTTCTTTGAAATGAAAATGTCTGGCTGTTCTCGGCCTCTGACCCAAATACCATCTTCATGGCATTTTAAACAGAAATAACCAAATGGGAGAAGACCCTACCTCACGGAGTTCTTGAGAAACTCCACCAATCTAGTGCAGTGTAGTTCTTGTAGTGGGGATCAACTTTGCCTCTTGCCTCGTCGGGATTTGAAGGACCGATTGCTGGAAAATCTAGAGAGAAGGTAGAGCTTCTCTCTCTAAAATCCTCCCTCCCTTTATTTTCCTTATGTTTCCCCCTCTTTCTCCCCTCTCCCAACCAGTTGGGAGAAGATTAGGGTCAAGTGAGATGTCATTTCACTTGCCACTTGTCCAATTTTAAGTGGCTCTTAGGATTACCCCATATCTACTTATGCTTAATAGTGGATTTCTTTCACTTATGGATACCACATGTCCACATGGGCCTAGCCGTCCTTTATTAGGCAATGTAGGGTCTATTCGACGTAGGAGTCTACAGGTTATCGCATTGTATCTTGTGGGAATCCACGAGTCATCTCCACGAAGTGGTCTAATTTCATCGACAATGGAGCTAATCTCAATAAGGGTATGATTTAAAAGAGAATTGTAAGGTTGTGTTGGTTGATTGAATGGTTGATTGTTTTGAATGTTTTAAAATAGAAAGACAATTTCTGGGATTTTTAGGGTTCCCTCACTCTGATCATATAAGTCCACCTCTTGTTTATCAGCTCATCAGGAACCATTGATAAGCGGTCTTTGATGGAGGATTTATCTTTATGCTCTTTGGAAAATAAGATGATCAATTAATGCAACACTTGTTCTCAATTACTATGAACCCTTAGCTTGCCTTCGTACCAGCCTGACGATGTCTAGGATACCGTTGTCAGAATTTGACTAGTTTGCTCTCTGCTCAAAGTTAATATTACCACAATCCGACGAAGATCAAAGAGGAATTGAGGGACTATACCTTAATCGAGGGTAAGTTCCCCGTAGTTCAATGATGGGGTTTAGAACTCCATAAAACATAAAAATAATTATAAATTAAAGAGCGATTAATCATAAAAACGAGTTACCTTTGGAAATCGAATTCACTTGTAAAATGAGATGGATGAATAAGAGATATTAGGATTTAAACCAAGATAAGTATTTCTGGCTGAAAGATTACAAGCAGCTTGAATCAAAACTTCAATAGAAGAAATCTTAAATGCGGATCTATAAGTTTAACTCAAAAATGGAGAAAGCTCTTATACTTGAAACCTAAACCCTAGAAGTCAGCGCACATTACTTGTCCTCTTGGTTTCACCCCCCTCCCGATGTGATTTTCCCATTTGGTTCATTGAGGAATGCCTCGTGCGATTGAATTCTGGCCCAATCTACTTGAATTCCATACTGGTTAATGCTAGGTACATGTTAGTAATACGGTACAATTCATCTTAATCCAATTTTATACCAAGTTGTGCAGAACCCTGATGTGGGTTGTCTTAGGTCTGATGTACCACTTTTATGCAAGTTATCTGGAATTTTAAAGTATGGGTTGTCTTAGGTACACTTGGTCTCTTAATTAACTCATGTATTTAGGGTTCTGAGACTTCATCAATTGTTTGCCATTATCCCATGCTTCATATTATTCGGACATACATCCTTGTACACTACGTTCCTAGACACGAAGGGCACACCTGAGTCTAAAGCATAGAAGATATAAGTACCTATCCTTATGCCAATTGGGTGGCAGCAGTTTAGATGTGCTAAATTCTACTATAATTATTACTCAAATGTGCATTCATCACACCCCCAACTGCATCTTGTAGTCCACAGCAAGATTTAGATCAATTACCCACTAGAGGCATGAATCTCAACAAAGCGTTCGATATGATCCAAGCTTTGCAAAAATCTCAAAATACTTGATTATAGAATTACAATATATCACCAGCTTTAGTATGCACCAACATGACTCATTTAAACCAACATCCTTACACAATGAACATTATAGCAGGGCTAACACAAAATTGGTTTATTCAAATAAGGATTATGGACTTTAGAATAGTAAAGTAGTCGTACAAACGTGGAGCTGTGGCAATCGATATAAGATGTGATCATATAACATGGAACACGTAACCATCATCACGAAATGTCGGAAAGGAACAACCAACATAAGTAGAGATCAAAGAGGTCTTAAAAGTTTGTAGTGATAGTGGGCTAAGAAAGAAAAGAAAGGTAATGATCAAACGGTGTCAGTATAACATGGCTAAGGTCTACTACCCGATTTCCAACACTCCCCTAGGTCTAGCTCTAAATATGCAGCAGGCAAATACAACCTCGTCTCCCATCAAGAGAATGCGTCCCGGCTTCCACATACCATCTAATTCTTCGTAATCTCCCTCTAAATCAAGAAGTAGGCATCCGCTATCGCCGCTTCCTCCCGAAATGTGGCTCGCCCAGAGACGCCGATCCACCGCTTCTCGTTGCCTGCACGCACTTGAACTGCCCTTATCCGCTCCATCCTTCACATGTATGTGCCTGGACGGTGCTGGGCCGCGGATGAAGTGATCCCGGAGTAGTAATCGAAGGCACTGAGGGTCGAGGTCCAGTGGATGCCGCCTGCTCTCGGGCCCTTCATTCTTTATTTGTGATCGGCCCCGTACCAAAATCACCCTTTCTTTAACTGCCTCTCATCCCCCGCTTCTTCCACAATACTACCACAAGCGAAGGGAATGGAATATGCCGCTGTAATAATACAAGAAGTCCTCATCATACACCATGCGACTAATGCATACCAATCACTTCCCTATAACCTCGTGCATAAAAACTGAATTGTTTCAGCGGGACTTTTCATTACCCCGCGCGCCAATTTGATCAGGAATGATCTTGTTCATCGTAGTTATTTCGTTTGAGCTTCCAGAATGAAATTTTTCACAAATCCCCATGGGCACGTCGGTGCACATAGCCTCAGAAACAACTCGGGCATTGAAGTCGGTTAGGCCCCGAGCGGATATGGCCATTCGGCTATCAGCGAATATAATGTAAATGTATGTAAGCATTCGAATCGTATGACACGAAACCGCTTTCCATTCACCGGGTCTCCAATACTCTGCTTCAATCCGCCGATTTTCCTTCTGCTAGTGTAGAACCCAACTCATCAAGGTAGTATCCGCTTAGTCTCGTGTGCATGAAATGCATATTCTGTTCCTCGATAATCCCCCGGATGGGATGAGAATATAAAAACGTCTCCAATTTAACACCCCTCTCGCAGTGGAAACCACTATTTGCAATTGACCGGGCCCATTTTTCATGCTCTCCCTCAGAATCCTCAGAACATCGCCTATTTCTTCTCTCATCATCACCGTCAGATAATCTCACTCTTCCGAAGATAGATGCAATTCGCTTTCTCCTTCCCTTTCGACCTGGCCTGGAGGCATCAGATTTCCGCTTCTTCACAGATTGTCCCATAGAGGAACTGGATGCCTTTCCTCTCCCGATATTCTTAGAACGCGCCATAGAAATGGCGATGATAGTACAACGGCCCGCATGGCCTGCATATATATCATCGATCCTTAAAACTGCTCTCAAATAAAGACGGCCGCTATGTGCACATCGACAACATCCACTATACCGCCAAAGAAGAATCCCGACTCACCAAGTACGTTATACAATACCAACTAAATCCACAAACAACCCACGTGGTAAATCAAGAGGAAACCAACAATGCTAAGAAGATCCGTAGGGGGCTTACCACTAGACACCGGGACCGGAGACAAACAATCCGGAACTGGACAATGGGAACCCTGGCAGATCAATCGAGCTCGGAGATGCTTCACAAGCAGAGAGAGCAAACAACAAAGGCTTAGCTATGGAATGTCAAAAAAATTCGAATGTGAAGAGGCGCCAAGTTTTCGGGTTAAAACCCTTTTCTCGCCTAAATCCTCCGACCTACCGTACGCAGACATAAAGAGGATGTACCTAGCATGTTCTTCTTACCACGCTTCACTTTTTGAATAAGTCAGACAGACAAGTTTAAGTCAGGATCGGGTACAATTTCTAAATTTTCTCGCCGTTTTTTAGTAAGAAGTTTGCACTTTATTACGTTTAAGCTTGCACCTGGCAGACACTGCCCCAACCGATTTTTTTTATTTTTTATTTTATTTTTATTTTATTTTATTTTATTTTTTTTGAACATATATATATATATATATATATATATATATATATATATATATATATATATATATATATATATATATATATATATATATATATATATTTTTTTTTTCACTTTCTGGGAACAAAGGGTGCTTACTCTATAAGACATTTTGACCTTTCCAATCATTCTTTCATCCCTGGGTTTTGCGCATAAGTCTACTTTTTTCTCTTGTTCAAATCTCCACAACCGATCACTGTAGATCTCTACCACTGTAATTCATTCTCGGGGATACCTTCAATCTCTTCATAAGATCCATTGCTGCTCCACCAAATCCCGATTCCTAAGGTTCAATAAACTTGACAACTCAAGTCAAAACAAGTAAAGTGATGAGACACTACGAATCCATAGGTATGCAAGGAAATAATGGCCTCTTAATCATTTTCTTCCAGATCTGGTAAAAGATGTTCCACAAAGACTATGACATAGTTAACATGACCAATAAATGATGCACAATTGAAGCAATAATAGGTTGGGGATCGAAGAAAAACTTGACCATAAGTCCGTGGTTCAGGTGGGCGTGTATAGTAGAATGCACAAGGGGGACAATTAAGACCACAAAGTCTGTCGTGGCGCTTGTTAAGATGTACGTGCAATAAGACGATAGAGAGTGAATGAAATCATGTATGTACATTGCGTGAAACATATTACTCAAAAGAGGCATATTTCAAAATTTGACCCACCAATATGTTAACAGAGCGCATACACGCCTGAACCAAAATAGTACACCTACCCCACAATGTAAGGGAAAACAATATCATTCCTCAATGCATAGAAACTAAGTGGTACTCCCACAAATGCATTCGAGGCAGAGAGAACAAGAGCCCCATGATTTTTTATTTTCTATTTACTGAAAGCAATTGGAAGTAAAAACAAAATAGAAAGCAAGAACAAAATAAAATCAAACTATATACAACAAGTGAGAATGAGGTTACTTGAAGGGAGAGAGTCGGCATATTTGATCTACCAAATCTTCACTATGCTCTCGAAAGTATCAGATGCCTGGCGAATGGTTTTAGACGCCGCCATTCACTTTGAAGGATTTTCCGTTGTCCGATTCGATCTCCACGGCTCCGCAGGATAAACTACCTTAATCGATGAATGAGTTACCCAACTGAGCGAGCTTTCCGAATAGATGCAATCTGAGTCAGATAGCATCTTGATTTGGTTCGAAGTTTTCCCAGAAACGGACTGCTGCATGGAATAACTCGAGCCGCTCCTGTAAATTGAGCTTTCATACGACTCTCGCCAGCTTCAAGTTCATTTACCGCAATAGCGCCGTTTACCCGCTTGAGTTAGATCAATTAAAAGTTCGACAGCCCACAGTTTCTCCTGTGTTCCATCTCACTCGGCAACGGGTGTTTCATCATAAACTAGCCCCATGTGAGACATACCAAGAATGCTTTTAAAGGCAAAGACAGAGTCTAAAGAGTACTCCAGAAGACTGAAAGCGACCGTAATCTTTACTGTATCTTCGGGGCAACCGCTTTTCCAAAATATGTTTTTATCCCTATTGTGCTTCAGTTCGATTGACCATTAGTCTCGTGGCAAGTCGTCGATTGCCTTACGGTGACTCCATATTTTTTAATAGATTTTCAAAAGATCGATTGCAAAAATGGAGTCCACCATCACTAATGATTTACATGAGGAGTTCCAAAACGAAAATATGTTCTTATAAATTTCAAACAACCTTGTGGTCATTGGTTCGTTGAATCGCCTCAACCCACTTAGATACTTAATCAATGAGCAATAAAATGCAGATTACTCCACAAAGAAGGAATATCCCATGAAGTCTATACCCCAACAATCAAAAATTTCAATAATTAAAATTGGGGCAGGCATCGAGCCAGTTTGTGACCCTCCTAGTTGCCGGCATTGGAGCACAAGTTTCGCAGAATTAAAAATCCTTAAATAAGGTGGGCCAATAAAACCCAACAGAAAATTGGCCCGCCGCCGGCAGAAATGTCCTCCACAGCTTCGTAATGTGGCAAAAGCCAAAATCCCCACCGTCACACAGTACACATCTTCATTATTTGATCCGATGTGATTTAAATAGATAGCGGATCATCAAAGTAAGATTTAATATCTACAAAATTTTTCACGAGAAAGTCCATTCGATCCGACCGCCGCCATTTAGGTAGTTCACAATGTCGCGATACCATGGGCAGTGAACAAGAGCAAAGAGCTGCTCATCAGAAAGCTCTCACCTATGGGTATGCCATGGGAGTTGATTCGAACTAAGCTTAGATAAATGGTCAATGATCACATTCTCAACCCTTTATCCTTAATGGTCAAGTTGGAATTCCTCTACATGTTGAAATCCACCTAGTTAACCTGGGGTTTTGTATCCCGCCGATATAAAGTACTTCAGTGGTCGTGATGATTTGTGAAGATGGTCGCCGTGGAGAACCAACAAATATATGACGCAGAAATTTTCATGAGTAAAACTGCGCGCAAATAGAACTCCTTCGTGGTCGTAGTCGGGCCTCGGGCGCAGTCTAGTGTCTTAATAAGGTGAAAATGATAAAAGCCTTTGTCTTCCTCTCCGTCCAACACGCCCTATGGCATTAATCATCAGCTTCATTACGATCTCAAATGGAAGGTCCCACTCGGACCGGTATGATCGGTGGTGACACTAAAGATGTTCAGCTTAGCAAAGCAAAGGTTTACAAGCTGTGACCATGTGAAAGGGACATCCTTTTAATAAACAAAGTACATAAGGGCTCTGGATATAACACTGTAAATCCTTATATAAACCTTCTATAAAACCAAGATGACCCAAGACACTCAGCCTCAACACATCAATAGGAGTAGGTATGTTGAAATCACCAACTTCGCCTTATCAACTTCAATTCCATCTTTGATACTATGTGTCCTAAGACACCTCAGGTTACCAAGGAAATGACATTTTTCCCAATTTAACACAAGATTTTTCTTGACACCTCTAAACCTACGCAGTTCTACAAGCCAATGAGTCACCAACCGAGAAATCGCCCATGAAAATCTCCAATATGATTTCTCTATCATGTCATCAAGATTCCTATCATGCATCGTTGGAAAGTTCTGTGTGCATTGTATAGTCCAAAGGGTATTTTCCTAAAGGCGGCGGTACCAAAAGGGCAAGTGAATGTAGTTTTTTCGATCTTCCAAAGCTATCTCAATTTGATTGCACTTCGAGTACCCATCAAGAAAACACAAATTCATGCTCCGAACTTTCAAGATTGATCAACAACTGAAGAGGAAATGGTCTTCCAAACCCGCGCGCTTCCATAGTTCCAGTGCACCTCCATCCCGGCGAATGCGAGCGAATGAGCCTGTTTGTCATCGCAACTACCGTGACTCACCCCAGTGAACCGCCCGTGCTCGACTAACCACTTTACTATCTCGCATGGTAAATAACCCCTACATCTAAGAGTTTTAAAACTTCCTTCTTCACCACTTCTTTCATTATTGGGTTCAATCGCTCTGTGGTCAGCTTAGAAGGTTTAATAACATCCTCTTCTGTGAATTCTATGTGTGCGCATCAAGGGACTAATTCCCTTAATATCTCGCAATCATTCAAATTTCTAAAGCAGCCTCCGGTTTCAATATTTCCAAAAGTCAGTTTCTGAGTCAAGTCTAAGGAGGAAGATATGATTACTGAAAAGTGTCCTCCCCTCCCTAAGAATGCATATTTATGTGTGTTGGCAATGGTTTTAGCTCAAGCCAGTACCCTCCTAAGGCAAATGTCTTATCCTCATTCGTGGCAAAGGTTCAAATTTAGGTGCCCACCCATTAACTTCCAATACATCTTATGCCGATTAAAGAGTGTAGAAACTCACCTGGGGCAGGGTCACTTCCTCCCTCCCAACTCGAAATAATCAAACACACGTTCCTTAAGAGGATCATCATGTGAGACATTATCCATTTTTTACTCACTAATCACCATGTTAATTTCACAAATATCTTCTTCATCTCCCATTCCTTTAATAACATTGAAAATATTCAGTATAATACCATGTTACCAAACGATATGTTCATTAGCCTCCCTCATACAATTAGTATAATAACAAGAAATGGGCCAAGAATGGCCGACTAAGAATTACCGAACCGAGTTCTTGATTTGCCACAGTCGAGTGTCAAGCACAACAAAATCCACGTGGAAGTAAAATTTTCATTCCACTCGGGACCAAAAACATCCTTCACTATTCCCCCTGTGAATTTTTACACTACTGGCCACCCAATCGAGTGGCAAAGATATTGGCTTGGCCCCACCCTCTCCTAACCCTAGGTCCACATATACCGAGCACTGCATCAGATTAACACTTCTGCCCCTAAACCACCAAAGCATGCCCTAACTTTGAATTCTCCCACTACATAGAAATAGCGGGACTTCCCGGGGTCTTTGTATTGGAGGCAAGTTGTTCGACTGTAGCTTAGATTGTTCAATATGAATGCCTCCTCACGACACCCACTCCTTTTTACCGTGCATAAGTCCTTTAAAAAATTTTGCATATGATGGAATTTGCTTAATGACATCTAACAAGGGAATGTCTAATTTTACTGCTAAACAACTCATAAATTTCAGCATGGTTATTTACCTCTGTTTTCTCAATCTATGTGGGTACGGAGCCGAGGGATATGGTAGTCTGCTGGCCCCGGCCGATCATCAATATCATTCGTATCGTGGACATGAGATTTGTCCGCCAACTCATCCTCTTGAACACCACTTGAGACTCTTGAGTTGGTTCCTTAGTTTGAATGGTTTCCTCATTAACCACCTTCCACTTCTGAGAGTAGTGACAAATTTTTATGCTAGTTCAAATGGAACTTCAATCTGGCCCCTAACTTCCTATTAATTATTTTCATTCTCATGATTTTGAATGGTTGAGATGGAAGTTTCCCTTTTTCGCTGAATGCCAGTTTCATGACGAGGTTAACTCAAGCTATATGAGATCTCACATCATTCAAAGCAAGCCTCTGAGGCTCCTGTTTGTGGATTGTTGGGTTTGTACGAACTCGTTAATATGTCCCTGCATTTTCTCTTATGTGAAGGTCGTAAGGTCGTGAGCTTTGATTCCTGGTTCATGGATGATGACCTTGATTAGAGTTTCAAATCTCAGGCCTCATTCTCAAATGGAGGAATTGAATTTGGGAAAACCTTGGTTTTGATAATGGGGCTCGTTGTTTGCGTGTTATGTGCCTCCCTCATTTCTCCAATAAAAATTGATGCTTTTGCATCTACCTAGGATTATAAGTTTCAGTATGGGAATTAGTTGTTTCTTGGTATAAGGGCTAAGCCATTTCATTTGGTCGGCTCCTTAACTTGAGGAAGATTTGGGCAGTTAATGGTTACGTGTGTAGGGTCATCGCATATAATGCATGGCTCCTCTACTTTAGGTCCATTTGGTACCGAGGGTAATCGGAGGGCACACCAGTTACCTCGCTCTCACCTTTTTCATCTCTACGGCCTCTAACTTCCTTTGTGAAAGAATTGGCAATTTTGGTCAAACTCATCATTCTCTAGTGATTCCGCCACCGATGTGCTATGCACTTTAGCAAAGGCTCCACAGGCGTTAGTCTCCCAAGTTCGAAAACATTCTTCATATATGTCAAAAGTCGAATTGTTTCCCAGCACTCTCTTCATAAATTCTCCGCACAATACTCATTCGATGTACCGCTTATTACTTAAAGATAATCCTGATGAAAGTATGCAATAAATTTGTCCAACATCCAACCCATGACGAGGATAAGATGGAGGAGATCCTTATATCTTTCCATACCACTATGAATTCACCCCGGGTTTTTAAAAGTTCCGACCGTCGCACGAGGGCATCAAGTGAATGCGTGAGGGAAAACTTATCGGGGAATTGCCCGCATGTTTTCCCAATGCAAAGATTGGAATTAGGTGCAAGGGAATGAACCAATTCGCCTTCTCCTTAAAGCAAAAGGAAATAAACCAAACATTATGTGGAGAGAGGGTGAACCAAAGGAGAGTGAAATGCACCGTAGACATCCTCAAAGTCCCTCATTAATGAGTAAGGGTTCTCGATTCGAACCCTTGATACAGGTAGAAGACTGATCATTCGACTTCATCGAAATTGATCGGGCTCCTTCCTGGCGCTTAACACAAGAAACTGGTTGTGGTCCTTCGAGGTTGTAGAATTTCTCGAAGGGTTCTTTCTACGTTGGGCAAAGGAGCGTGGGGAAACTCTATATTGATTTCAGTTTAAAGTTACCATTTCCTCCCCTCTCTTCTAGACACTGGAAGTGTGACATCACCTCCATGTTGTGGAGGTTCATGAAATCCTTGTGGGTCAGCAGAAATCCCTTGAGTATTTTCATTAAATACATGGTGCTGATTCCCAGGATGATCCATTCTTTGGAGGTAAAATGTTATCCTGAAAAACTCGTTTATTACGGATCCTTCCGTGAGCTCCTAGGGTGGGCACTATTCTTATTGTCAGCTGCTCAAGGCGAGCCCAAACCGATATGCACTACGCCATTCGTCCAAGAAACACTCCACCGAGATTTCTACTCTAAAACAAAAACAAAATAAAAATAAAAATAAAAAGAAAACGGAACTTACGCGATTTTGCAATGCACCGTAAATTACCTCTAAATTTCCTCTTCGGGACAACTTGGTTAGTCGCCAATTTCTGAACTGAAATAAAAACGCTTCACCTTATTCCTGTAAGTCGAATCTCCATTCCCAAGCGTAGGGAATTGGCGCTTGTCTAGCATTGTAATACTGTGTGAATCCACAGGTCATCTCCACAGGGAGTGGTCTAATTTCATCGACCAATAGGAGCTAATCTCCAATAAGGGTATGATTTAAAAGAGAATTGTAAGGTTGTGCCGCTGACCAATGATTGTTTTGAATGTTTTAAAATAGAAAGCAGACGCGCCCGCCGATTTTTAGGTTCCACTCACTCCATCATGTAAGTCCCACTTTGCTTTATAAACTCATCTAGGAACCATCGATAAACGGCTCGATGGAGGATTTATCTTGTATGCTCTTTGAAAATAAAGATGATCGAGTAATATCAAGCACTTGTTCTCAATTACCACGGAACCCTTAGCTTGCATTCATGTTGTTATCAACGCGTACCGGTGATACCTCGCTAACACGCTGCGTCAAGAATATGCCCAACTGCTGATCAGCAACCTTCTCGCTTCGCGATTAATATTACACAATCCATTGAAGATCAAAAGAGGAATTGAGGGACTATACCTTAATCGTGGTAAGCCCCGTGGATTCCCAAAGCAAAGAAGGGCTTGAAACCTGCAAAACTTATAAAAAACAATTATACTAAAGAGCGATTAATCATAAAAATGCGACTCTTTGAAATCGACCACTTGTAACCGATGGATGAATAAGAGATATTAGGATTTAAAGCAAGATAAGTATTTCTCAATAAAGATTACAAACGCTGAATCTAAAACTTCCAATAGAAAAGAAATCTTTAAATCGTCTATAAGTTCCAACTCAAAAATGGAGAGAAAACTCTTCTCCTTTCAAAACCCAAACCCCGTGTCAAAAAAAACCGCTTCATTAATGCGTCCCTTCTCGTTTTATACCCCCTCCAATGTGATTTCCTCCCATTTTGGTTCATCATCAGAATGCCTCTGCATCGGGACATTGAATCTCTCTGGCCCATAACTTACCCCATGCGAGCTGGTATCTACATGTTAGCGATGTACGGCATACTACCACTGTCAATTTATAGAAGTCAGACGCACAATGTGGGTCAGACTCTATTACCACTGTCAATTTTTATGCAAGTTGCACTTACACTTGGTCCCTTCGTGCTTTCTCAGATTTCCGGAGTTCCCGAGACTTCATCAATTGTTCGCCCGTATCCTTAATGCTTCATATTGGCTTCCCGGACATACATCCTTGTACACTTACGTTCTAGACCTGAAAGACCTGCACAAGCTAAAAAACATAAGATATTAAAAGTACCTATCCCATGCCAATCAGGTAACTTCAGGATTTGTATGTGCTAAATTCTACTATAATTATTACTCAAATGTGTATTCATCAGGCCCCACTTGGCTCTCATTGTTTGACTTGCTCACATCTTGACATGTGGCACACTGTGAGCTACTTGATTCATGCCAAGTGTCCCATACTACCTCTAAGTGGCCCTCGAAAACTGGAAATTCCGACTATTTTGTAATCCAACCGAATTCGAAGAACAGGAAGCCAGATTTCCGCGAGATGATTCCAATGGTGAAGTCCATTTCATCATCTCGAGACCTCGTAAAATTTCGATTTTGATCAAAATTCTACCGCTCTACCCTTCCTCGTAAATCGATTTTCTCCCGGTTTCACACAAACACCAAAATCTCTATCATAAAGAGACTAAACACGCTAGACTTCATCCCTACTTTATGGTCTTACATCACTCAAGTCCTGCTCTACTAGATAATTCAAGACACTGGTCTCATGTCCTCATCCCAACTTGGAATCACTTGATTTGAGGTCTAACGGCCAAGTTATGGCCGCCAAAGAGCAAAGGTCTAAGAAAAACCGACAAAGACTCCTCCGAACCATACGAACCCTAACTCATTTTTCACACCAAACTCCTCCACAGAGGATCTAAAACAAAAGCGCAACATTAACAACCACAAAATAGGAAGAAGGAGATCCCAAACCTTAACTAAACCCCAAACCCTAAATCAAAATATAACATAGATGGAGATGTAGTTAGGATTCTAACTTGATTCTTCTTCTCCTCCAACAATGCTCTAGCTCTACTCTTTGCCCAAAATGAAATCCTCTCACATTCAAATGACAAGCTAGTCTTATCTCTATTTGTTATAAGGTCATGTCTGGGCTTTACCTCTTTTAACTCATATTTTGTCCGTTGTATTTGTGCCTCCAATTCCCATTAATTTGCAAGCCAACTTATTCAAATTCTATAATAACATTACACCTTTTAGCTTAATGACTCTGTCCCTAATTTAGAATTTTACCACATTATTCTTCCTTACTTCTTTAAAAATCCCGTTATGTCATTTTTCACATTTAAGACTTAAATTTTTTTGAAAATAATTTTTACAGACATATCTCAAACTATAATAACTACTATGGTATAATTTAAAATGCGCCTCCAAGGCATACCGCCTTGTCAGTGTCGAGGCATTTAAGATAATGGGCCGCTTAGTGGAATGTTAAACAACCGTCGTCACCAGAAACCCGTGTTTCACTTGAACCCGAATGTCGTGGCTCGACCCTCGCTATCCCGGAGTTCTCCAGCTCGTAGTGGACTATTGGAGTTATCCATGACATGTTTCTTCTCCTATCTCTGCTCACCCACAAAAGAATCGATTTACTTTCGCTAGTAATGTATTGTGTGGAGGAAAATCGTTTTCTGGTCGGGTAGGATGCTATTATCGCCGGTAAGGCATTCGCCTTTTCGTTTGAACTTCAGGATATGCCTGCTTCCAAGTCGCGAAGCTTCCAACCCGAGCGCTTAACTAGCATACATACTGCCATGCATTGGTCTCATGGCTTCAGACTCCCGCTTTCACTCATCTAACAACCAGCTTCGAGTCACTGTGCTGATGATATTTTCTGAGGATACGAAGATTGTGAGGTCTTGATCGGCTAAGATTGCTTCATATCCATCCCTATCGTTGAATGCGGAAGTCTAACCTATAGCATGCTCTCTCTATCCTCCTCCCCGGCCGGCTTTAAGTTGCAAGCCAACACCGACTCCTCGGTTGGCTCTGAAGCGCTATCCACACTGCTGATCCACTAGTGGACATTACTCTGCCCGCATCCTATCATGATTTCTACTAAAAAGTCTACTAATATCCGTCCCTTATTCCGCGCTCAGATCGGATACCGAATCCTCACTTAGCTCATCACCCCATCGCTATCCTTCCGACAAGTCGTAGTTTATGTGGCGAAAGCCTATAGTGGAAGATTGGTCAAGACGACGATAGTGTGTCATAAGGCCGGAGCTTTACGCCATATGGAAGATGTTTCAACATCGCCTTCTCGAGATCGTATATCGAAGCTTCCACCTCAGATGAGATTTCTTACGGTTAACACTCGGTCTCTGCTTCTCCGACGCCATATTCTTTAAACAGGTTTAACTCATTGAGACACGTAGTACCCTATGTAAGAGATTGGTTATCACCTACTGGGCCAGCTGTAATCGATGCGGTTCAGTAGATATCATTGATTTGGCGAAGACCGGTCGTATTCCTTATTGTCAAACAGCTTGTTCGCCCTTGTGAAGCTGTAAGAAACGACTTTAATCAAATTGCAGAGCAAGAGATGAATCAATTTAAAGCCACTACCATCCACAATGTGTACTCATTTTCCTGAGGTAGAGCATGAGATTCCATAATAAATCTAAGTTAAATAAGATCGCTTCCAACTCCACATCTCATGGGGTCAGTTTCATACTGTATGCACGCAACAACTCAAAAGTTTCTTGCAGGTGCTTCGTATGATCGGGGCGTTATTTAGATTTGACAAGCATATCGTCGATATAGACTTCCATGGTTTTGGGCCGATCAAGGTCGAAATTCTCTTTGTCACTAAATTTCTCCGATAGTCGTCCCATGATGCTTCAAGCCAAAAGGCATTACACAGCAAAGATACCTCGTAGGGTGAACAGCGGCTGCTTTTCTCCACATCAGGCGGGTGTATAGGAATTTGGTGGTAGCCGAAGAAAGTGTCCAGAAATGACAGCATCCCATGCATGGCTGAGGCATCACACTCAACCATCCAAGAGGGGAAGCTATATTTCGACATGCATCGCCGGCGTCCGCAGTCCACGATACTTCCACTCATCGCCTCGGGACTACCACCATCGGGCAAGCCATTTAGGATACTTTACCTCTAATGAAACAAGCTCTCAAAAGATTGTCCACCTCTATCTGAATAATCCTGATGACATCCCGCATAAACGCCTTACTTGGTCTCCCAGGTTTTTCCTAGAGATAACATTCAAGCCAGGAGAAAGTGCACCCAAGTTGATTCGATCATATTTGGAGTGATTCTGAGGTGTCTATACTCTGTTTTAGCTTAAAAGTCATATATTTTCACCCATTTTTCGATTGATTTCTACTCCAAAAGGACTCGATTTATATGCGTAAATGTGGAATAATCTCACTAAACCGCTATACAAAGCAGAAATTCAAGAGAAAGAGATATCAAGTAGCAGAAGGTCAGAAGAAAGTGGTCGAAAGCAGAATGACACGACCGGGTCAATGACGTCAGAACAGAGAGGTGCACGAGGGAAGAAAGCACCCGGCGTCGCGACGCCTCGACAAAGAATAATGAAGAATCACATCAAGGTCGCAACCACAAAACTCCAGTCGCGACATAAGGGCAATTGAAGGCAAAACGAGCAGGTTGCAATAGAAACTCCAAGTCAGGCAACCATAAATTAATGAAGAACAAGACATGATGTCGCGACACCATTTCGAGGTCGCACGTAATCGAAGGTCGAAAGCAAGAGACATGGAGGTCGTGGACACGTAATAGAAGTCAGCGACATAAGATTTTCAAGAGATCGAATATCGTCGCACATCAGAAGAGGTCGCACATCAAATACCGATAACTGTGAATTGTTCCTGTAGCCTGTATCGTAGACAACTAGCAAGAAATTAAGGTCGCGACGTCATTTTTAGAGGTCTACACTATGAAGATAAACCTTCTTCGGGAAGAATGGATTGTTATTAGACAACCATGTCGCGACCAAATAAAAGCTTCGTGACGATGCTTAGGACAACCGATGTCGCGACAAAAATAGTAAAAGCTATGCTGACGTAGGCCGAGACAACCGAGGTCATGACAAAGAACCGAGGTCTCGACATGAAGAGCCAAGGATGCAAAGGCAAGTCGCGACTAAATAAAAGCTTCGTGACAAAATGCTTACTAACCGATGTCGCCATAAAATAAAAAGTTTCTACGACGATGTTTAGAGTCAACCAATGTCGCTACAAAGAATCGGAGGTCGAGACATCAAATAAACGGGCCGCGAACTGAACTACAAGCGAGGCTTATCGTGCTGGTGGCCCAACTTCAACCCTATAAATGCGCTCGCTATCGGCGGTGTTGCTACTTTTACGCCATGAATGATCGCAGCCTGGCGTCATGTGATTGAATTTCATTTTCTTTGTTTGTAGTACTAGATTAGATTGTTATTTCTTTCAAATTTTAGATTCGGGGCGCGAAATGCTAAAGTAAAGCCGAATGCGGCAGGTCCCTGTATTTTCAAATTATCGCCTCTGATCGTCTCGACCTGCATACCCTTGGAATTGATTTCCAGTTGTCCGATCTACAAAGGGCCTCTTGATCGCAAAGCCAACGTAGTGCGTACGCAATTTAGAAACCCATCTTCCATCAATAGACTCGCTGTTAGAATTTATCTTTCGTAGAAATTTATATCGGTTAATAACTTCGCTTTATAAATCTCCTCGCCGGGTTCTCAATATTCGTGATTCGATCCCAATATCGCGCTGTCCTATACCCGCACAGATTATTTCATGCTCGATTTGTGAGGTCCCCGGAAAGGTGACACAGAGAAGGCATTCCCGAGTAGTGAACAATTCTCAAAGGTATGCGAACCTCGATAATGGAGATCTAATGAGCCTGCGGAATGTAAGCCTCGATAAATCGCCTCTCACTTGAAATCGAGATCGAGCCGAATGATCGACTTATCAATTTAAAAACAGAGTTCACCTCGATTCAACAGAAGTTCAATCCCGTTTTAGCAAGGATCTAATCAAGGAAAGAATGAACTGCCCACTTTGAGGAAGAGAAATCAGTAAAGTGTAAACCCATGCTATGCCTATGTCTTAGGAGCTAAGGTTTGCAGTCCATGTTCAGGGTATGAAGTATTGAAAAAGAAAAATATCCAGAACAAGGCAATCCAGATTAAAAGTAGTTATCTAATCCTCTGTCTTCGAAAGAATCAGAGAAGATTAGATGATGAACAATGCCATAAGGAGAGATCCAACTGCACTACCTCATTCCTCGACAGGTTTTAAATCTGCGGGTTCATGAAGCAAAGTTACGCAGAGTCTCCAATCGACAAGCCACAATAACAGATTTTCAACGCCTCCCTTAAAAGATAAATCAAGCCAAATTTCTGAATTTTTATTTAGATTTTCGCTTTAATTCACATTTTGTTATTAAATCACTTTTTCTTAGTTTTTATTATTTTAAGGTTTGCTAAGAATATTTCACTGTGCCTAATAAAGTCCAAATAGTATAGAGTTCGAGTATCAGTGTATTGGACAGAATTCTAAGTATCATGCAATGAGACCGATTCTAAATCAAATTTACTACTTGTTCGACCAGACACTTGTAGCATCCTCGATAAAACCAAAGAAAATAATTCTACTCTTAAGGAAACAACTTTTTAATCAAGATAATAGATAAGGAACACAACAAAACAAGTTTCATGGCATTATTGGTGGGGATTAGATAATACCCTTGCACAACGCTTATAAATTTGTGGTATAGGCATTTCGTCCATCATCAAAGAGGTGAACAAGCAAGCAAGGCCAATGGGATCGAAAGAATTTAGGTGAATCAATATTCCCACTAAAAAGCTTAAATACTAGTTTTGACATAATTTATAAAAAGAAAATAGGAAATTTGCAAAATATGATTCAACAAATTGTGAGTTTAGTAAGCTATCAAATTTTGTAGAGCTTTTCATGTTAATACAATTTTGCACGACTCCATTTGATCTCAGTATATTATAATTTAAGGAGTTAATTCATGCACAAGAAGCAGGGAGCTGAATCTGTTGCCACTAGACACTGAGATCGAAAGAACACTTAGAGGGCTAAGAAAGGTTAAGAGTGCAGAATAGCGAGATGGCGTATTTAAAGATCGACCGGTGGCGCCAACCAGACTCACAGGTACCCCAAGAGCGAGACACTATGGAGGACTTCCGAGACCAGCTTATCCAAGATGAATAATCAAGAAGGAGACCCAAACGATAGATGCTAACAATTTTGAGCTCAAGCCACCCGATCACCATGGTTCAAATTGTAACCAATCTCACAGTCACCCTTCCGAAGATCCCAACTAACACTTAGGACTATTTCGAGAAATGGCTAATACGCTTAAATTGGAATGGTGTGAGACCGTGGTTATTAAGTCAGTATTGTTTCCATTCTCTTTAAGAGATATAGCTGCATCATGGTTTGACTCACTACCATATGGATCTGTTAATACATGGGAAGAGCTGATGGAAGCTTACCTGAGCAGATTCTTCCTCCATCCCTCACTTCTGAACGAAGAGGGGAAATTACTACTTTCAAACAAGGGGAAGATGAGAGTCCTGGCATAATCGCTTGGGAGAGAGATACAAGAGGTCAAGAGATGTCCCATGCACGATAGACCTCAAGACACAAACGGACATCTTCTACTACTCCATGAATTATAATTTCAAAAGGTATAATAGATGCAACAGGCTGAAAGATTCGTGAAGAAGAAGAGCAGAAGAAGAAGATACCGACGAGGATCTTGCTAAGGGCAACATGAGATCTCCTTCAATCCTCGTGGAGCAAAGCAATGAAGCTAAAGGAAATGGAATGATTGAGCCGAACAAGATGTCTCGCCATGAGCTGCCGATGCATTGATGCATCGGATTGATAAAAGAATGCACTCGCAAATGAGATAGGAGCAAAGGGAAAGAGAAGAAGAGAATACGCGAGGGGCGACCGAAGAGGTTTCTATGCAATGAGGCTAACTATTTGAACGAGTATGTGAGCATATCATTTCAAGTCGAACTCTAACCTCGCAACCCATTATACCTCAAGATTAAGGAACCATGAGAATTTCTTATGGTGGAGGAGCACAACACGGCCCCAAGACATGGGCAAACTTTCAGCAAGGGTATGCTCCACTCAAGGTCTCCGAAGAAGAAGAATAGAGAGGGTGTTAAATGAATATCGTAGTAAAAAAAGGACTCAGACCTTAAGAAGACTGGGATGTCATAGCTTATGGGGGAAAATTAAAAGCCAAACTTCCATGAACAAAGGTTTGCAGAATTGGAAGCTTCAAAAACCAATTCTCAAATTTTTCAGACAACCACCAATGCCTCTCTCAAGAACCTGGAACGCAAATGCGGCAACCGGCCCTTAACCCTCGCGTAATCAAAATAAAGATGCTTTTCCCAAAGGGACACGAAGAAAATCCGAAGACTGCATGGTCGTGCGTACCTAGAAGTGAAAAGAATTAGAGAAGGAAAGTCAGGAGAAAGATGAAAGCAACAAGTGGAGAAGGGATCCCTGAAATGCCGAAATACCGGGGAAAGAAAGGAAGAAAAGAGCGGAAGAATGTGCAAGAAAGAAGCAAGAAAAAGCCTGTAACTCTATGCTCAGTGACCATTCCTCGCAGATCAAAGTCAAGGATAGAGGAGCAAGTAAGAAGTTTTTGAAAACTTTCCGCGTAAGTTGAGATAAGCATGCCATTCACGTATGGGTAACTAAATGCCACTTTATGCCAAATTCTGAAAGAAATTTTAAGCAAAGAAGAGAAGATTTGCAAGTATAAGGAGTAGTGAATCGACCGCTACTGCAAAGGTAGCTGATAAAGAAGAATTTACCAGAGAAGATGAAAGACCTGTGAGTTTCACCATTCCTGCACCATTGAGGATTTGAAATTCAAAAGGCTCTTGCGGACTGGCAGAGCACTTAACGCCATTATCCTGGTCGTAGCGAAATTAAGTTTGGGGAGCTTACTCCCACTCACTGCTACTCCAAATGGCGGTACGTAACAATGGCGAAACCCGAAGGAGTCATCAAGATGATCTCACAAGTCCCTCTCGCAGTGAAGGCCATTCCTAGCAACAAGAGTTGCTTTTAATAGATACGTTAAAAGGAGTTCTCACTCTCGGTCGAGAAGAAGTGTACCGACTTCAATCCGCCCCAAAGTTTGAAGAATTTAGACACGATAGGGAAGATTACAAGCAGATGATGTCTATCTCAACAACTCGATTGTTATTATGATTGTAATGCTCAACTCTCATCAATGAAAATGAGATGAATTTCCCAAGATTCAAGGTGTTAATTCTTGATTTTCCGCACATCGGGCTTGCACTCACCTAAAAGGTGTTGAGTCTTAAATAAAACAAAGATGGACAATGGAGACAATAATCTAAGAGAAGGAATTTCATCAAGTAATAACGCAGAAGGGCTAGTTTTAAAAGAGTTGCCAAGTCATCCAAGTATGCTTACTGAGCGCCAAAAAGTAAGCCAAATATCTCGCGACTAAGTGATACCGAAGAACAGGTTTCGCTGAAAATTTTAAAGAATTATCGTGAGTCGATTGCTTATCCATAGATGAATTAAAGGGTATCAGTCCTACAATATGCATGCACAAAATATTATTGGAGGAAAATGCAAAACCATCTCGTTGAACATCGTTAAGATCAACCTACCATGAAAGAAGTAGTCGAAAGGAAGTGCTCAAATGGTTGGAATGTCAGGTTTTATATATGTAACTTATTTACCCTCGGGTTAGCCTACCCATGTGGTTCCTAAGAAAGGTGGGTTCACTGTGATCCAAATGAAAAATGAGTTAATTCCAACAAGAACGGATGTGATGGGAGGAGTATGTATCGACACGGAATCAACATAGCAACTGTGAAGGGATCATTTCATAGTTCTTCATCGATCGATGTTGGACAGTTAGCGAGACACCCTCATTTTGTTTCCTAGATGGATATTCCGCTATAACCAGATTTCCATTGCACCTCGAGATCAGAGAAAACCATTCATGCCCTTATGGCACCTTTGGCTTCGTGTATGATGCCATTTGGGCTGTGGCAATGCTCCCGCTTACTTTTCGAGGTGTATGATGTCCATGTTCTCAGATTTGGTTGAAAAGGTCATGGAGATTTTTATGGATGACTTCACAATGTATGGATCCAGTTTTGAGCATTGCCTGAACAACCTGGAAACAATACTTCAAAGATGCAAGGACAAACAATTTAGCGCAACCGGGAAAAGTGTCATTTCATGGTAACATAAGGTATTGTTCTCGTCATAAAATTTCAATACAAGCGACTAGAAGTAGACCAACTGTTTCGATTATCAAGACTCTCGCGACCAGCCCACAACAGCAAGAAAAGCGGATAAGGAGTTTCTTCGGGACATACCGGATTCTAGGAGATTCATCAAAGACTTCTCAAAAATAGCAAGACCATTATGCGCATTCATCGAGAAAGACACAAGGTTTACTTCTTGATGACTCCCGCAAGGCGCCTTTGAAGAAATCAAGATCGATTAGTTCAAGCACCTATCATGGCCGCACTGTAATGGGGATCGGATTCAAATAATGTGTGATGCCAATGATTTCAAGAATGGGAGTCAGATGGGGCAAAGAAAAGAGAAGATATTCGTAGCCATATACTATGCTAGCAAAACTAATGAAGCCCAAGAAAACTATTCAACTAATTAAAGGAGATGCTAGCCATAGTTTTTGCTTCGGAGAAATTGCATCACGGTTTTGGGGGATCCCATATTATCGCTCACACCGACCATGCAAACAATCAAATATCCGATGTCAAAAGGAAGCCAAACTAAGACTGATAAGGTGGGTGTTGTTACTACAAGAGTTTGATCCGAAATTAAAGATAAGAAAGGTTGTGACAATGATACGATCACTCATTCGCAGTAAAAAAAACAAAGTAGAAGAGGAGGAGGCATAATTAACAGAGAACTTTCCAGATGAGCAACTGCTTAAATTGTCATTCCAACTCCCATGGTATGCTGATATCGTGAATTACTTGGCTTGTGGAGAAGTGCTCCTAATTCAAATACCAAATTAAAAGAAAAGCTCAAAACTCGATAACAGGTATTACCGCTGACCGATCGTAGTATGTACTACACAAGTGTATAACATAATTACCAAAAGATTATTATCTAATCCCCGGCAACGGCTCCATACAACTTGTTGACTGGACCATTTGATGTACACCAAATTTATGACGTTATCACCTAAGGACTATTATCTAATCCCCGGCAACAATACCATAAGACTCGCATACATCAATAAATTGTTATGGATCATAACACTTATTCAAATTTGAGACTTATTACCCAAGGACTATTGTCTAATCCTCAGTAAATAAACCATTAAACTTGAGTGTGAGTTTCTTTAAGTATTACTTGATTAAAAGATATTTTCGTAAGAGTAAACCATTTTCGTGTGGTTTTGATCCAGATAATCGCAGAAGTGCACAGTCGACAAGTAATAAATGGATTTAAGTCCGTATATCGATCCCACAGAGATCTCAAGAATTTTTCAATCAACTACCCCAACTACTTAAGCTTTTCCATACTATTTGGACTTTATAATACGATAATGAGATTTGCTTTGAAAGCTTGAAATGAAAGATGTAAAGAAAATGAATAAACAATAAATGAATCAATATTGAAATATCAAAATAACAAATTTAGATTTACCGCTTATCTCTAAAGAAAACACAATAATCAGCTATTGTGAAGAATCAATTCCATGTTATGTAATGCATCTTTGGTTTTCGAACTACGATCTTTAAACTAGTCCAAGGATTAATAAAGTGCGGACTGGATCTCTCCAAGCCACCCAGTTCATCATCTCACCTTAACTGTTTCTCTCGAACACAGAGGATGCAATAACTACTTTTAAAACTAGTAGCCTGTTTCCCGGTATTTTTCTTCCCTCAATACTTCATACCTACAATATGAATCGCAGAATTCGAGCTCCTTCAATTTAGTCATTGCTGAGTCGCACTATACCGGTTCCTCACCTAAAAATTAGAATAGATTATTCTTTCCTCGATCGTATCCTTGCTAACACAGATCGAATTCACTATTCGAATATGAACTCAGATACTTAAATTTATAACTCACTCAACTCATTCCTACATGTTTAGAAGAGGATGTATTGATTTAAATATACAGAAAGCGCATTAGATCAAGAATTGTTCAATACTTTTCCGAATTGTTTTACTCTAAGGAATGCCTTCTCTCGTATCACCCAGAGGGCCTCCGAAATCGTGAGTCAAACAACCTCGTTATGGATACAAGAGACTAAATTGGGATCAATTCCAAGAACACGTTAAAACCAAAGAAGTCGACGAACATCCTGGGTTCAGCGCTATTATTAATAAAATGCTGCGGTGAGATTATTTCGAAGATAACGCTAATTCAATGGAAGCCGGGTTTCTAAATTACCGACATACCATACATTGCTTCGCTGATCAAGAAAACCATCAGAATCGAACCGGGTGTCTAAATCCCGTAATTTGTCCGGAATCTCGAACAACCGCACAGTAAATTTAAGAAATATACATCTACATTCAAATTTCAATCCTTACACGTTAACGTTCAAATCCAAATTAGAACGAAATACCCACTAATCTAATCTAAAATAAAATGGAAAGAAAACGAAAAACAAAAGAAAGAAAAGAAAAGAAAGAAAAAAAAAATAAAAAATATTGTGAGCCTTCAAAGAACCTGCATCTCTCTCTTCAAGTCGCCAAGAGTTGCTTTTCGCTGGCAAGAAACAGATTTATGCGGTTCAAGTCAGGGCCTCTAATTCCAATGCGCTCTTTGTGGATTTCTCCCAATGGACTGGCCCATGTTATCGCTCGTGTCGCACCTCAAAGCCCTTGTCGCGACATCGCTTAGTTTGGCACTTGTTGCAGCATTTGTTAGTAAGTCATGATATTCCTTTGTTTACTTGTAGCACCTTATGTCGCTGACAAGGAATCAATGTCGCGACATCAACCTTATTCTCCAGAACCTTTAATGATGAAAGCTCTGATGTCGACATCAATCTTTGTCGCTTATTATCACTCTATGGCTCCACAGTTTTAACTGCTCTCGTTCTCGATGTCGCGACATCGTATCTCTTGTCGGTGACATCGCCTCATGTCTTCGCAGCCTTCAACTGATAGATTTCGGCGCGTCACATATCAATCTCTCGCCGCGACATCACTTTGGCGGCTCGCATTTTCAATTGGTCGCTCCTAGTGTCTGACATCGATCTCTCACGCGACATCAACTTGAGTCTCCGCAGCCTTGAACTTTGTAGTTTCTTATGTCGCACATCGATCTCTTTGTCGCGACATCAACTTTAGTCTCGAGGCTTCAATCGGTGTTCCCGATGTCGCGACCTCAACTCGTCGCGGACAACAACAATGTTCGCTTTCCACCGATAGGAGTTCTGATGTCGCGACATCAACTTTGTCGCGACATCAACTTTAGGAATCAGAATCGTGAACTCAGATTCTTCTTTTATGTCGCGACATCGATCTCTCGTCGCGACATCGCCTTAAGTCTCCGCGCCTTCAACTGATGAGCTTCGGCGTCGCTGACATCAATCCATTGTCGCGACATCACTTATGGAATTGCGCTTAACTGAAAGCAGTCCATATGTCGCGACTCGATCTCTTTGTCGACATCGATTATGCCTTGCGCTAAACCGGTTGCTTTGGTGTCGCTGACGCCACCCTCCGCCGCGACTACAAATCTTAAATCACATCGCCATCTTTTCAAACCCGCTATAAAGGCCAAGGTGCTTCTCACACGACCCTCCATCCCTCGTCGCGACATCGATCTTCGGCCGCGGCATCACGATGTCACGCGACATCATTTCTTAAGTCTCCCGGGTTAGTCTTCGCTGTTTCATATTGTAATGCCTGTCGCCACCGCATCAAGTTTCTTCGAATTTTCCCCGATGTCGCGACTCGCATAACTCGGACAATGCAAGCCCAAAACTCGCAACATTAGCCACCCAGCCAGCCTCATTCGCCTCGCCATTTTCCTCGTATTTTTACTCAACCATTGGCCGATTTTTCATTGCTTTCTTCTTTCTTTCACACTCCCCGCTAATAACAAATTAGTGAGTTTCTCCCATAATTTCGCATATTAATTATTCCTTTTGGATGAAAATTTAAAATGGATTAAAAATATGACTTTTAAGCTTTCATCAAATTCCCCCAAACTTAAAGTTTGCTTTGTCCTCGCTAAAGGAAAGAAAGAATTGCTTGTCCTCAAACAAAAAGGACATTTTTCTGCTCGTTTTGCAAGAGGCACTAATTTTGGTTGAAATACAAGAATGCATTGTTTTCTCGTATATCTAACTTCAAGTCCGGGGTCATGTTAGTTTTTAATCTTTATAAGATATAAACTAAACTGTTGAAATTGTTTTACAAACCACATAATCATTAGATCCTGTTGAATAATAGATTATTTTCCTTTCTTATCTTCATACTGAGTCACTTAACTCCCTAAAGTCCTTCATAGTTTTGATTGTTTCCGTATTTCCAAATTCCATAGGTTTGTTTTTCATATTGATCTCCACTAATGTGTGATTTCAAATTTTTCAAGATCAATCGTGTCTTTTGGGCTTATATTGTTAGGCTTGGGTACGGGTGTAGGATGGAAGGAATTTTTAGGTTAAGATTACTCGAACCTTTTCTCCTGGGCCCTTTCTTTCTTGTAGTTTCTCTAATAAACTCCCCCTAAACTTCATGTTTGGGACATTTCTTTGATTTCTTCAATCTTAACTCCAGATGCCCCCTATTTTTTCATTTGTAATTCAACTGAAATTTTGTTTGTCACAATTCAGGATAGTGCAATGTTTTAACTTTTAGGCTTTCTAACACTCTTAGTTTTAACTTTGGGTTAAGAGCTCCCATACCAGATGGCATTAGGGTACTAGTGTCAAACACCCCTAAGAACTTAATTGTTCAAGAGAGTTAGGCCACAAGATAAAACTTATCCCTATAAGCTTTCTTTTCTATTGCATTTTTTCCTTTTGCCTTTTCTTTCATTTCCCTTATTTCTTTTTTTTTTTTAATTTTCCTCCTCAGTTCCCTCAAAACCTATACTCCCCCAAACTTCATTTCTTTCCTCCTTGAACTCCTCGGGTAATCATAGGTTCTTACTCAAGGATTGATTTCTTAGATGGTTAGTTTCTATTGGTTTATTTTTGAAAATAAGCTTGTTGGCTCACTCTCTGAACTAAGGTGTGTATGCATCAAGATAATGGTCAGATGGCTAGAATGGCTCAAACTATCCAAGAATGGCCTCGTGATCATCTCTTGTCACCGTATTACCTAGAATTTCGCTCAATCAATAATCTAACAAATTTTAGAATTTGGATTGAACAATAGACTAACCATAAGGATTGTATTGACTCGCTTTTGTTGATGAGTAGTTAATTATTTGATATTCAATAAAATTCCTTGACTTATTGTTCGTAATTTCACAAACTCAAAAAATATAAGTCTTGCCTTTCTATTGTATTACCTTCCTCTATTCCTGACTTATCGGGGCTAGACTTAAGTCACTTTTGCACTTTGTGTTTCAATCAAACTGTATTCATTTGGCCCTTATTCTACATTTCAGCTTATTCCTAATCTAACTGCTTCATTCAATTCATCTCATTACATCTCAGCAGTTTTTATTCTTGAACTAATTCCTACTTTTATTTTCCCAACTATGCAACCACAAAGCAACACAAAATTTAACAAACCAAAATAACACAAATAATTCATTTCAAATTTATCATTTATTTCGATTCAATTGCAATGTTATTACGCATGGGCTTTGGAAGGTATGAAGGTCGCTTGAAGAGTCTATCTTTTTCGGAAGAGGCAAAGAAAGATATTAGGGGGATCCAGTTCAGGGTATTCAAATGAGTTGGGAATGGAGGAAATTTCCATTTCCTTCTTCCCTTTCTCTTCTTACTTCCTTCAACTTGATTCTCTAATGAAGATCCTACTGAGAGATCAACCTTCTTGTTTAGCCTATCTTGTCTCTTCCCCAAGCCGCTCATCAGGGTTTTCCATTACTTCCCGCTTATTATTTCCGTGAATTTGGAAAGATTGTTGTTAATCGATCCAAATTTTCTAGCCATTCTTTCCTCGCCTCGTAGGATTCAAAGATCCTTTTGCTTCTTGTCTCTATCATCCAGCTTATTCTCAAAATCTTTTTATAGAGACTTGTATAAAAATTTGAATCCCTTGATTTGTTCTCCCAATTTGGCTTCCTGCTCTACCTCCTTTTTCTTCATGATGGTTAAGAGCTGAGAATCACGCTCAAACTGATTGTTATAAAAAGATTCATGACTCTGCTTGAGTTTCAGAGAAGGTCGCGATCTCTTCCTCTTACTTTTCAAGTCCTCTTTTGTCAGCCGAAGAACCTCTTTCATCTGCTCTTCTTCTTTCACTCTTCCTCCCATTGTCGATCTCTTCTTTAACTCTTTTTCATAAACTCCTTCCCTGAATTCTGTCAGACATTCCAATTCTTTCCTTTCTTCCATCTTTTCAGATGGCATCGAGGACCTCCATTATTGAATTGTTCTCTGTTCTCCTCGAGCCTCCTCCCCTAATCTCCTAATGCTCCGCTTTTGCATGTGGAGGAGAACTAGCCAAGGGGATGGAGAAATCTAAGGGGGCTTTCATCCCGCCTTCATCAAGCTTGCAAATGTGGAAGCATTATTTTCAGATACTTTAGATTCTCTTCTTCTCGCAAGAACCCCCAGTCTCCTCTCTTCTTCTTAAGTCTTGGTACTGAGCTTCTTCTCCGTTTTAATCAACACCCCTTTTCTTTGCTTCGGGTCCCTTGCTCACTCCTGTCAATAGGAGTGGTGATAAGCCATAGGACCTCTTCTTCTTCTTCCCGCACCCTTCCACCTCACTCCTCTAAACATAAAAACGCTTATTGTTGATGGGTGAGGTATCAGCCCTCTCTTGTTTCCTCTTCCATGGTACTTTCATTATAGAATTTTCAATTATTACTCCTACATTGAGTTTGTACTTTTAAAATAGCATACAAAGATAATCGCTTCCTACTCTCTCATCGTGCACAAATGCTTGGTTGGGACCAAAATTGTAGGCCAAGAATAACCATACCTAAATTTTTAGTAAGGCTTCCCCTGCTCGTAGTTTTTGTTCTCCTTCACCTTGTCCCAAATTTCAGGTTTTCCGTCGCTGAGCCTTTTGGCAATCTTCAAAATTTGGGTTTTCCAAGAGCTTTTGAACTTGGACTCCATGCTTGTGCCCCCGCATTCCATATGCTTCAAGTAATGGCTTTGGCTCCATATGGCCCACACCCAACGAACACAAGAGTATCTTTCCGCTCACCGCATTGGAGTAAAATTCTTTCACCATCATTGTAGCCCGACTTTTGATGTGTGCGCAAAGCTTCCCCAACCTCTTGTTCAATCATCTCCTGAAAGGGGTAGTAGTGGTTTTAATCTTTCTTTCGATACGAACCTCTTTGAGTCAGGGGCATACAAGGTTTCTTCCAGCTTGAATAAGCTTCTCTGACATAAAAATCTTCTACTTCTTCTTCTTGCTTTTCCCTTTCATTCCGTCCTTTCTTCGTAAAATTGCCGGTGCCTTAAGGCTTCGTAAGCATCTCTTCCATCCTGCTCTTCCTGTCGAATTTCTTCTTCGTTGCACATATTCCTCCATGATCTCTTCCGTGTTAGGTACGAGGTTTGTGCTCTCTGTACCATTTGAAACTTAAGGAAAGTTTTCTCAGAGTCCGAGGTCAGGGTTTTCAGAATTGAGAATCGTATGAAGTGGAGGGACGAATGGTTTCGAGAGTGGAGCGGAAGGGGAAGAAGTTCTCAATGCTTCTGCAATTCAATCAAGTTTTTGTGGCTTATTTTATTAAATTCGCATGTCGCGACTTCAATGCAAAGTTGAAATTATATGCTGTCATTAAAATTAGGGCAAAATTTAAACTACCCAACTGGAAAATTTCCAATGATGTCGAGACATAAAATTTCTTGTCGAGACATAATCAACTATTTGGTGGGACAAGTCGTCCCTTGGCTACGACAACAATTATTTCCTCTATGTATGATGATGTCGCGACAACTCCCTCCAGGAGGAATTGGCTCTGTCGCGACTCGTCTTTTTCTTCCTTCAATATCACCGAGTCACGATATCAATCTTTTGTCGCGAACTAATCAAGATTTGCCTTTATATCTAATGAACAGAGGGTTTTTCATTCTTATCAACTCTCAAATCCTCAAGATCAAAATAATTCAATTTCACACATACCATACATGTATTCAATTAAATTTTCACAAAATTTGTATAGGGAAAAGAATGCTTCCTTTTTCCTGTAATTCCTTTTGGTGGAATTGGCCGGAGTCGCTCCCGAATTGTCTCTTCTCATTTCCTCGCATTTTTTTTTTTTGCACAAGCACTCGCAAGAACATTTACGGAAAGGATTTGATTACACCTTAATTACTTCTAGATTTCCAACAGTCACTATATGTAAATAAAACTTTAGAGAAAAAAATCAAAGGAATTCTAAATAAAATTCAAATTAGAAATTGAAAGTCTTTTCAAGGCTCCCATCAGCCAGTCAGCTTTGAGTCCTTAGTCGACTTGCCGCTTTGGTTCTTCTTCTTTCTAGATAACCCGCCTGGAGCTCTTCCATTCCTTCCTCCCCGCTTAGATAGTGCTTCGCCTTGTCCATTGACTTGAATTTTCTCCATTATCGCTCCATCGTGCCATTGCTCCAAATGCATTGCTTGACACCACTGTATGGCCCACTCCATTTGGATTTCAACTTTCATGGAAACAATTTCAGTCTAGAATTAAACAGTAGAACCTGTTCCCCTGCTCTTAACTCTTTCCTCAGGATCCTTTGATCATGCCATTTCTTTGTCTTATCCTTGTAGATTCTAGCATTATCATAGGCTTCATTTCTCACCTCTTCCACCCGTATAGCTTGAACAATCTCTCTTCCCCACAAGTAGCTTAAAAATCGAAGTTCAACTTCTTGATGGCCCACATTGCCTTGTATTCCACCCTAGAGGTAGGTGACATGGTTTGCCAAAACAATTTCAGAGTGGGACATTCCAATGGGAGTTTTGTATGCAAACTCAGAAGTCTGTAAGTGCATCATCAAGCTCGAAGACCAATCCTTCCCGTCATTTCACGCTTTTTCAAGTATCTTTTAATCTCCCCGTTGGAAATTTCTTGTCCATTGGTCCGGGGATGATAAGTCAGACTCATTACATGCTTGATCCCATACTGCTATGTGAGTTTTGCAAATATTTTGTTTGGTAATGACTTCCCCATCACTAATGATAGTTCCAGGGGTGTTCCAAATCGCTTCAAAATATTTTTTTGCAAGAAGCTCACTACTATATTAGCATCATTCCTTGGACAAGCCACAGCTTCCACCCATTTGGAAACATAATCAACTGCTAGCAGTATGTATAGGTTCCCAAATGATGGTGGGAATGTTCCATAAAATCTATTCCCCATACATCAAAGATTTGCACCACCATTATACCTCTTAGGGGCATTTCATTTCGTCAGCATTATTTCCAATCTTTTGGCATCTATCACACAATTTTCACCCACTCAAAGACAATCTCTCAGCATAGTGGGCCAATAAAACCCGTGATTGAGTATCTTATGAGTCGCTCTTTCTCCCGAAAACGACCCCATATGGTGATGCATGGCATCTATCTCGAATTTTCCTCGTTTCATTTTCTCGCACACATCTTCTTATTATCATGTCAGCACCTCTTTAAATAATAAGTGGATCATCCTTAAATATAATACCCGCGTCGGGCCTCAGTTTCCTTCGTTGGTAGCCGGGACTCTCAAGGAATTACTCCACAAGCTAAAATAGTTCACACATCGTGATACCATGGAAGTTGGAGGAAACTTTTAAACAAGCTTGCTCATCCGGGAAGTTCTCTGGCTAACATTATTTTCTTCTTCGCAGTTTTTCTACTCTTGACAAGTGATCGCCTATCACATTGTCACACCCCTTTTTATCCCCGACTTCAAGTCAAACTCTTGCAATAACAAGACCCAATTTTATCACCCTGCTTAGCTTCCTTCCTTGACATCAAAAATTTGATTGTTGGGCGTGATCAAGATGAATAATAACATGGGATCCCAAAATGTATTGCCTGAATTTTTCACAAGCAAATACTATGGCTAGCATCTTTTCGGTTGTTTGAAAGTAATTTTCAGGCTTCATTGAAGGTTCTACTAGCATAGTATATGGTCCCTAATATTTTCCCCTTTCTTTTTGCCCCTCTAGGACAGTCTCTCCCATTGCAAAAATCACCGGCATCACACATTATTTCAAATCCTCGATCCCATTCTGTGCAACATTATAGGTGCTTGAACCACTTGATCTTTGATTTCTTCAAAAGCAAACTTCTAAGAGTCATCAAAATTAAACCTGTATCCTTCTCCAAGAATCGGCATTGCTGGTTCACATTTTGAGAAGTCTTTGATGAATCTCCTGTAAAATCCAGCATGCCTCAAGAAGCTTCTTACCCTTTTACTATTGTAGGTGCAAGAGTTTGATGATGGATACTTTGGATTGGTCTACTCAAATTCAAGAGCGTAAATTTTATGCCCAAGAACAATACCTTCGTTACCATAAAATGGCATTTTTCCCAATCTCAAGGTTAGCCGTTTGTCTCTGCATCTTTGAAGCAATCGTTTCCAAAGTTCTTCAAACACTGATCAAAACTGGATCCATACACAGTGAAATCATCCATAAAAATTTCCATAACCTCTTCAACCAGGTCTGAAAATATTGACATCATACACCTTTGGAATGTAGCAGAGCATTGATACGCCCTAAAATGACATCCTTCGAAGGCAAAGGTACCATAAAGTATGTGAATGTGGTCTTCTTGGTCCCCAGGTGCAATAGCAATCTGATTGTATCCCCAGAATACCCATCCAAGAAACAAAATGAGGGTGTCCGCTAACTGGTCTAACATTTGATCAATGAAGGGCAAAGGGAAATGATCTTTCCTATTGGCTGTGTTCAGCTTCTTGTAATCAATGCATACCCTCCATCCTGTCACTGTTCTTGTTGGAATCAATTCATTTTTCTCATTGCGGATCACAGTAAACCCACCTTTCTTTGGAACCACATGAACTGGGCTCACCCAAGGACTATCTCGAAATTGCAGATAAACCAAAGATTCAAAGAATTCAATACCTCCTTCCTGACCACTTCCTTCATCACTGGATTCAGCCTCCTTTGATGTTCTACAGATGGCTTTGAAGTTTCTTATAGCAGAATTTTGTGTATGCAAATTGATGGACTGATACCTTCAATTCTTTCAATGGACCAAGCTTTATAGACTCCTTTATGCTTCTTAAGATTAAGTAAAGCAACCTCTCGTTCTCATCATCACTAAGTCTAGCAGAGATAATCACCTGCCTTCTTTGGTGATTCTAAGTAAGCATACTTCAAATGACTTGGCAATTCTTTCTTCAACACTAGCCCCTCTTCATCGGGTTTCTGGATGAATTTCCTTTGTCATTTCGTTTTGCTTGTGCTCAACACGCTTTCTATAGAATGAAACTCAAGAGTATGGACAATCAGAGTAGTCATCTTCAATATAATCGGGAATTCATCTCTTTTCATTGATAAAATTTGAGCATTACAATCATTGTGAACATCAGAGTTGTAGGTATAGACATCATCAATTACATTGCAATTTTCCTCGTTTATGTCTATATTCCGCATGCTTTTGATCAGTTGAAAGCAAAGCAGCCTTCCCTCTCCAACTCCTCAAGGTGAGAACTCCTTTTCAGATGTCGATCGTATAGCCCCAAAGAGTTAGGAATGGTCTCCCAAAGAGGCAAAGGGGTACTTGTAATCTTCTTCCATGTCCGTGACGATGAAGTTCACTGAAAAAAACAAATTTCCCAACAAAGGACCAAAGACATCTTCCAATATTTCTTCGTGTTTCAGACCATCGACCGTTCCCATTCAAGAGTAACAGTTGGTGGGAATAACTTCCCCAAACTTAATTGCTTACAAATTTAAAGAGGCATCAAGTTTATACTAGCTCCTGAGTCACAAAGAGCTTTCTAGAATTCAATTCCTCCAATGATGCAATGAATTGTAAAGCTCCCTGGATCCTTCATCTTTTCTGGCAATTCTTTCTTTATCACAGCACTGCAAGTAGCAGTTAGATTCACAATCCCTTCTTCTACTATCTTTCTTTCTTGCTCGAAGACGTCCTTCGTGAATCTTGCATATAGTGGCATCCGAGTTACCACTTCGTAAAGGGCATACCGATCTCTAGCTTCGAAAGGCTTCAAAACCTTGCAACCGCTCATCTATCCTTGATTTCGTAGCCTTCGTGGAAATGGGACTCGTGCAGGTCTAGAGCCTTTGATATCCTTCCCCTGGCTCACTCCTTCTTTTTCCAAAGGCTTTTCCTTTTCGGGCTTTCTTCTTCTTTGTCTGCCATTTTTTTTCATCTTTCTAACTCCTTCCCACTCCTAAGTTGCACACCATGCAGCTTTGATTCTTCTTCAGGTCACTAGAAGGTATCTTTCCGGGCTTACAGGTTGGGCTAGCCGCCCTACTTGTGTCTCCGTGTTCTTCAGTGGATGCATTGGTGGTGTTCAAAATCGAGAATTGTAGCGCTTGCTTCCAATTCCGCAAACTTTTGTTCATGGAGGTTCAATGTTTTCTTATTATCCCCATGAAATGCAAAGATCTGCTCTTCAAAAGCTTGGGCCTCCTTCCGACCTTTGATATCTACTTCGTGTTCATTCCTTGTCGCGTCGCTGGAACTTTGGTGGCTGTTGATAACCCTGTGGAGGGTTCTGTACTTGCCTTGGGCCTTGCGAAGCCCCTCCACCATATGAGAAGTTCTCATGGTTCCTCGTTGGCCGGGTGATAAATGTACCGGGCAGTTAGTATCGGGGTTTGAAATGGTAATTCTCTGACTCCCCTGCATACTTTTAACCTCTTCAGCATCATAGAATTGTTCTTCAGTAGCCTCTCAGCACTTCCTTCAATAACTCTCTTCAATCAAGTCTCTATCTCATGGGCAAGTATGCCTCTCCCTTTCTTGCTTGTCCAAATGCGGCATAATGGCATCCAACTTGGCCTCCATGGTCATCATCTTGCTTAGCTCCATGATCCCTTTCCTCCTGTCGTGCTTCCCTTTGAAAAACCTGCATGAGTTTTCATATTGCATTTAGCCGTGCTCCTTCAATCAGCCTCTTGCCTCTTCAAAGACTTTTCGCTTTGAATGCTCCACTAAACATGAAGCATTAATGATCCCTTGATATATCATTCAAGGCATGATATACAATGTCCATCCGAGTCTCGTGATCTATCCCATGCATCAGGCATCTTCTCAAGAACTGCTTGAATCTTCCTGTTACATACAGCTTTCATCTTCCCCCCCCGTCGGAACACAATGATTTCCCTCCTTCTCTCTGAGGTGAGGGCTGGGGGGAAGAATCTACCCAAGTAGGCCTCTACTAACTCCTCCCAAGTATCAACATAACCATATGGTAAAGATTCATACCATGTAGCTGCTGTATCTCTTAGAGAGAATGGGAATAGATGCAGTTTGATAACTTCTGGTCTCACCCCATTCAACTTCACTCAGGTTAGCCATCCCGAAATCTCTCCTGTGTGCTCGCTTGGGTCCTCGCGGATGACCAAGAACTGATGTCACTGGACCATTGTAATTAGTGTCGGGTTTAAGTTCAAAATTGTTTGCATCAATAGTCAAGTCGTCCGACACAGTAAGAGTACTCATCTTGAATAATTCCACTCCGTAAGTCCTCCATAGTATCGTTGATTGGAGGCCTTCAGCCGCTTCTATGTGCTTCATTCTCGATCCTCAGATTTCACCCCGCCATGGTCAGTTTTTCGCCTTTTTATCTTCTCTAAGCTTCAGTGTTCTTTCTAATTCCGTGTCCGCCGGGAATCGTATCGTTGTTCTATTTCCTATGCATTAAAATTTCATTCCCGAAATCAAACACACTTACATTAATAGGATGAGTCCGGGTCAACAATTATTTTCAATATGGTTTGTTAAAGGTTAGTGGCTAAAATAACCAACGTTTGAAAAGCTATTTTGTTATTTCCTTCAAATGTCCAAATTAGCATTTCCTTCTTTCGTCGAATATCGACGATTAAATTTATTGATCAAGAATCTACACATAAAACTTGTTGACTGGATCGTAGTATGTACACAAGTGTATAACACACCACAAAAGATTATTATCTAACTCGCAACGGCTCCATACAACTTGTCGACCGGACCTACTCTGATGTACACCAAATTTATGACGTTATCACCTAAGGACTATTATCTAATCCCCGGCAACAATACCATAAGACTCGTTAAGGCTACATCAATAAATTGTTATGGATCATAACACTTATTCAAATTTGAGACTTATTACCCAAGGACTATTGTCTAATCCTCAGTAAATAAACCATTAAACTTGAGTGTGAGTTTCTTTAAGTATTACTTGATTAAAAGATATTTGTAAGAGTAAACCATTTTCGTGTGGTTTTGATCCAAGATACCGCAAGCTACATTGTGTCGACAAAGAATAAAACTGGATGAAGTCCGCATATCGATCCCACAGAGATCTCAAGAATTTCAATCAACTACCTCTAACTACTTAAGCTCCATACTATTCGACGATAATAATGATAATGAGATTTTGCTTTGAAAGCTTGAAATGAAAGATGTAAAGAAAAATGAATAAACAATAAATGAATTGAATATTGAAATATCAAAATAACAAATTTAGATTTAAATGAATATCTCTAAAGAAAACATTGAATAATCGCCTATTGTGAAGAATCAATTCTACAAAGATGTACGTGACTTTGGTTTTCTCGAACTGCGTATCTTTAAAACTACTCAAGGATTAATAAAGTGTGACTGATCTCTCCAAGCCACCCGGCTCATCATCTCACCTTAATCAAGCTTTCTCTCGAACACGTAGGGTGAAATAACTACTTTAAAACTAGTAGCCTTGTTCCGGTATTTTCTTCCTTAATACTTCATACCACAACATGGACTGCAGACCTGAGCTCCTTCAATTTAGTCATTGCTGAGGTCAGACTATACCGGTTCCTCACCCTAAAAAATTAAATAGATTATTCTTCTGATCGTATCCTTACAATTACTGTGATCGAATCTCACTATTCAATTGAGGTGGTGAATCAGATAATTTAAATTTATAACTCACTAACTCATTCCTACATGTTTCGAGAAGAGGATGTATTGATTTACTTATACAGAGCGCTTTAAATCAGCAAATTCAGGTTCAAATACCTTCCCGAAATTGTTTCTTACTCTCAGGAATGCCTTCAGGTCACCCGTAGGGCCTCCCCGGAAATCAAATGTGAGCTCTAAACAACCTCGTTATGGATACAAGAGACCTAAATTGGGATCAATTCCAAGAACACGCAAACCAAAGAAGTCGATGAACATCCGGTTCAGCTATTATTAATAAAATACTGCAGAAAGATTATTTCTGATAATAACGTCAATTCAATGGAAGCTCGGTTTCTAAATTAACATTATACCATACATTGGCTTGTCGATCAAGAAAACCATCAGAATCGAATCGGGTGTTCGAAATCCTTGCACTTGTCCGAATTCGAACAACCATACAATAATTTTAAGAAATATACATCTGCATTCATCTCAATCCTTTACAGCTAACGTTCAAATCCAAATTAGAACGAAATACCCACTAATCTAATTTAAAATAAAATGGAAAGAAAAACGAAAACAAAAGAAAAAAAAGAAAAGAAAAGAAAAAAAAATTAAAAAATACAGGAGCCAAAGAACTCCGTGTGTGACTTCTGTCGCCAAGAGTCGCTTTTCTGGTAGCAAATTTTCTGTATTTATGTGGTTCTGGCTGGGCCCTAATTCCAATGCGCCTTTTTGTGGATTTCCCAATGGATCGCCCATGTTAATGCTCTCGTGTCGCGACCTCAAAGCCCTTTGTCGCGACATCGCTAGTTTGGCAATTTGCTGCGCATTTATCGGGCAAGTCATGATATTCCTCGCTTTCTTGTAAGCACCTTATGTCGCGACAAGGAATCTCAATGTCGAAGATCAACCTTATTCTCGCAACCTTTAATGATGGTTTCGGCGTCGCGACATCAATCTTTGTCGCGACATCACTTATTTACCCACGTTTTAACTGCTTCGCTCCTCGATGTCGCGATTATCGATCTTCTGTCGCGGACATCGCTTCATGTCTTCGCATTCCTTCAATCGGATGATTTCTGATGTCGACATCAATCTCTCTTGTCGCGACATCACTTTATGGCTCGCAGCTTTGAATTGGTCGTCTTAGTGTCGCGACATCGATTCTTGTCCCATACATCACTTTAGTCTCTACACTTTGAACTTGTAAACAAATGCTTATGTCGCGACATCGATCTCTTTGTCGCGACATCAACTTTAGTCTCGAGGCTTCAACCGTGTTCCCGATGTCGCGACCTCAATCCCTTTGTCGCGGACAAAGCAGCCTAATGTTTTTGAAGCTTTCCATCGATGGTTCCCGGCGTCGCGACATCAATCTCGGTCGCGACATCAACTTTAGAACCGGTAATCGTGAACTCGGTATCTTTCTTATGTCGCGACATCGATCTCTGTCGCGACATCGCCTTAAGTCTCGGCGTTCTTCAATCGATGAGAGCCTCGATGTCGCACATCACTTTATGGAATTGCAACTTTCAACCGGAAGCAAGTCCATGTCGCGACCTCTCGACCGTCGCGACACGATTATGGCCTTGGTGTACCTTAAACCGTTGCTTTGGTGTCGCGACGTCATCCCTCTCTGGTCAGCGACCACTACTTTCTAAATCACACGCCATCTTTCAAACCCGCCATACATCAAGGTGCTTCTGGCCAAGACCTCCATCCTCGGTCGCGACTGACCGCCGGCGACATCACCGATGTTGTCGCGAAGACTCACTTCTTAAGTCTCCGGGTTGTCTTCGCCGTTCATTGTACGCCCGTCACACTGCGACTGCCTTCAATTTTCCCGATGTCGCAACCCGTGATAACTGACACGTAAGCCCAAAATCGCAACATTAGCTACCCAAGAGTTTTCATTTCGCCTGCCATTTTCTCGTATTTCATTCCAATCGATTGCCATTTTTCATCAAGTTCTTCTTTCTTTCACACTCCCTACTAATAACAAATTAGTGAGTTTCTTCATAATTCTGCATATTAATTATTCCTTTTCGGATGAAAATCAAACAGAAAAATGGATTAAAAATAGATGACTTTTAAGCTCATCAATTACATCTAGGATGACCCATTGCTATTTAAAAGAGGTGTTGACATGATTATAAGAAGATGTGTGCTAGAGAGTGAACAATGCAAAATTTTGAATGAATGCCATGCATCACCATATGGGGGACATTTTTCTGGAGAAAAAACGGCTCATAAGATACTCTAATCTGAATTTTATTGGCCCACTATCTTTAGAGATCAGGTCGAATGGGTCAAATTATGTGATAGATGCCAAAAGATTGAAATATCAAGAGTGTAAAACGAAATGCCCTACAAGGCATATTGGTGGTGCAAATGTTTGATGTATGGGAAGAATGCATGGACCCTTCCACCATCATTTGGAAACTTGTACATACTCGGCAGTTGGATTATGTGTCCATGGGTGGAGGCAATAGCTTGTCCAAAGAATGACGCTAACACGTAGTGAGTTTCTTGGGTAAAGGAACATTTTGAGCAGATTCGGAACACCCAGGACTATCATTAGTGATCTGGGAAGCCACTTGCAAACAAAATATTTGCAAAGCTCATGAGCAGTGTATGGGATCAAACATATAATGAGCCTAGCTTATCACCCTGCACTAATGGACAAGGTGAATTTCCAATAGGGAGATTAAAAGGATCCTGGAAAAGACTGTAAGTTCAAGCAGAAAAGATTGGTCTTCCAAACTTGATGATGCACTTTGGGTTTACAGACGACATTCAAAATCCCTATCAGATGTCCCCATACGTAGTGGTCTTTGGCAAACCATGTCACCTCCCTCTTGAACTGGAATACAAAGCCATATGGGCCATCAAGAAGCTGAACTTCGATTTCAAAATTGCAAAGGAAGAGAGACTTCTCCAATTGAATGAACTAGAAGAAATGAGAAACGAAGCCTATGATAATGTTAGAATATACAAGGACAAGACAAAGAAATGGCATGATCAAAGGATTCTGAGGAAAGAGTTCAAAGGAGAGGATCAGGTCTTGCAATTTAACTCCAGATTAAGATTATTTCCAAGGAAGCTGAAATCAAAAAATGATATTCATAGCATATGAAGCCACACTACCTTGGCTGAGCACTTAATCATGCCAGGAAGAATTCAAGGTTAATGGTCAAAGATCAAGAATATCTCAAAGAGGAGAAAGAAAAGGAAGAACTCCAAAACTGGTGAATCGAGAGAAGGCTTAAAACAATAGGTCCAATTTAAGGACTCAAAACAGAGCAGCTCATGGGAGGCAACCCATATAGATTTTTGCTTTATATAGATTTTGATTTTTTTTTAATTACTCGTTTTGATTTTTTTTTTTATTCTGTAATGATTTGTTAGACTTGCTAAGTTGCATTCGATCAATTAAACCCTTTTGAAATTTGGCATAAAGGTACTCATGTAATCGCAGGCTCGTGTGTGAGAAAGAACTCAACTTAGGACGGCCCAAAGACTTCACACAGATAGGCGACTTGAAAAGGGAGCATTTTTCTCCTCAAACAAATTCGGTGGAAATAAATAGAATGCAGGTTTGAATTGTTGTTTGGAGTAATTTATTGATGTTAAGAATTTGCAAAATTAATAAGCAAAGGCAAAGTCATTCGATCATCAAATTTAGGGCAAGTACAGACTAAGTCGCGACCAGATTGCAACTTAGTAAGTACTGAGGGGAGAACAAGAGCACAGGTCGCGACAGAAAAGTTATGTCGCGACAGAACATTTGAGGTCACGACAGAACATTTGGGTCACGACAAGAACAATTCCTTCAAAAGAATAGTGAAGGTCGCGACAACTCAACTATGTCATGAAATTACTTGTTGACCAAAAGGGGGTAGAAATGTTAGATGTCGCAACCTGCTGATACATTGTCCTCCCACAACTTACTTATGTCGCGACAAACAATAATAAGTTGCGACATAAGAGAAAAGTGTGTATGGGCTAGGCAAATCTTAAATTCGCTTTATTTATCAATGACAAAGACACACCGCGCCTGAATTTAAGTCGCCGATGTTTAATTAAATGAAGTAATAAAGAGTCCACAATAATGATTGAATTGCAAATGCTGAGAAACTCCCTCCACCACTATTTCATTCCTTGAAGCAAATACAACTTCATCTTCGCCACTCTCCTCGGTTTTTCTAATTCGCAAACCCTGTAGATCCAAAATTCTCCCTAAAAAACATTCCTATTTCTCAAATGGCCTGACCGCCAACCTCATCCTAAATCTAAGCGAGATCATGGAAGAATATACTCAGCCCGAAGGAGAAGTTCACAAAAGAACCAACATTGAGAACCCGTCGTTGGAACCACGTGTTCAACCAGCTCCTGCCGACAGAAAAAAGGGGAAAAAGAAAAACAGCAGCCATTGTTAAAGACTAATTCAGACGTAAGAAGCTTCTCCATCCGAAGAAGTACTATGCCGGTAAGGGGTTTGCCTGAAAGACTTCAAAGAACTCATCTCCCTTTCAGGAACTAATAGAACAAAGAGGTCGGGAAACTTCGCAAGCATCAAAAAGTCCCGACACGCAGCTAGTAGTTCGAGCACTCCATCTTAACTCGGCGGGAAGGAAGGATAAATTCGCTTATGCCTTAGAGTTGGGTGCCAGATGGAGCGAGAACTACATGAAATGTGTACTGAATGAAGGGCAATACATGGATCCAAATTCAAGAAGATGATAGACAACCCCAACCGTGAGAAGATTGCAAGAAAGTTGACAGACGGTAAAGGGAAGTGGAAGAAAGGAAAAGGAGAGCAAAAGACCATAAATAGGGGAGATTTAACAGAAGAGGTGAAGGTATGGTTTTACTTCCTAGCCTCAAGTATGGTCTCACCACACACCGTACAAAGACGGAACAAGAAGCAATCATTCTTATGCTATGCTGAAGGGGTACAAGATTAATGGAGCAACTATTGAAAACTCGATAATGAGATACCACGAAGGGAATAAAAGGGGTTTGATCCCTCACCAAGAACTATCACGAGGCTATGTTTGAGGGCTGGTGTGAAAGGAACTTGGGAAGAAGAAGAAGAATGCCCCAAGGTTTCACCACTAACTCTGATAGGAGTAAGCAAAGGGCCTAGGAATCAAAAGAAAAAGGGGATTACAATAGAAGCAAATTCAAGAGAAGAAAATGAGAATGCAAGACAGAAAGAGGACACCCTTATGGTTGTGTGATTCAAGAAGAAGAAGATCCGTACACATCCGTAAGAGAACACCTTTATGTTTGCAGAGGACAGAGAACAAGAGGATGGAAGCCCTATAAATTTCTCAACCCCATTGGCCAGCTCTCCCTATCGTGAACGTAGATTTCCGAGAACTCCGGTGAAAGCTCTAGGGAGCCTGCCAGGGAATAATCAAATAATGGAGATGCCTGGCCCATTCGTAAGAGAATGGAAGAAAGGGAAAGGGAATGGAGCATCCAACAAAAATTCAGAGAAGAAGTATATGAAGCAGAGCTGAAAAGAAAAGATCAGCAATGGGAAGAAGAACAGAAGGGAAAAGCAGATGAAGGAGATCCTGGAGCATCAAGAGGAAAAATTCAAGAAGGAAATGGAGGAAAGAGATCACGACTCCATCAAGAAGCTGCGCGGAGCCATGAGTCATTTTACAACAATCGCATGGATCGTGGATTCCCAACCTCTAACAATCATAAAGAAAAGGGACTCGCATCGTGAAGCCAAAACTATATAAATCAAGGATTCAATTTCTACATGTCAACAAACCAAGGACTTAGAGAAGAGGTTGAAGGAAAGAGATAAAGAGCTTGATGACAAAGATGCCTTCAGAAGAAAAGTCCGGCTTGAAAATTTGGATTTGATCAACAATAATCTTTCCAAATTTTTAGAAGTCATGACTGAAATGGAGAACATGATGAACACATTGGGGAAAAGACAAGATGATCTGAACAAAAGGTTGATCTCACCAACTAATCGATCCCAGCTAACAGATGTAGAGAGGGAGAATGACAAGAAGAAGAAGAGAACTGAAATGAAGTTTCCCAAATTCCTCTCTCATAATTTGGCTACCCTTGATCCGGATCTCCCAACATCTTTGCTCCCTCCCCCAAAAGACAAAATAAATCTTCCCGCTGATTTATCCTCATTCCTCCTTTCCGTGACCGTTATTTCAACTTTTGCATCATATCATGAATAAAATAAGAAAATTGCTAAAAAGGAAATGTTTGATGTTGCTTGCAAGAGATTGTATTGTTACTTTTTGCTTTGAATTGTTAGGAGAATAAATATTGGGATTTAGTTCAAGAACAAATGTTTGACATATCATAATCCGAACTAGTTGAAGTAGTTTGACTAGGAAGATGTTTCGAAACACAAATAATTGCGTATCAAGGGCGTAATGACATATAATTGAATTGAAACACACAAATTGCATAATTGACTTGAATTTAGGCCGATGAGTCCAAGATAAAGGAAAGTCATACAATCAAGGAGCAAAATATATTTTTTGAAGCTCAGAGGTATAAACAAAGTGAAGCCAAAGAACTCCTGGTGGAACCTTAAAACATGTAACTCCTCATCAACTGAAGTGAGTCAAGGACATCCTGTGGTTAGCCTCACGCTTAATCAAATCAATTTGTAACTTGTTAGATTACTGATCGCGCGAAATCCTAGGTGATACAACTAACAAGAAATGATGCGAGCTAACTCGGGCAGTTTGAGCCATTCTAGCCACCCTTATTTATATGCTTCTCGCATACACCTGGTTCCTGAATTTGAGCCAAAACAACTTTATCTTCAAAACAAGCCATTGGAAATCCTGCCATCCTAGATAATTAATCCTCCAAGAAGAACCTCCGATTACCCAAAATTCAAAGAATGAGGAAGAGATAAAGCTTTAGGAGTATGTATTTTTTTGGGAACTAAAGGAGAAAATATTAAAGGGGTGAAGAGAGAAAGATCTAAAGCAGAAGATACAATGTAAAAGAAAGCCTAAAGGAAGAAGTTTTGTCTTGTGGCCTAACTCGCTTGAACAATTAAGTTCCTAGGGGTGTTTCAACACCTAGTACCCTAATGCCAATTGGCATGGGAGCTACTAACCCAAAGTTCGCTAAGAGTGTTAGGAAAGCCTAAAAGACGTAACATTGCATCATTCCCGAATGGTGACAAGAGAAGAAGTTCCAACACAGAAGTACAAATGAGAAATGGAATGAACAATTTTAAATGTATAACCAAGAAGATACTCTCAAAGATGAAGCCTGGGAATCAATTAAAGAAATTGCAAGGAAAAGAAGGGCAATAGCTTAAGTAAGAAAGGAGAAAAGGGTCTCAAACTTAACCTAAAAAGTTCCATCCATCCCACCAAAGACCCAAGCCTCGACATTACAAACCTGCAAGACCTCAACATCTCAAGGCTGAATTACCTATACATTAGTGGAGATCAATATGAACAACAAGCATGGCGGAATTTGGAAAATCTTGAAAGGATAAAAATGTGAAGGACTCGGGAGGTTAACTCCACTCACTAAGAAAAAGAGGAGTAAAGCACCAACCTACTTTTCGCAGGGATCAATCGACTATACCATATAAACAAATTCAACAATTTAGTTTTCAGACACCGATTGAGTAGAGACTAACCTTCTTATCCGACTTAAGCTAGATATACAGAAAAGAATGCAATTTAGTCTTTCAATTAAATTGGTTGCAACTCTGTAAACAAAATGGTAAATGTCCTTTTTGTTTGAGGACAAACAATCTTTCTTTTCTTTGCTCTGGGACAAGCAAAATTTAAAGTTCGGGGGAGCTCATGAGCTAAAAGCCATCTATTTTCTACCCATTTTTCTCCGATTGATTTATCTAAAAAGGACTGATGAGTATGCGTAAATGTGGAATAACTCACCAAACTGCTATACAACAGGAAATTCAAGAGAAAGAGGATATTGCAGTAGAAGGAGCAGAAAGTGGTTGAGCAGGAATGACACGACTGGCTGAATGATGTCGCAACAGGAGAGGTGCACGAGGAAGAAAGGACCTGATGATCGCGACGCCTGACAAGTAATGAAGAATCGCCATCAGGTCGCAACTACAAAACTCCGCCGCGACATAAGGACAATTGAAGGCGAACGAGTTGTGTCGCAAATGTAAACCCAAGTCGTGCAACCATAAATTAATGAAGAACAAGATTACGATGTCGCGGCACCATTTCGAGGTCATGCACTGAAGGTCGAAAGCAGAGACATGGAGGTCGTGGGACATTTAATAGAAGTCGCGACATAAGATTTTCAAGAGACTGAACATCGAAGTCGCGACAATTAGAAGAGGTCGCGACATCAACACTGAACCAGGAATTGTTCCTAGAGTCGGTATCAGAGACAACTTGCAAGGAATTAAGGTCGCGACGTCATTTAGAGGTCGCGACCATAAGATGAACCTTCTTTGGGAAGAATGGATGAGTGATTAGACAACTGATGTCGCGACCAAATAAAAGTTTTTGCGACGTATGCTTAGACAACTGATGTCGCGACAAAATAAAAGCTTCTGCGACGTGTGCTGAGACAACTGAGGTCGCGACAAAGAATAGAGGTCTCGACATAGGAAGAGCCAAGGGATGCTAAAGGCAGTCGACTAAATAAAGCTTCGCGACAAATGCTTAGGACAACCGATGTCGCGATACAAAATAAAGCTCGCGACGATGCTTAGATGAACCGATGTCGCGACAAAGAATCGAGGTCGCGACATTAACAACAAATGGGCCAAGACCAAATCCACAAGGAGGCGCATCGTGCTGGGGGCCCAACTCGTAACCCCATAAACAAGCAGCCGCCATCGGGCGAGCAAATTCTTGGCGGCTCGCACGAGATCTGCCAGCCTAAGGCTCATGGTATTTAATTCTTTCTTTGTTTTGTAGTATTTTTAGATTAGATCGTTATTTCTTTCAAATTTTAGATTTGGGCGTTAGCTGTTAAAGTAAAAGCTGAATGCAGAACTCTATTTCTTTCAAATTACCATCTGGATCGTCTCAATTCCGCATAAATTTTGGAATTGATTTCATGGCCCGATCTACAAGGGGTTCTCTTGATCAAAGCCATTGTAGGGTGTAACAAAGTAATTTTTAGAAACCAGCCCATTGAATGTACTCGCTGCTAGAATTTATCTTTCCCCAGAGAAATTTATTAGAAGCCATCGAACTTCGCTTTATAAACTCTTGCCTGTCTCTCGAATATTTCAGATTCGGATCCCAATATCGCTTGTCTCATACCTGCAATAGGATTGTTTCATGCTCTGATTTCCAGGAGACCCTCTGAGTGACACAGAAGAAGGCATTCCTGAGAGTAGTGAACAATTTCTCAAAGGCATGCGAACCTGATAATGGAGATCTAATGAGCCTCAGAATGGGGGAGTCGATAAATCATTCTCTCACCTTGAAATCGAGATTGAGTTGGAATTGAATTTATCAATTTAAAAACAGAGTTCACCTCCCCGATTCGAACAAAGAAGTTCAACTGCGGTTAGCAAGATTCAACTGGCAGAAAGAATAAACCTGCTCCAATTTTGGAGGAAGATAAACCGCAGTGTAAAACCCATGCTATACCTATGTCTTAGAGCTAAGGTTTACAAATTCATGTTCGTGGTATGAAGTATTGAAAAAGAAAACATCCAGAACAGCAATCCAGATAGTGAAGGTCTAACTCATTTCAAAGAATCAGAAGATTGAAGGATGAACAATGTCATGAGAGATCCAACTGCATCACTCCTATTCCTGGATGTGCTCTTTTAAATCAGGTCTATGAAGCAAAGTTACGTGAGAGAATCACAGGAATTGATGTTTCACAATAGCAAGATTTTCTCAATGCTCCCTTTAAAAGATAACTGCTCACCAATTTGTTATTTTAGATTTTAAGTTTTAATTCATTTTGCTATTAAATCACTTTTCTTAGTTTTATTATTTTACAGTTTGTTAAGAGTATTTCAATTGCCTATCAAAGTCCAAATAGTATAGAGTTCGAGTAGTCGTGGTAGTTGATCGAGAATTCTTGAGATCTCTGTGGGTACGATATCTGGACTTAAATCCAATTTACTACTTGTTCGACCAGACACTTGCAAGATCCTCGGATCAAAATCAGAAAGAAAATAATTTACTCTTAAGGAAACAAATTTTTAATCAAGATAATAGATAAGGAACAATAACAAACAAGTTTCATGGCATTATTGCTGGGGATTAGATAATAGTCCTTGGGTAATAACGCTATAAATTTGTATAGGTATTTTGGTCCATCACTGAAAGAGGTGAACAGTTTCGCAATAATACGCGTTATAGTTGCTATTTTTCCTCGTTGGATAGTAGAGAGCTAACTTATGTGAACTTTTTCAGCCCGTCCAAAGCTACTATTCCATTGATCTCAAATTAACGGATCCTTCTTTGCTCTCGACCTGCGAATTTAACTCGTGGTTACACCGAGTGTGATCTTTGAAGGGAGGACTATCTAAGCTCTTTTCCCTTTATGCTCCCGTATGGATACTGGGTAAAGATCACAGGCGCGCCTCGGACGCTTTAGGATGTCAACCCCGCCCGCACGTGAGCCATAACTCGACTCATCTAGTGATATGTTTAAGGGACGACCTTCATCGAGTGCAGCCAGGTCTGGCCTACCACATTGTAAGGCCCCAAGTCTTTGACGACTGAGAACAAAACTTGCTAGGTGACTGGTCCTGCTTGTATAGGGAGTGTGATGTCTCCTAGTGTTGTGATTGTTGCTTCATTGAAACCAGAGAGGATTCGTCCGGTTGAGTTCAACATTTCAAAGGGAGCTTCATCTCGTTGAAGGCGTATAATCGCAACAAGCTCACAGACGCCAGATCTACCAAAGATTCAGGTACATCAAAACCGCTTAATATATGTGGTTAGTACAAGGCATCATAATTTGTATACAATGACCCTATTCTGGTTTCATCGAAGGAAAGGATACGAGATGTCTATCTACTTAGTTTCTTCATGGTCAGCCCCTCAGGATAGCATTTACTCGAGCCTTGATCGTAGCCACTCTCAAGAGCTTCCTTTGTTGGCTCTTCGATTGATACTGGTTGTCAGACGGGCCCCCCAATATATAGTTTATGGTCTGGCCCGTTTCTAACGGGCAACCGTGCTCGGGTCAGAATTTCCCGTTTACCGGTGGCCCGGATTCGCTCACGCCTGCCTTCCCTCGACATACCTTCTGATGTGCCATGCTTTGATTAGTCTTTCTACCATAAACTTAAGGCTTCGGCACCTGTTGGTCTCGTGTCCATGATCTCTATGATAATCACACCGTACTGATGGGTTTCTTTGAAAAGGATCCGTCTAGATCAAAAGTGTGCCACTAAATCGAAAGTCGCTAATGAGGCACATTTCATGTGATGTTTAAGGGTGAATCATGGGCCCCTTTTCTAAGTGACTCCGGTCATAGGGATCCTTCTTGCTTTTGCTCCTCACCTTCCCTTCTTCGGGCCCTCACGAATTTCTTCCCTCCCGGCTTCTTGTTGCTCTCACCGGCTTGCTTGTGATCATGACAATATGGTTGTCAAGGGCTGATGTTATCTTCTAAAGGTTAAGTACCTATCTGGTCTCGCTTTATATAATTCTTCCATTGTCGTAAGGCGGGTCTAAAGACAATGAGTGGAAGAAAGGAATGGATGGCCCGAAGCTTCTCCTGCATTTTTGAAGGACTACGTCCATGCTATAAGCCTCAACCTGTTGGATGACTTGCCTGAACCTCCTTGTAAAGTCTCGTATGGATTCCTCTTCCTTCTTTATAATAGTCTGCAAAGAGCTAATGTTCCTCTTCTGCCGCATCAAATAAAGATACTGGGAGATGAATGTAGTCTAAAGCTCATTGAACGAGTTTATTAAATTATGAGCTTAGGGAAACAGTTAGCGCAGCCCTCGTGAGACTAGCTGAATATTTTGCACAACCGAATTGCTTCGATGTCTTCAAGTGTCATTGCCCGGGTCAGAGCCGGAGCATGTGATCATAAGGGTCATTAGAGCCATCAAACATGGTAAAAGTTGGCATGACAAACCCTTGGGGTGGCTCGTAATGAAGAATGTGTTGCCCTATGGGTGAAAAGAGCATGTAGTTGGGCCCTCAGATTAAGGCTGTAGGCTGCACATAGAATGTCGGCCCTACACCGAAGGCGGGATGCAAAGGCGGCATCATACCGTCGGGTAACATTGACACGTTTCAAGGGGCTTGTAGCTGAATCTCGTTCCCCTGGGTCGCCTTGCTCCTCTAGCCCGAGGGGAAGAGCCACTGACGACATCATTGAGGGCAGGGTGGTGCGAGTGCTTCATTCGCGATTTGGCCCTTGTACTGCCTCGAGCATTCCTTCCTGGTAGAGGACTCGTGGATGGGGACCTCTCGAAGGACAATTCATCATCTACTGGGGCGTCATCGTCGCAGGCAATAATGGGCTCTTTTCCTTTGTTGTAGACTATTGGGTGTTTAGCACGATCGCTATCTCATACATCCTTTCCAAGTTCGAGGCATTTTTTCTACCTGGGATTGTAACTGATCATTCACACGTTGCAAGCGTTCAGTGCGAGCTTGTAACTCATGCATCTGTCTCGCTTACTCCTCCTGCTTCCTCTCCATCTCCTGACTCCAATGGAGGAACTGACCTTCAGGTGTTTAATGTATCAGATTGTTCGACATTGTGATTGCTTCGGGTAGATTGGATGCGGAAGGGGGAGTCGAAAGAGTTTTAGGTAACGAGGGGCTGTTAGAGGATCGTTGTAGGCAAGCCCTTGCAGCCCATCGTTGAGAATTTTTATTCGATCCCACAGACGATGCCAATTGTTAGAACTTTGATCGTCAGATCCCCCGAACGTCAAATTGTAGGGGTCTTGATCGTCAGATTCCCTGAGCATCAACAACGCAATATGAACATGGTAAGGGTGATTCCGCGGCTGTGGGCCTACGCCTCCGATGATTAAGTCAAGAAAGCAGAGGGAGAAAGAAAGGAGCAGTTAGAATTGCTTACATTTCCTAGTGGGGGGTCTTTTTGACTTATAGGGTTCGGTTCACGAAATCCCCTCCTTCCTTTTCGAGGTAGGATTTTATCTTCTCCTAGTTTAAGGGAGAAAATCTTCTTTTCCTTATCGACGACTAGTTCTTCCTTATTGGGGATTATTTTTCCATTTTCTAGGATTATCTCTCCGAGGAGTGAAAGATTCGAAAACTGGAAAATTCATTGATAATATCGCTTTTGTGGATTTTCCGCTTCTAGGTGCTTATTTGAAACATACTTCCCATATGGGATAGAATTCCCATATGGGGTAGAATAGCCGGTTGGCGGACTTGAAGTCTTAGGCGGGCTACCTTTATGCTTCCTAGAAGAGTTTGTTCTGTTTTCCGAATCTGCCTCTATAGTCTCCCGTTTGAGAAGTGTTCGCCTAGTCTTGATGAGACGAATGGAATAGGACTGCTTCATAACATAAGCCCAACGGATCACAGACTCATCGAGTACCGGATCCCATAGATCATGATACTCTCAAAACCATTTTCATTGGGCTTTAAACTTGTAAAATCGAAATTATGAAAAAAAGCTACAAAATCAACTTGTATTTAATCACTATAGGTTCTCCAACCTCATTTTGGTGGTGGAAATGTTGAACCTAGAAAAGGAAATATTTTCCTTGAACCAAACAGGGCTTTTAACTTGTAGTTGTTACAGATTACATCTTGAATATGCTCAGTCTCGACGAATCCGGAGTTATTTTGGTGAACCATCGCCATCTTACAACATTAAAATACAAAAAAAGCAACAAAAAGCATCATGATGTTTGAACCATTAAGCAGATGTCCCCACTTGCGTAAAATAATATCTACTTCAACTCTTATTTCACCAACCAAAATGAAAATCCAACGCAAAGCATGTTGAATCCAGAGGCCTTAATCCTTCTTCTCATCTTTGGTTACCAACAAAGTACTCAGCAAAGAAAATAAAAAGTTAAGGAAAATGATTTTATATTCAATTGTGTAATAAAAAAACTCAAAATAAAATGAAATATTTAAAACTTACATAAGGAATAAATGAATTTAAAATAGTAAATAAAAACAATATATTGGACTTTAACTATATTTTCATTCTTTGTTTTTTTTCTCTAAATTTCTTCTTTATTTTCTTTCATGTACACTGGAAGTTTTCTTTCCTTTATATTTTCTTTTAATTTTTTTGGAAAACAATTATAGCTTTATACCACAAAATTTTCCTAAAAGGAAATTTGAGCCCATTAACCAATGCCTAATGACTCAATTATATGAACTAAAATAATGATCTACCTCAAAGTTCTTGATGATTTTGAGTGACCCTCTCTTAATTTATTTGTAAATTTACCTCAAGGCGGCAGGCAGAGCCAGTAGGATGTTGATTCCTGCCACAAAGGACGGCCTTTTGATCATTTCAAATTAAACTTGATCTCTTATTAATTTTTCTGTTTGACTATACAATGTCGTTTTGATCCAGTCTTATAAACCATTAATAGTTCAAAAGAAATTAATTACAAAAACCGAGTCCAACCCACTAAACAATGTTAAGTTTGAATGCAAGACTTTTATAGACTTTTATAACATATACTAAATCTTAAACCCAATTAGTATCCACGGGAAGGATGATGATAATGATCACGAACATAAACTACATTCCAAAAGACTTTGGTACTTTTATGCTAAAGTACAGCTCATGATCATATGGTATGTGAATACCTTAATCATAACCTCTAAGACCATTATTTAACGTGTACGTAGTGAGGGGTAAGATACAATAACAACTTCATTGTTAAAATAATGGCATTGATAACTGCTTGAATATATTTTCTTATGATATTGGAGATTATCACTCCCTTTTTTAGCTCCATTAGACCAAACCAATAATACCTGTCTTACACAGATCTGTAGAGAAACACAGAGAAAGAAGAATTAGAGATGAAGCCAACAACAACATCCTTCTTTTTCATAACCTTGGTCTTGCTCTTCGTCATCTTCATCTCACATGCCCCTTCTGTGAATTCACAAACAGACTCCTGCAGCTCCACTCCCTCCATCAATGGCATCTCCTTTGACATCACAAATTTCCAGTGCTCCTCTGTTTGGGATTCTCATGGCTTCATCCTCAGAGTAAGTACTTCAACCCTTTTCATCTTGAAAAATTCTTTATGCTATTAAACAACCAATTTTCCTAAAAGATAAGGACTCGCTGGTTCGCTTTTTGAAACTGCTTCAAAAAATACGTAACATCATTTTTGTGTTTTCTAAAAGCTTTTCTTGTTTTCTGAATTTAGTATTTTTTGTGCTTTTATTAAAAAATCAGTAACTAAACATGTTCTCCATGTTTTCCTTATTCTCCTTGTTTTTAAGAACAAAAAATAGTTTAAAAAAATAGGCCCTGAGTTTATAGGATTTAGGTTCAATATGATTATCATATTTCTTAATTATCTCTCACGTGTGGCCCCATACCTGTACTGTGGAGAGGTAAATAAACCAATACCCCCATACCAACAAAGAGGTAACTTGAACCTATGACCTCTCGGAGAGCCAGGCTTTGATACCATGTTTTTGTTTTTTAGATATCTATTTACTTTGTAATACATTAATCGTAGTACCTCGAGTTTGGGATCTCTCAGGCACCCGTCCCCCGTTTACCACTTGAGCCAGGTCTAAAGGGTCAAGCTCATACTATGTTACATTTTCCTGCTTATCTTTTTGTCTTTTTGTATTTTTTTCCCAAAAGATAAAATGCATTTAAACTCAAGTATGGAGCTTCGTGTTGTCAGCGCCTGATAATAATGGTTACATCGCAATAGGGTTTTCAAGGCAAGAATAATGGTGGGATCTAGTGCGAGAGCGGGTGGGAGTAACGATAAGATAAAGCAAGTGATTATCCGAGGGCATTACTCTCAAACTTGGCTGATCCGCACTGCGAAACCAGGGTGTTCCGCCGATACATCATCTGTTACAACGCAATCATCGCGCATATACATGGCCTTTCAAAGCTCAACACCACTCAGCCTGAATCCAAACTCCCTATGCAGCTTGGTCCCCTCAAGGTCAGTTCTCTCCATCTTCCCCGATTTTCTTGGTTCATCACGATAGCATGGTCTCCACCACCATCAATTATCTCTGGTTAGTCCTACTCCCAATTAATATAGAAAATTACTTGTTAAAAACCATCAAGTACCCTTAAAATAACTTATTTTAAATCAAAATGTTCTTTTATATTTCATGTATTTATATTGTCTTTTAAAAGAAATGCTTATTTTTAAAAGAAAACAAAACAAGTATTTTTATTAAAATCAAACCAAATTTTGATGAAGGGTTAGATTTCAAAAATTGGTTTTCAGAAGGTCATTCAATCAAAAATCATATTTTTTTTAAATATGGAGAGGGTTTCCTTTATAAATTTTGAATTATTTAAGATTTTTTAACCATTTTTTTTTCTTTTTATTATGGCTTGTTCCATCTTTCGAGGGGATGAGAGTGAATTTAAAAACATTTGGAAAAGAGCCACGAACAAAATATTACATCTTTAAAAATACACTTTAAATGACAGACCACATGCATGATGACATAAAATACTACATAGTATTTTAGTTAAAGTTAATAGAAATGGTTAGCTAAAATAGATAACGTGGTTATAATGAAATTGAAAAAGTGGTTAGTTAAAGTAGATAATGTAATAAAAATATATATTTTTACTAGCTAATTTTTGCTCTAAAAAAATTGTATTGGATTAGGACCACTAGCTCATATCCATTTCTTCTCTCCAAATGATGGGATTAAATTTCTTCTCTCCAATCGATGTGAGTAAATACTAGTCAAGAGGGTTTTGCTTTGTTGCTTTTCTCACTTTCTCAAACTAGGGAAGGTACAAAGATATTCCCACCTGCATGTAAATGGGTTGGGTTAGACCTGTTATGGGCCTTCTTGTTAGTATGGGCCCGAATGAGATTTGGGCTGTTAGTCAATTGTACACTTTCCATGGGCTTTGGACTGTCTTGCCTATCTAAAGATTTTAACTCTAAACATAAGTCCAACTCCAATATCAAAGATAATAATATCAATTATAAGATAAATGCTAATTATGAACTACAAATTTTCCTTTCCAAAGAAAAAAAAAGAAAAAGAAATCTACAAATTTTCATGAAGTATCATAACATACATACTGTAAAGACATGTAGAACATACATCGTAGCTATAGTAATTTATTCATTTTCGGGTTTATGCTTAACGGTAATCATGAATTTATGCTTGTTTCTTTGCTTGGAGGAAGATCACATATAACAATCCAATTTCGGGTTTTGTGTGATATTATAGGTGCTCAAAGCAAAATTCTCAAACCGTATTCAAGACTGAGGAGGAGCCAAGGGGGTATTGAATATGCTAGGTTGGGGGTGTTCTAATGCCACCTGGGAGGATAGTTGCTCGTTACTTCACAGTTTGATCCAATTTGGTTTTATGCACATCAATTCAATCAGGTGGATTTATATTAGGTCTAGCAGGAGTAATTTGTGGACTTATTCTAAAAGATCGTATTCACTGTTCCTACACACAAATCTCTTGGAATAGTTGTTCTTGTGCTTGGAGGTCTCCAGGTTGGTTAAATTCTGATACATGCATGCATGCAAACATGGACGTTGTTGTTATTAGTTTGATCCATTTTCGTGTTGTTTCTTATAGGTGACGGCGTTTATGGCGCGACCAGATAAGGCGTCGAAAGTGCGAAAATATTGGAATTAGTATCATCATGGTCTGGGGAGATATGATTGCTCTTGGTAGTAGCAAATGTTTCTATGGGATCCATTTAGGCAATGCAGGAAATGAATGGAATGCTGGTTTTGGGTTGTTCTTGCTTGTTGTGTATTATTGCAATTGCTTTAGAGTTCAGGAAGTGGGCGAGAAAATGATATCTGTTATGGTGCAAGTTCATGTTTTGATTTGTGTAATATTATCTTACCAGAGGAGGCTCTGGGTTTTATAGCTTTTATAGAAAAATAAATTGTTTTTAGATTTTAGTTGTTTATTTTTACTTATATATTGTGAACTTTTTGGTTGAATGGAAAAATAATATGGCATATATTAATTCTTCATTATTATTTAGTAAGCGTTTGGGAGACTCTTTTATTTATGCTTTATCTGTTTTATCTTCTCACATAGCATTTCTGATAAAATTATGTTACTAGTTAACTTATAAAATAACTTACGAATCCCTATAAGCCACTTCTAATTTTATTTCAATAAGCTTCATGGAAAAGCTTATTAAAAAATGCTTATATGAAAGCCTAAAAATGATCATCTTAATGACAAAATTATATTTCAGACAAATTATGTAAAAAATATGAATTTTTTTTGAAAAAAGAAATTACAAAAAAAATATGTAAAAATAATGACACATTTGAAAACAAATCTGAAAATTTATGTAAAAAAATCTAGGTAAAATTTTTTTTTTTATTTAAAAAATTATGTAAAAATGGGAAATTTTTGTTTGAAAAAATAATGAAAAAAATAGAAAACAAATTTCGGAAAATTATGTAAAAAATAAGAAAAAATTATGACATAATTAAAAAATAGAAAAAATTTCTATTGATGATAAAGGTGGAAATTCAAGCGAACGGGTTGGGATAGGCCGAGCCAAAAAAATAGCAGACCGACCCAGCCATAAACTACATTCCAAAAGACTTCGGAACTTTATGCTAAAGTACAGCTCATGATCATATGGTATGTGAATACCTAATCATAACCTCTAAGACCATTATTTAATGTGTACGTAGTAGTGGGCAAGATACAATAACAACTTCATTGTTAAAATAATGGGCATTAACAACTGCTTCTTGAATATATTTTCTTTATGATATTGAGATTATCACCCCCTGGTTCGGCTCCATTAGACCAAACCAATAATACCTGTCTTACACAGATCTGTAGAGAAACACAGAGAAAGAAGAATTAGAGATGAAGCCAACAACAACATCCTTCTTTTTCACAACCTTGGTCTTGCTCTTCGTCATCTTCATCTCACATGCCCCTTCTGTGAATTCACAAACAGACTCCTGCAGCTCTACTCCCTCCATCAATGGCATCTCCTTGACATCACAAATTTCCAGTGCTCCTCTGTTTGGGATTCTCATGGCTTCATATCCTCGCAGTAAGTGACTTCCAACCCTTTTCATCTTGAAAATTCTTATATTAAACAACCAATTTTCCTAAAAGATAAGGACTCAGTTGGTTCTTGTTTTTGAAAATCATTTCAAACAATAACATCATTTTTGCTTTCTAAAAGTCGTTTTTGCTCGACTTAAGATTTTTGCGCTTTTTAAGAAAAAATTTAAATCAAACACGTTTCTATATTTTCCTTATTCTTCTTGTTTTTGAGAACAAAAAACGGTTTTAAAAAATAGGCCCTAAGTTTATAGGATTTAGGTTCAATATTACTATATTTTAATTATCCTCACATGCTACTCCATACCCATATCAGGAAGAGGTAAACAAACCAATACCCCCATACCAACAAAAAGGTAACTTGAACCTATGACCTCTTGGAGAGCCATGCTTTGATACCATGTTTTTGTTTTTTTAGATATCTATTTACTTTGTAATATGAGTTTGGGATCTCTCAAGCACCCGTCCCCCGTTTACCACTTGAGCCAGGTCTAAAGGGCTGCTCTGATACTATGTTAAGCATTTTCCTAAATGCTTATCTTTGTCATTTTTGTATTTTTTCAAGATAAACAAGATAAATGCATTTAAACTCAAGTATGGAGTCAGGTTGTCGCGCTCGATAATGGTTACATTGCAATAGGTTTTCAAGGCAGGATTAATGGTGGGATCCAGTGCGATAGTGGGTGGGGTGGAGTAATCGGTGTATAAGCGTATTATCCGAGGCAAGACTGCTTGGTTGATCCTGCATCAAGGAAACCTTGTGGGTGGTCACGATACATCATCCGCTACAACGCATCATCAAGATATACATGGCTCAGCTCAATAACACTCACTCGAATCCAAACCTCTACTAGCTTGGCCCCAAGGTCAGTTCTTCCATCTTCTCGATTCGCTTGGTTCAAGACGATACCATGGTCTCTACCACCATCAATTATCCTCCGTCAAATTCTACCTCCTAATTAATATAGAAAATGTTTGGTTAAAACATCATCAAATATCCTTAAAATAACTCATTTTAGATAAAAATGTTCTTCTATATTTCATGTATTTATATTGTCTTTTAAAAGAAATGCTTATTTTTACAAGAAAACAAACAATATTTTTATTGAAATCAAACCGAAATTTGATGAAGGGTTAGATTTCAAAAATTGGTTTTCAGAATGTCATTTAATCAAAAAGCATACTTTTTTTTTTTAAATATGGAGAGGGTTTGCTTTATAAAATTTGAATTATTTGAGATTTTTTAACTAATTTATTTTGTTTTTTTTTATATGGCTGGTTCAATTTCGGAGAGGATGAGAGTGAATTTAAAAACATTTGGAAAGAGTCAATGAACAAGAATATTACATCTTTAAAAAAATACACTCAAGTGATATAATCAATATGGTGATGACACAACGTATCATATAAAAGATTTTTTAGTTAAAGCAGAAATGGTTAAACTAAATAGATAAATGCATTGATGTAATCAAAAAGCTTACTATTAAAATATAATATAATAAAAATATATATTTTTGCTAGCTAATTTTTGATCTAAAAAAATTGTATTGGATTAGGACCACTTGCTCATATCCATTTCTTCTCTCCAAATGTTGGGATTAAATTTCTTCTCTCCAATCGATGGGAGTAAAAACTAGTCAAGAGGCTTTTGCTTTGTTTGTTTTCTCACTCTCTCTCATAAAACTAGGGAAGGTACAAAGATGGTTCCCACCTAGGCATGTAAATGGGTTGGGTTAAACCTGTTATGGGCCTTCTTGTTAGTATGGGCCCGAATGAGATTTGGGCTGTTAGTCAATCGTACACTTTCCATGGGCTTTGGACTGTCTTTGGGCTCATCTAAAAGTGATTTAACTCTTAACATAAGTCCAACTCCAATATCAAAGATAGTAATATCAATTATAATATAAATGCTAATTATGAACTACAAATTTTCCTTTTCAACAAAAAAAAAAAAAAAAAATCTACAATTTTTCATGAAGTATCATAACATACATACTGTAAAGACATGTAGAACATACATCGTAGCTATAGTAATTTATTCATTTTCGGGTTCATGGTTAACGGTAATCATGAATTTATGCTTGTTTCTTTGCTTGGAGGAAGATCACATATAACAACTAATTTCGGGTTTTTGTGTGATATCATAGGTGATCAAGGCAAAAATTCTCAACCGTATTCAAGACTGAGGAGGAGCCATGGGGTATTGAATATGCTAGGTTGGGGTGTTCTAATGCCAATTGGAGTGATAGTTGCTCGTTACTTCAAGCAGTTTGATCCAATTTGGTTTTATGCACACACATCAATTCAATCAGGTGGATTTATATTTGGTCTAGCAGGAGTAATTTGTGGACTTGTCCTAAAAGATCGCATTAAAGCTGATGTTCCTATACACAAATCTCTTGGAATAGTTGTTCTTGTGCTTGGAGGTCTCCAGGTTGGTTAAATTCTGATACATGCATGCATGCAAACATGGACGTTGTTGTTATTAGTTTGATCCATTTTCGTGTTGTTTCGGTAGGTGAAGGCGTTTCGGCGCGACCAGATAAGGCGTCGAAAGTGCGGAAAATATTGAATTGGTATCATCATGGTCAGAGGAAAGTTATGATTGCTCTTGCAGTAGCAAATGTTTTCTATGGGATCCATTTAGGCAATGCAGGAAATGAATGGAATGCTGGTTTTGGGGTTGTTCTTGCTTTGTTGTGTATTGCTGCAATTGTTTTAGAATTCAGGAAGTGGGCGAGAAAATGATATCTGTTATGGTGCAAGTTCATATGTTTTGATTTGTAATATTATTCACTCAGAGGAGGTTTGGTTTTATAGCTTTTTATAGAAAATAATTTGTTTTTAGATTTTAGTTGTTTATTTTTTACTTATATATTGTACTTTTGGTTGAATTGGAAAATAATATGCATATTAATTCTTCATTATTATTTAGGTGCGTTTGGGAGAGTTTATTAACAATTTTATTTGAGTTTTATCTTCTCATAAGACTTTGATAAAAATTATAAGATCAAGAACTTATAAAAATAACTTATGACTCCCTTATAAGTCAATTTTAGCTTATTTCAATAAGCTTCATGGAGAAACTTATTAAAAAAAGCTTAAAAAGCTTATATAAAAGCCTAAAAAATGATCATCTTAATGACAAAATTGTTTTTCAAACAAATTATGTAAAAATATGAAATTTTTTGAAAAAATAGAAAAAAATCTAAAAATATGTAAAAATAGGTAAATTTTTGAAAAAGATATCTAAAATAGGGAAAAATAAAATAATGACAAATTTGAAAACAAATTCAAAATTTATGTAAAAATTATAATTTTTTTTATTTTTATTTCAAAATTACATAAAATGGGATTTTTTTTTGAAAATAATGACAAAATAGAAAACAATTTTAAAAAATTATGCAAAAATAGCAAAAAATTATGACATAATTAAAAAATAGAAAAATTTTCTATTGATGATAGAGGTGGAAATTCAAGAGGATAGGCTGGGCTAGGCCTAGCCAAAAAAATAGCAACCCAAATTCAAATTTCTAACCGACTGGTTAAATAAATTGCCTATAAAAGAAAAATCGTAGGTAGGCTGGGTCACAACGAGCCGAGCCAAATTTGGCCCAATTTATTAGGACCAATAAATTAACAATCCAGCCTAGTCTTAATTCTGGGTGGATCGAGGCTAGCCCAACGGGCTGGGTTTAAATTGCCACCTCTAATTGATGACGGGAAGAATGATATTGATGATGATTTTCTTGATTTAGAATTTGATGCAAATCCATGAGAGTTTTTGTGATGATGGGACGCATTAATGATGTTTATTATTTTGTTTTTGAAATGTTTGTGATGACCTAAAGCACTAGGATGTTTGATTTTTATGTTTGATGTTCTTTAATTATTGTATTTTATTATTTATACAAAACCGTAGTATTAACATTATCGGTATATAATTTTTATTTATATTAGGCATGGTGCAATATCATTAGAAAAGTCTCAAGGACTAAGTGGACCTTAGCCTCACGTCTCAAGAGGCTTTTAAGGCCTCAATGCGCTTTAAATAATTATGAGTTCATGGTACATCACGTTCCAATTTATAGAAAATGTCCCAAAGATTTTAAATGAAGAAAAAAATCTATAATATTTTAGTTTTTATAATCTCTTTGATGCATATGGAAAAAAAAGAAGTGAAAAGAGTGATAATGGTTCATTAACTATTTTTTATACTAGAGATTATTTTTGAAATGATAAATGCTTTCTTAGATATAGTAGAATTTTACTTTATTTTTAAATTTTTATCATGGTTTCATGATATATATATATATATATATATATATATATATATATATATATATATATATATATATATATAGTATATATATATATATATATATATATATATAATATTAATTTTTAGTTCTTTAGTTTTTAGTTTTTTTAATTTTAAAAAAAATTATGACAAGTGCTTATTTATTCAAACACTTCAATTTTATAAGTGTTTATAATGATCTTTTCAATAATATCAAATGTTTTAAGTGCTTGTATAGTAATGCATCCAAACACCTTAAAATAATGTATAAGTGTTTTTTAAAAGATGCATCCAAACACAAATAACTGGTTGAATAGCATTTATTATATAAGCTCTTATAAAATAAGTGCTTAATTAAGCTATTTACCCAAATAGGGCCTTAATGCTTAATAAAAATAAAATATCACAAAAACAAACATATTAATACACATTATTTATTAGCCTTAGTTCGATAAAGCATTTAGTTTTGGAGTAAGGAAAGAAAAAAAAACTACTTTCACTCTTGATTTTAAGGCTAATGGAATAGAAGATAATTCACTTTTTGTCTTCTTTTGGATGGCCCATTATCTTATTGGTCTTGTGTTTATACTAGTGAAGAGTTAAGGGTCTCATGCCTATAAATTAATCTTAGTGGATAATTTTAAAATTAAGATGGTAAACTAGAAAATGAATAAAAAAGGTCTAAAACACCAAAGAAATGATAGAATGTTTAAAAAATTGCCACCATAGCATGTATAGCATGTACTTGCACAATGTTTGACTAAAAAAGTACATAGAGAAAAGAATGAGCTTGATTGTTTAATGGTTAAGTAATCTTCATCATTTAAAAATACAAGAAATGAGGAAGCAACATTTCTTGGAATAAGTTATGACTATAATTATTCTTCCAACTTTATCAGTGTTTTTTTCTATCATCTTGATAAGAAGGCAAATCAACGATGAAAAGATCATATGATTACTTTAAGTTCTTGGTCCTTGTTAAAGCCATTATTAACTACAATAAGAGCTCAATATTCTCTCCAAAGTTAAGATATAATAAATAATGTGTAGAAGCTTGGTAAAACTATAACTATCTCATTTTCTTATATCATAAGTCTTATTTAATGTTTAATCTTACATATTAGTACACTTATCATGGAAAAATCATCTCAGTGACCAAAATTGATCATTCCCTTGATTATAAGGTGATGATGCTTTTTCAACCGGAACTGGGCTGGAGCGTGCTGGAATTGCTGGGCCAGTCCGCCGTCCTCTCGGACGCGCTGGGTCCCTCCGCAAAAAACAAGAAACAAAAGGATCGGCAGGGCTCGCCCTGCCTCCGATACCTAAGCCGCTCTTTCCTGCGGGAAGAGAAGATCAACTGCTAGGGAATGAAGTTTTGTGCGTACCTTTCACCGATGGGGTGACCTGTTATTTATAATGGGTCATCATGATCAGTTTCCTAATTGGATGATGATATAGAATGACAACTTTCTTAGTTGGTTGATGATACGATATTTCTCCCATTGGGTGAGGGATTTTCTTTCCTTATCGTAAACCGATTAATAAGGGATAATTGATGGACAATAATTAGGAAATATCCTACTTTCCTAATTGGTGGAGGTTGGGTATTTTCCTTTAGTACGATTTTTTTGATTATATTACACCCTTTGAAGGGTGACTGGGCCCTCGTTTCAAGCCAGGCTCGGGGGATGCCATCAAGAGCCTAGTACTAGTACTAGGCCTGTTTCTTAACCCTTTCTTAGGCCTAGCATTTGGGCCCGTGTTCTGGGCCTGCGAGCCCATTATTTTAAACCCGATCGCTCCCCCCCAACCTTTTGACTAAAGCTTTTAGCGTAGGCAAGGTCAGACCATTTCTGGACGTAATACCCATGTGGCTACTTAGGAAGGGTGATTAGGGCTTTGTTACCATCCAATGTCTGATAATGATGGCTTCTTGATTTTCGTGTTTATTTTGGTTGTGGCTCTTAGCTTCCTTAAAAACGTCCCCTGACCGTTTTCACTTTGTTCCGTTTCTTTCGCTTTTGCCTCTACAAGCTCGGGGCTTCTTTTCATTGTTCAAGACGGCTTTGGTGGTCCTGATAGCTCGCTTAGGGTTTGTGTCCTCTGCCTTGTTTCGAGTCTTGTACATCTTTTCTCCTTGTCTTTTTGGTTTTGAAGTCTTACGAGGCTTTGTGGCTCAAGCCAAACAAGTTCCGCATTTTCTTCGATTTCCTTTTTTCTTACTTAGCCCTGCGTATCTCCATGGGTCCTAGTCGCTCTTCTGTTTTGTGCATAGGGGGGTAATCCTACTGAGGTGTCTAGTTCAGGGCGAACTGGTGGCGAGTCCGATAGTTTGGATGTGGTGGTTCATCGGGTTGCCCCGGGGGAACCTCCTTTCCCCTTGGATAAGGGCAAGGGAAAAATTAATAAAATTCGATACCCTAGCGGCTCTGAATATTTGAGGGCTGCCATATAGAATGCCGAGGTCAACACGGCCGAACCTTTACATGGTGAAATCTTTATGGCCTCAAGAGGCCCCCATTTGGGATCCACTGGGTGCCTGACACGACTCACCTACGCCGTCTCAAGTGCCCAAGATGGTGTACTTTTTGAGGTGACGTCGAGAATGGCCTGCCTTTGCATCCCCTTTATAAAAGGGTTCGCAAAGATTTTTTAATGTTCATTTTCTCATATTTCCAACTTCGGGTATTTTGGTGTGGTTGTTAGTCGCTTAGGGACATCCGCCGGGTATTCCTGAAGATAGCCCCAAGTTTCGACTTCTTCAGCCGTAGCTGAATTCAATAAGGCTTCCTTTTATATCTCCAAGCTGCCCAATGCTGTTGATTATTTCGGATCTCCCGTCCTCCCACAAGTATTGGAAGGAGCGTTATTTTGTTAGCGGTCGCCATTGGGAGTACAATCCTTCTGACCGAGGACAAGCGGACGTAGGATATTTTCTATTGCCTGTCAGTGGTCTTCAGTGTTTGTAATTCGATCTCTCGGGCCCCGAAGAAGAGGAGGTGAAAAAGGAACTTGGTCGTGTGCAAATTACAGGTTTGCCTTGAAGCTCATCAGGTCGGGAGTGTCCCAACCATCTGGAAGCAGGCCCGCCCCATTCCTTCCCGAGATCTTCCTCTTTCATCATGAAGCCTCCGTCTCCAAGTCCTCCCTCACCTCTCAAGCCAAGTCCCTATCGGCGAAGCCTACACTGTGGAGAGCATCGGCCCGCCCCGGGAGGTGCTGGCAGCAAAGAAGAAAAGGAGCGCGGCAAAGGAAGCCTCTGACCTCGCTGAGGGTCACCCTCCGTCAGGGTAAGATCCTAAAGGTGGGAGCCTCTTCGCTTTTGCTCCATTGGCCTGGCCGATTCTTCCAGTGGAGGGGGGTGTGGCGGTTGAGCCCCTTGGAGGCCCTTCCTTCGTTTGGGAGTCCCACATCGCGGGGCGCTGCTCCCCCTCCTGCAATGCCGGATGAGGTAATGGGGGATCGTGATCACTTTCAGGCTGTTTCTCCACCCTATGCTACTCCAACCTTAGGAAGGTGGAGGCCCTGTCCATTGAGGAGGCTCTGGCTCTTTTGCTTCAGGGAACCTTTTCTCAGACATTCATGTTTTCGCTGATCTTTTTCTTTTATTGTTTCACTCATTTAGTTGACTTTTTGTTTTTCAAAGGTGTGGCTACTTATGCGAAAGGCTGCAAGGAGGGTTAGTTTTGATCGAGGGCTCCACCTGCATGGCGAAGTTCCATAAGGTTAAGGTTGCTTCCTTGACCTCTGAGAGGGCCGACCTTCAAGCCTAGATAAGGAACTTGACTGAGGAGCCTAGAAGCACGTGTCCGACCCCAAGCATGCTCTGGCTAGTATTAGGCGCGGCCGAGGATGTGCCAGGCAGTGAGGCCCCAAGGACGCGAAGGTTGTCAACACGAGCTGCGCCGGCCGTAGAGGAGCGTGTGTCGTCAAGGGTGACTTGTGGGCTAAGATATCGGCATTGAAGCGGGCTCGCAAAGAGGCTCTGGAGGCTAGGAACTCCGTGGAACGCTTGACGGAGGAGCTCGACAAGCTTCGGATGGACCTTGCGAGGCAAGAGGCTTTGGCTAGCCGGAGGGGCGAAGTGATAGTGGAGCTCAAAGATGAGGCCTGCACCCAATGGGCTTCCGAGTGGCTTGCCTTCCAACGTCGGGCTTCCCGAGCTTTCCCCGACCTGGAGTTCAACATCCATCTTTCCGATGAGGAGGTAGAAGAATCTGCTTCTCGAGGTTGAGGTTGATGGGGCGTACAGGATGGGCCCCCGACCTTGCTCCCCGCCTCGGGGTGATCTTCGGGTTTTTCCGGAGGTCAACTCTTCTACCTCGCTCGCTGGAGTTCCGCCTTTTGACTCTTCTAATTCCGCAAGTCAAGGCCTGACTTCAGGTGCTTAGGCCTTTTATTTTAACCCAGATCCCTCGCGCGAGAGCCATGGATTTTTGTACCGTCTCGACCTTCGCTTTGTCAATACATAAAGATTCATCGATTAATTTTATCGCTCTTATTGTTTCTTCCGATCCGAGCGCTTGTTCTGTGCCGGCATGGTCTTCTCAGTAGTTATGCCTGCGGAACTAGCCCGGTTCCCGAGTTACATGTCTCCTTGGCCTCGCCTTCCCCCGAGCAGCGCTATGCTCTACAATCTGCCATCGGGCCTACTACATGTATTCGCTGCTCTTTGGTCTTCTGAGCTATTAAGCTCGAAAACTGCTTACCGGGCTCCCGCGCTAAAGCCTTCCTCGAGTTGTTGAGCTCAGAAGCCGAGCCACTGGGCCCCTGGGTGCTAAGGCTTTCCGAGTCAAGTGCTTCCGAAACCAGCTACCGGGCCCCTAGCGCTAAGGCCTTCCTGAGCTGTTGCTCTAAAAACTGAGCTATTGGGCTCCTGGGCGCTAAGGCCTTCCTGAGTTGTTTATGCTCTGCAATATGAGCTACTAGGCTCTTGAGCTACATGGCTCCGTGGCTCTTTGGCCTTCCTGAGCAGTTATGCTCTAAAAACTGAGCTATTGGGCTCCGGGGCTCTAAGACCCTTTTTGAGCAGTTATGCTATAAAAACTGAGCTACTGGGCTTCGGGGTTCTAAGACAAATTTTAAGCAATATGCTCTAAAAATCAGCCATCGGGCCCCCGAGCTAAGGCCTTCGGGAAATATGAGCCTCTATGTCGAGCTACCGGGGTCCCGAAGTGCTAAGACCCTTGAGCAGTTATGCTCTAAAAACTGCTACAGCTCCCGGCTATGGCCTTCCTGCTATTGAGCTCCTCGCGTCAGCCATCGGGCTCCCCGGGCGCTAAGACCCTTTTTGAGCAATTATGCTCTAAAAACCGAGCTACTAGGCTCCGGGCGCCAAGGGCCTCTTAGCTGTTTTATGCTTTGCACTTGAGCCATCGAGCCCCGAGCTACATGGCCTTCAAAGTGGCTCTTTGGCCTTCATGAGCAGCTTATGCTCGCAACTGAGCTACCAGGCTCCCCGAGCTACATAGCCCGTGGCTCTTGGCCTTCTTGGAGCGCTTATGTTTCTACAACTGAAGCTACCGGCCCCTGAGCTACATGGCTCCGTGGCTTTTTGGCCTTCTTGAGCAGTTATGATCTAAAAACGAGCTATTGGGCTTCGGGGCTTTAAGACCCTTTTTGAGCAGTTATGCTCTAAAAACTAAGCTACTGGGCTTCGGGGCTTTAAGACCCTTTTTGAGTAGTTATGCTCTAAAAACTGAGCTACTGGGCTCCCGGGCGCTAAGGACTTCTCGAAGCCGTGAGCTCGCAAAGCCGAGCCATCAATTCCCGGTGCTAAGACCCTTTTTGAGCAGTTATGCTCTAAAAATTGAGCTACTGGGCTCCGGAGCTCTAAGACCCTTCGCCTTTCCTTTTCGGTGCTGTGGTTTTAATGATCTATGGAGAATTGGGATGGATTGTGCGATCACCTGCCGTCCCGGGGCTTCCTTATAAATAGTGGTCTCTTTATGGTAGGACTATGCTTTCCAAACTTCGTCCTTCCTTTGGCAGAGTCGGAGTCCACGCATGATGGAGCGTCAGAGTTTGGTTATCACTACATGGGGTCTGTCCGGTGATCGTGTGCCGGCGTTTGGTGTCGATGGTCTACGACTTGTATGAGTTGTGTTTTTCCCTATTTCCTCCCCTGTGGGAGTTATGTTGTTCCTTAGCTATGCCCATTGAAGGAATTGTGCTAGGGAACGTATTCTAGGGGCTGCAGATTTAAAAACTTTTAAGTACCGCTTCCATTTTTTTCTTCTTCTTCTTACCCTCTCCTTCTCTCTTTCTTCTTCCCTTCTCTTTCTTTCTTATGGTTTTTGGCCTTAACCAGGTAATGGGATGTGGAGAAACGGTCATTAACCTGTAATGCTCGTTGCAAAGAAAGATTTTGTAATCCTCTGAGGTGATTGTAACCTCCCTGTAATGAAATTTCATATTTGTGTTATGTGTGACTTTTCGGGAGCTTTGTCAAGCGAGCTCCTTTGCCTTCTTTTCTCTTTCTTTTTCCCGTGGGCTTATCTTCTTTCCGAGGAGAACGCTTGTGCCGCTTGGCTCTGAGATATTAGGCAGCTTCGCTTTTCAGGATGAATCGTAATCCCTTTGAAAATAAAGAACAATCCTTTGTGAATCATCTGTTTCTGGTATCTAGACCTTTCCGAGCCGAGCTCCTGGCTTTGTCATTATAACTTATTTTTTGGCCTACCGTAATCCTAAACAGCTTAAAAAAGGACATATAGAGTGTTATTCGAAATCAAGACGTTGGATTCTTTATTACAGACTACGCTCCGAGGTCTTATTGGTAGAATTGTTTGAGATGTTTTGCATTCCATGAGTGAGGCAAGGCTTTTCCTTCTTCCATTCGGAGTTCATAGTTGCTGTGTCGATATGCGGATACTAATATAGGCCCTTCCTAATTGGGTCCCGCTCATGTGGGTCTTTCCTTGGCCGGCAAAGCTTTTAACCAGGTCGCCCGGCTTGTAACTCCCGGGCTTCTGACCTTGTCATAAAGTATCTAGTCTGCCTTCCGTGATAGCCTCCATATGCTTCAGGACCTGCTCACGCTTTTCTTCTAGGAGATCCAGGTTTAGGCGAGGACCTCTTCGTTGTGTTCGGTGCTTGTGAGTTCAATCTTTGGTGATTTTAATCCGACCTCGACTAGATCTATCGCTTCTAAGTGCTAAAGGCCGTAGCGAACTGGGTTTCCCTTAGTCAAGTAACCCGCGTGTAGCTTCAGATGCCTTATAATACCCGAGGAGGTATTCCTAATCACCTCCTTTAGATCTTCTAATTGGGCCCTCATTGCCACCAAAGTCCTTATAGCTGACCTCTCGTCGCTCTATTAGACCGTGGATGAGCTGGGGATGAGTAGTAGTTCTTGATTCCGAGCTCGGCGCAGAAATCCCTGAACTTAGGATTGTCGAACTGTTTCCCATTATCGGACACAAGGGACCTCGGGATCTCGAACTTGCATATTATAAAACGCTGCATCTTAAGTTGCGTGACTTTCCTGTCTTGATTGTCGCTAAGGCCCGCCACCCATTTGCAAAATAGTCCACAGCCACAATGATAAATTTACACTGGCCCCTTTCAATGGGTAGGGGTCCCAATATGTCTAGCCCCCACTACTAAAAAGGCTAGGGACTTGCGACTGATGTCAGCGGATCAGATGGGAGATGAGATATCTTGGCATGCTCCTGACAAGCTTTGCATTTTGACCACGGGGCCCGCTTCACGCCTGAAAGCATCAAGGCCAATAAGACTTTCGGCTTCAAGGTTTTCCCTGCTAGGGTCCGAGCTCCGATGTGGTTTCCACAGATGCCTTCATGCACTTCCCTGAGTATGTAATCGGCGTCTTCCTTCCCTACGCACTTAAGAATGGGTGCGGAGAAGCCTCGTTTATAAAGGGTCCCTCGATGGACAGTGAATCTTGTCGACCTTGCTTTGAGTTTGGATGCCTCCTTCAGGTCGCTTGGCAACGTTCCTTCCACCAAGTAATCCTAGATGGGGTCCATCCAAATTTCGATCTCGATTTCCATCATAGGACTTTCCTGTCGATGCTTACTGAGGGCTCCCGAGGTGCCTCAATACCTACCTACTTCCCAGTCTCTCAGGAGGTCAGCCTGGGGCCAGTTAAGGCACACCTGAATTCTCTGCTCTTGGTACATGCTTGACCTGAACTCATATGAACTTTTAAGAAATTCTCTCACCTTCTTGAGATATAGGATCATCTTCTCCTCCTCGTTTCAGAAGAGTCTTCTATCCGTTTACCACCACCAGAGCTCGCTTCACTTCCGCTTGATCTCGACCCATGGAGTGGGCGAGGTTAAGTCCAATTATGACAACCTGGCTACTACCATTATTAGAGGCTTGAAGATGAATCAGAGGTGATTCAACATTTATCCTGGTTCCAGAGAGTGTCAGATCAGACTTGCACCGCTCTCGGGCACGGAGGCCCCTGGCCCCAAGGATAATCTCATTTGAGGGCGTGTTAGCCGGAAGGTTTCCGTAGAAGTCAGCTGGGGGTAAATTCTATGATGAAGCGCATGGCAAGATCTCGCTCCTTATCGTTGTCCTTGGTTTGTACCTGATGTCGAACTCACTCAGCTCTATAACCCACTTTATCAGCCTTCCCGAGGTTTCTAGTTTATGAAATATTTGCTGAAGTGATATTCTGCTGGAACTGACGTATGAGCTGGAAGTAAGGTCGAGTTTTCTAAATGTAGTTACCAACGCTGAAGGATCGCTCCATTTTGATACCTCTCCCTTTGCTCCTCCTTGAAAGCTTGACTGCATTAGTAGACCGGTTATTGTACTGCTTTGCTTCCTCTTCCTCGACCAGTATAAAATTAAGTCATTTTTCTATATAGACTAAAAACCTCAAATTAACATAATTACAAGAGCCTTACACTTCTCTTGCATCTATGTCACTTTGGATAAGTTTGCTTGATAAATAACTTTTCTTAATGTTCATGATTTAAAATAAGGGTCAAGTCTATGACACTGCAAGTGCACAGGTCATACAAGTAGTAAAATCTGAATGTAAGTCTAGGTATCATTCCCATAGGGATTGGCAACGAATTAAAGATCAACTACCCCAACTACTAAATTTCCATACTATTTGGACTAAGAACACATAGTGAAAGGTTTATCTAAACTACAGAAAAAATAAAGATCATAGACTATTGAATAATATCAAACTAAGATAAAATAAAGTAAATGAATAAAAATAAATCAGAACTATAAGAATGGATCGAATCGGGCCTCGTGAGAAACGAAAACTCTTAGTGAAATACAATGAAACAGTCAATTCCAGCACTAAAGCACATTGCTCTGTTCTGTGCATGGATCTGGATTTGTCCAAGATTTCATTGTTGAATTGATTTTCCATATTCACTGTTTGATTCTTGCTTCTCTCAAGACAAGATCAAACTAGCCTACCCAGAGTTCCAAATTCCTCAAGAAGATCCTCGGGGTATTTTTCTTTCTCAATACTTCACACCCATTTCGTTGACGGCATCTTTGCATTTCCCTTTCCTTGTGATTTTCTTGAAGTTTCTGTTTCCACTTAATTGGTGGCTCAACCCCGATTCGTGGGTTTGTCCTTCCCTGATGGATCATGGGCTAACACTAAGTAGGAACTTACTCAGATTAAGGTGAACCCTTCGATTATTTATATTGTTAAATACACCCTCCAACTTCACTATTATAAGTGAATGTGGGATTTATCAAACGAACTCGTGAGCTCAAGAGCTCATCAATGGTAGTCAAGCATACCAAGAAAAGAATTTTTCGCCTCTCGTGAATCTCCGGCTCGTGTCACGCGTAGGGCATCCCGAAATCGGGCCGATAAATTCTCAACAGAGTCTGGTGCTACTATTGGGAACTTATCCATTCAAAAACGACACCAATTAAGTAAAACCGAACCCAAATTAATTCTCCTTAATTGTGCAAGAAAGACTGTAACTAAATGTAGATCAACCAATGTAGTCAGGTTCGACATCAGACATAATTAAGAAAATGGAGCAATCGATCACGTACAACCACTGTAATGGCAATAAAATTGAGAAGAAATGAATTCAGAATTTATTCAGATTTCATAAATTTTCAGCAAGAATTTTAAGAGAAATAACGTAAAAAATATCTAACTTATACTCGTCAGACAAATAAGTAGATTCAAAACCGTGAAAAGAAATAAACTGAAAATAAAAATAAAGAAAAGAAAATAAAAATCTACTCTAAACTATACACTGAGTTCCTCTCATTTCCCCTTTTTTTGGGTAGTGAAGACGAAAGCTACTTTACTATTCTAACATGGTCTATTTATACTGTAAAAAGGAAGTGGGCCGAATCCCCAAAAAGTTCCAGGTGGAATTCCCAAAGAAAAAGCCTAAATATTTATTCTATGTCGCCTCAAGTTGATGTTGCGACATGGATTTCTCTTCTTTGCTCCAGCTCGCCGCGACTTCGCTTGCTTCTATACCGCTTTCTAGAGGATCGTTGATCAATTGTCGCGACCGCTTGTAAATGTGACTTCATTTGCTCAATATTTCTCCAGAGTTGATGTCGCGATCATAGTTTCATGTCGCGACATCGCTGTCTTTCTCTTCTTCTGGCTTCTGAGTTACGACGCGCTTTAGGTTGCGACCACCTTCAAGCCAGAGGATGACTTCATGTTGTGACTTTCTTTTCTTGGTCACATTGTGTTGGTGGTCTTCTCGCTTCTCACGTTTCACTTTATGTTGCGACTCAAGGTGATGTCACACTTTTGCTAACCATTTCTTCTCTTCTGGTCGCAACCTCAGTTCTTTGTTGCAACCAATTTCCTCATTTCCTTTGTTCCAAAGGCGACCTCCTTTCTGCTCTTAAACTCTAATGTAAGGTAACTTCACTTTTTCTCATTTGAGACTCAGCTCGCTTTTACGTCGCGACCGAACATCATGTCAGCGGCACTTCAAATGGAGCCTTTCATTAAAAAACTAGTTACTAAACTTTGTTTACTCAAGAAAGACCTCTCTTATGGCTTCATTGATCGAAAGTCCACGCCGCGACATCGGAGGATGTCGCGACCCCGCCTGTATTTAGTTGGTGTCGTGACATCGAGTGCAGGCCGCGGACATGAAGATTCTTTCGATACTTTAGTCTCAATTACTTTGTCGCAACCTCTTTCTTCAAGTCACGACTTCACTTGTTAAGGTCTTCTATTTCTTCCTCAAAGCTGAATTTAGTGATGTCGTGACTTAGAAATGACTGACTACTAAGCTTCTTGTCGTGACTCCGATTTTCGACATTTACTTCAATTCATTGAGGCTGGTTTCTTCTAATTTTTTCGAGATTTACTGCTTCGCTGTATTTCCCCGAAATTAAATTTGAGTAAAATCCACATTTATGCATACAACCAACATTTATCTTGTAATATGCTCTTAAAATGGATTAAAATCCAATGAGTTTTTTGGACTCATTAAATTCCCAACTTAAAATTTTGCTTTGTCCCTACAAAGAAAAGAAAGAATTGTTTGTCCTCAAACAAATAAGCTTATAAATTTTTAAGGACATTTTTCTGATTCATACCACAGTCTTTCTTATCCCACCTTCTAAACTAGAAATAAGAGATACCAACATCATTTTAAATTTCAGTTTCGATTCAAGAATAAGAAATGGTATACTTCTATCACAAATTTCTTGATGAACTAATGTATTTAAACAGTTTATTCAACAAGTCTTATTCTTCACAGGTGTGTGCAGTCTTCAACTTTCATTTTCATGTTGAATTTAGTTAATCTTTTGGGAGTTTTCTTGGATTGTTGGTCAAAGTCCCATAGGCTTGTTTTTCATATTGATCTCCACTAATGTAGGTAAATTCAACCTTCAAGATCAATGAGGTCTTTCAGGCTTGTAATGTTAGGCTTAGGTAATGGGTAGATAATGGGAAAAATTTAAGTTGCAAATCACCCAGCTTCCACCTTTCTCAGACTTGTCGCTCTAACTTTCACCATTTTCGTACTCTTGCCGATTCTCCTCAATCTTGGTTTGATTCATCTAATTCTTTTTATGGAATTTCACTTCATATGCACTTTATTCAAAGCCGCCTTTGTTCTTGAACTCCTTTTCTTTTGTTTTTCTAAGGTTGGGAATAGTACAATGTTTAGTCTTCTTAGGCTTTCTATCACCCTTAGAGAACTTTGGGCTAATAACTCTATGCCTCGCTTGGTATTAGGTTAGGTGTTAAACACCCCTACGAGCTTAATTGTTCATGGAAATAAAGCCACAAGACAAAACTTATTCCCTTTTCATTAATTTCAGATCTTTACTTCTTTTCCTCATACCTTTAACATTTTGAAAATATTTTCCCTCAAACTTGTTTCTTCTTTTATGTAGATTTTCTCGAATCGAACCGGATAATTTAGCTCTTTGGCCAAGTGTGGTTATTGCAAGGAAGGGAATTTAGGCTTTCACTTGCCGCTTATTGAAGAAATAAGGCTTATTTGGCTCAAATTAAGGAACTAGAGAATATGCTTTAGCATATATTGAGGGTAGGCTTAGAAAAGCTCAAACTGCCAAGGATGGCCTCCATCACTTCTTGTTGGCTGTTTTTACCTAAGATTTCGCCTCAATCAATAATCTAACAAGTTCTAGGACTCTGGACTCTCAATCTTGAATTTCCCATAAGATGTTCCTAATTCCTCTCAAAGTTTCATGAGTTTTGTTGACCCAAGTGTATTATTTCTTCAAGACTTGTACTTATTTACTGTCTACTTACATTATTTCAACCAAGTATTTTGTTCCATCAGCAATAACCATTTTTCCAATTTTTAAAACTAAACTCGACTTAAACAATGCTGCAAGCGCACACTCCTAATTTCCACTTACTAATCTACGCCTTATTCTTCCCCGCAAATTTTGTTCTCGAAAGAACATAATTGTTTATTTGATCCGCACGTACGAGGCACTTATTCTTTCATGCTGCACGTAAAACGACACAAACACAAAAATTTATCAAGTCATGTTCATCCATCAATAAATATCTAATTATTCCTAATCAACTTTTTTCATTCAACAATGGAAAAGCACCTAACAAGCTTATGAGAGTAAACTATGTGAAAATTCAATAAAACATCGATTGTGCTCTGGATGAACAAACTCGCTTCTATTAAAATTTTTGGGAATATGGGGATTTTGATAACATGCTAAGAAAAAACTTTAAGTTTCTTTTCTTCCTTTTGTAGCCTTTAGGTATTATGTCAGAGGCTCTACATCAAACTGGCAAGGCTGGCTCAAACTTAGAAATCTCATTTCAAAGGTTTGTCTTTCGACCGGCAGGAAGAATTTCTGCCTTTGAAGATATTTCATTGTTGAGTTGCACTGCATGAATAAGCGTGTCTTGCCTCTTTCCCACCTGATTAACTGTTCCTTCCACCTTAGAGATACATTCTAGCATCTTGGACAAGTTCTAATTGATCAAGTCCATACTTTCCAACCAGGTTTTTCTTCTATACTCATCATCGTCTTCCAACTGCTGACCTCTTTCTTTCATTAATCTCTCGAACTCCTTGAACAGCCTTTGTATAAATGTTGAACTCCATCAATCTTCCTTAGCATGTTATTCTCCTATCATTGCCTCTTTCTTCTTCAAGATATTCAAAGAAATCAAAGATCCCTTTTGAATTGATTATTATAAAATGCTTTGCATGCTTGTCTTTACTTTTTTCCATCATCTTCTCTTCTTGTTTCTTTGTTCTCCTGTGTTCTTCTCTCGACCTGGGCTTTTCTTCCCATATCTCGCTTCCTTTCTTCCTCTGGCCGTATCTTCCATAGATTCTTCTTTGACCAAGGTTACCTTTCCCATTTCGGCCTCTCCATCTCCTTTCATCGCTTCCGAGCATTTCCATGATTTCGCATTTTTCCTTGCTCCTAAATCCTTCAGCGCATTTGTTCCTCGTACTCCGAAATGAAGGATAGGTTGGGCTTACCGAGAGGTTCTTCTTTCCCGGTCTCTAAGGACGCCGCCTTGCACTTCCCATTTCTTTTAGTCATTTTCAGATTTGTCTCCCGTCCGTTTCTCGCATCTACTACCATCAGTTCCTTCTACCTCTCTTCCTTAGGTCCCTTTGTCACTCCCGGCCGTGGCCGAGGGGAACCCCGAGGACACTTTTCTTCTTCCTCCCAATTTCCCTTCACCCCTGCCCAGAGACAATGTCTGGTTATATTGGTAGGGTGAGGGATCAATCCTCTCTTATTACTATGTTGGTATCCTCTGATGGATTCTTCAATTAGAATGCCTATATTCATTTTGTATCCTTTCAAAAAGGCATACAAAAGGATGGCT
>JAEQBH010006131.1:0-294889 GCA_016808115.1 Tetrastigma voinierianum
GATACCGCCTCATGACTCGTCTTCGAATCAAATGGTTAATTCAAGGACCAACATAACCTAAAACCCACGAGTCACAATACACACAAATTCTAGAAGAAATGTAAAAAGAAGTAATTCTGGGTCTGATTGGATCGGGTGCTGAAGGAAATGTTTTAGATTGGATCCAAATGGAAAGAGAGAGCTTTTTATTTAGATAATCTCGGGATTAGATGTATCCTAGGGCCATATGGATGGGTCCATGGGTCGTTGGGCTCACATGTGGGCTAGAAGCCCACAAGGAGCAAGCCCTAATGGGCTTATGCTCACATGGTCGTCCAACCCCTTTGATGAAGGGGTATATGGTCTTTTTGCATCATTAGAGGGCTAATATTAGAGCTGGCAATATGGGTTGAGCCCGATGGGCCAGCCTACTTTAGTCCAATAAAACCAGGCTAATTTGGGTTGACCCACTTTTGGTCTTCGGTTAGTCCGATTGGTCCGAATATCCAAATTTTATTTAATTTTTGTAAAGAATCATTTAATAATCGGTGATTTTTAAGATTCATCTATAAATTTTCGATATTTTCACTATCTCTTTTAAAACATAGGAGTTTTAAAAGAATAATTATTATAATATATACTAATATTTTAAAATTTGTTGTTTTAACTATTTTATTTTCATTTTCTAAATGTATATTTTTAATATAATTTATATGATAATTTAATATTTAAAAACTTAGAAGTGAAAATCTCTTACGAAATGCATTTGAATTAAATAAATTAAGGGGCTTTAATTTGAATATATTTTTATTTATCTCATTAACTTATTTTAAATATTTACAATTTCATTTTTTTATTTATCATTTAAATTTTATTCAATCAGAATGTTTTTTTTTTTTTGATAAAATGAAGTTTGTGATAGCTTATAAATTAAATTAAATTTAATAACTAAATAATCGGTATATTTGAAATAATTTTATTACTTAAAGTAGTGTTAATAACAAAATAATGTTTTTTTAAAATAATTAATAAAAATTATACACTAATTTCTTTCCTAATATAATTATATCTTCTACCAAGATGAATTTTCGAACAAATAGAATATTTCATTATTATACGATTGAACTGTATTTTTGGAAAAAATATTTTTTTTATTCCAAACATAAATAAAATTTATTTTGTTAACATTCTAAATTAACAATTAATATGATGATAACTCAATCACTACCACTGACGATATCTTCTAATGCAAGACGCTAAGTATTATTTCATATAATGAAAGGATGGCAATAAAATTATAGTGATACGATTTACTTAATACTTCAGCTGTTTTTTTCAAATATAAGTATAAGTTGCGATTGCTTGGGATATTACATTTGGCTTGTGATTTATTTATAACAACGTTTCAAGATATTTATTTATTTAAGTTTGTTTACTATTATTATATTATTTAAACTCAATCATTTTATACATTAATTATAATTACATTCAGATATTATTTATTTTATTTAAAGAATGGTTTAATTAGAAATTAATTTTTTTAAGATTTTTAATGTTTCTACTGCTTTTAACAATTTTTTTACTCAAGAACCCTACATTAGTCATTTACAAAACTAAATTAATATAAATAAAATGATGATTTAATTTGTACCATTTTAGTTCAGATCCACTTGGGATAACTGAACAAGTTTGAAAATGAATTCGCAATAAATTTCTAACTAATATAAATAGGTTATATGTATGCCCTATATGTGCAGCCACCACACTCATTAGAACATCCTCCAAAGAAGAGACAAAAGGTTTCTCTCTGGTGATCTCTCTCTCAAACGTCTCCTTATGTGAGTCAAAGCTTTGGCTAGCACCAAGCTTTTATTCAAGCCATCCCTTGGAGGTCTTCTTCAACCTTCTTCATGTGGATTACCATTAGAGGTGTTGCATTTGGAGCACTCATGTTTGCTGCACATCTTCCTCCAGAAGAAGCATCACCTACTACAAAGAAGGCCAGAAACTACAAAGGTAACGGTTTCTAAACACCCTATGAAATGGTTTTTTATTTTTAATGAACTAAGTGACCCTTGGGCTGGGTTTCTCGATCAAAGTTCAGTTTTTTCCACTATGCAATTTTGATATACTGTTGAATTGAGACCCAATAGTATTCACCAATGTTCCCCGGCTGTATCCACGTCTAGTTGCTCTATTTTGAGAAGACTTTACAAACATTACAGTAGCTGATATTCTCAGAAAATAAGATCAACTTCTCATTGTTTTTCAACTCGGAGAACCATGGAATACGCTTTGTTTACTGAAGGCAGGGGATCTAGTAATAGCACTTGACTTCGAACATTATCATAAGAGTCATTTAGCCCCAATGAGGAATTGCATTAGACGATTGCTAGCAAGAGTATCAGATACAACTTTGACATTTCCACTAGTTCATGGATGGCAAGAGCATTGAGGAATTGGCATTAAACAATTTAATTCATCCCATGCCTTTTTCAATTTAGTGTAATATTGGGATTTGTTTAGCAATCAAGGCAATTCTCATAGATCGACTCCAGGTGAGATAATTAGAACGATGATCGGAATTATGGAGAAACAATGAACTGTTTGAGTTTCCACAATTGTTGAACTGATTCATATGCAGAGTATCGGTATTTTCATTCAACTGATCCAGATCCAGTTCTCCGACTAGCACGGAGTCATTTCTAATACAAGTAGCCATTGTGGAGGAGAATATGAACTGGAGGGAGAGAAGAAATATTATGGCAAGAAGGATGGATCTTGCTCTGATACCATGTGCAGGAATCCAGAAACAGAGGAAGAAAGACGTAAGAGAGAAAATGTTTCCTCCAATATCATAAAAGTTACAAGATGAATTTATATACAGAAAGTTCTAGAAACAACTAACCAGACTAACCAATTTAGTTAACAATTTAACAAACTAATTTTTAGAATATTCGGTACTGTACAATGATTACTTGAAGTGTAATCATAAAATGTCATTAGAGTTGGAATCCAAGAAGCTTGATTTGGAGCTTCAAGTAGAACCCTTACTGAATACATGGTTGAGGAAGTGAGTGGACATAAAAAAGGGCTGTGACAAAGAGTTTACATTTCTCTTCTGACTTTTCTTATCTTTTTACTTTTTGCTCTTTGATTTAATTGAAATAATCATACAGAGAGAGAGTTTACATTGCTCTTTAATGCATGCTATCTTGATAAATAATCATAAGAGAGACAAATAACTTGCTTCATTTCTCACATTCACAACAAAATGATACAAAACATCAAGGGAACTTCTTATTTAACCCCATGCACAAGCATATATCTGCAGTACGCAGCAAAAAGAAAGTTGTCCCGGGGCTACAATCCGATAAAAGAACGACCAATTCCATGAAAATTTTTTAAAATAAAATATACATATATAGAGAGATGAAAAGGAAAAAGAAAAAAGATCTAGTTCTGAATCTCAGTTGCATAACCCTCACCGGCCGGAGTGGTGGACGGAATAACAGGTGCTGGCTGTTTGATGACAGCAGCCAAGATGTCGGCATAACTCACCACCCCAACTAAGATGTCCTCACTTTCAGGCTCAGTCACCCACACATGGGTTGCTCTATGAGACAGCATCTGAGCCATGACTGCAGCCAACGAGCTGGTAACCTTACATGTTAAGGGTGCACTTCTGCCCCTATACATGCTGCTCCTACTAGCCCCGAAACTCGGGCTTGCCGGGTTACTAAAAAACCCGATGCTCCGGCTACTGAACTTGCGTGGCCTAGTCGAGACACCCCCACCATTAGCCATATTATTATTCTCTCCAGCAATTGAATTCACTGAGAAATGAGGAAGGGATCTTAAGGTAACGTTATCCTCGACTCCCATCACAAATTGCCCAGCAGAGAGGTTGGCTAAGGCCCATGCTGCAGCTAGGTAATCGCATTTCCATAGTTTGCAGGCGGAGATCTCCCCGATGATCTTATATGGACCGTCTGGAGTGGACTCCACAACTGCAACTGCAGTAATATCCTGGGGCAGCTTTTGGGTGACTTGGATGGCTGGGAAGGAGGCTTCAATGGAGGAGAAGTTCGGATTTACGGCTCCAAGGGAGGAGATGGAAGAAAGAGGCAATGGAGCTAGTGCCCCAAGGCAGCCAATGACGAAACGGATAACATCTTCTCTTGAGAGACAGCAAAACTTGTTGCGGCTGCTGGTGGGGGTGGAGGATGAGGAAGGCCGGTTGGCATTGAGACCAAGGTTGCTGCTGCTGCTGGAGGTACTGGGTTCTTCAGCCACTTGGCCATTGTAAAGAATTGGAGAATCGCTGCTCATGCCTTTCCATACCACTTTTAGGAACAAGAAGCCAGCTTCAAACCATTCTTCATCACTCCAGGTATCAATCAATCTTGCAAACAAAAAAACAGAGGTCGATGACATCAGTAAGGAGCACTTGCATTCCCCAAAAAAAAAGAAAAAGAGAAATGCAGATAAAATTCTATATTCGATTTTCCTATGTTCCAAGGCATCAATCAGTCAATCCTGTACAAATGAAATCAACAAAGAACAACGCCCAGGGCATCCCTAAAGAGAATTTGGACATATGGACCAAAGATAGTTAAATCAATGAAGGTTTCAAAAAGGGTTTCAGTCATCTCATGATCCAAGCAACTCAGCCATGAAGAGCAAGAACTATTCTTTTCTTCACAAACGATATAGCAATAGCCGTTGAGTATAACTTAACAAATGGAATGAATATGTTCCATAACTACCAATAAACAACTAATTTCTTATAATAAAAAATTCCAAGAAATCTGTTTTTCCTTTCTGTTTTCTGGCTCATAATGAATATCATAACAGGATATAACATCACTAGTTCAGATTCATAACCAACTCCAAAGGCAAGGAAATATGGTCTCTACCATTGTGCTTTGCATAAAGCTGTGCAAAATTTTCTGAAAGAAAATGGCAACATCTCCTGTTTCTACATTGATACCTCAATCAACTAATCCTTCTCACTCTTGATCCTCTTAATTTCTGCATCTCTAATTCTATATTGTCAAATGATAACACACCACTATGCCATTCCTCAAAGTGTATGACAGCTAAATCAGCTTTTATTAGTTAGTTACAGCTGTAAGAAAGAGTGATTCTTTTCCTGTTCCCTTTATTCTTGAGTTGCGCATTAATGTAGTGCCCTAAAATCTATTTCTAGAACCAAATTTAGGCAAGAAATTTGTGTGCCTGTATGGATGTAAAATATATCATTAAATGGAAATGATGACACTTCCAACTCAAAAGGGGTTCGGATTTAAAACTTTAGGCATTCAATTTATTTAGACATGACACATCATAAGCTGTAAGATTTTCAAAACACAAACTGCCATTCTCATGGTAACTCTGTGAGTTCCTGAGCAATCACCTATTGGGAAACTTATATGCACCAAGATAGAGTAGACAGACTATGAGCTTGGTTGGTTACAGTTTTTTAAAAAAATTTGTTCCCAGAAAACAAGAACACGCTTGGTTCTTTTTTTTTTTTTTTTTTGGGAAAACACTAAATGCAGAGAACAAGGAGTAAATTCAAAGAACGCCAAAATGGTGTTCTTTGTGTTTTCAAAAACTGTTCTCAAGAACAGTTTTCAAAAACAAGAACCAAACAGGCCCTATATTACTACAAATCGCATGAAACCACAACTTCAAAGTATGCTAAGCAATTCAGCCAAGTAATCAAATCCTTTTTTTTTTTCTGTTTGCTACTGCGAATTGGTTCAGCTCAAAGTAAGGGAAGGGAGTCTTTTGTTCCTTCCCCTTTTTCCTATACTTCATGTGTACTGTGCTATGCCTCCTCTTAGGCACTTTTACTATATGTTCGTCCTTTTACCTATAAAAATAAATTTTATGCTGCAACAAATTAAGTTTGATCCTTAACCTGTATTTTGGTTATATCATTTCATAGCTCAAGCTTATTTTAATGAGAAAATAAATAGAAGTTCCAGCACACAAAAATTACCAAAATGTGTTCTCAGATGTGGAACTAGTACCTAAAGACTTCATATGCACTCAGCATTAATTATTAAACACCAGAAAGAAATGGACTATGAGTCTTCAGATTCAGTTCTGAAACATGCTAATAACCATTTCCGCATCATTCACAACTTGTTCCATCTGGTCCTGACCCATCAGTACAGCAAACTTAAATCCCCCCACTCAATTATTTGGATATATTCTGCTCCAAAGCAATTCAGTTGTTTTTCTTGGCAACAAACCCTCAGTAGCCTTACCAGGAATAAAGCTTACCGACGTAAAGACAGTAGTAATATGCTATGTAGTAAGACCTAAGAATACTATTAGGCTTGCAGTGGATCCATTGACCATGTGCTTTTCAAACGGTGTTTCTAAATCCCATAAAGCCATGTCAAATCAAAGGGCTTATCAGAAATTAAAATGCATGCGCTAGAGTAGGCATTCCCACATACAGATGATAAACCTAGCAAACAACGAACACATCCATGTCGCCAAGGCGAGTCATGTTGCAATGGAGCTTACAATGACATGATCCAAGTTTAACAACTTGGTTGCCTTCAGTGTTTTGCAACAAATTACAATTAGCAGCCATTTGAAAATAATATCACAAAAACAACTGTTAAATATAAAATAATTATTTCATCCAATCCCATCTCTAGCTCAAACCATGCCTCATTCATCTCTTCCATCAAACCAATTTTGATCTACCAAACTGAAGAAAACCCTCAAAAATAAAGTTTGAAGAGGAAAAATTATTAACTAAAAGGGATTACAAAGCAAGCATATATATTCTATGCTTAGGCAACAACCCGGTTAAAAATGTGGGCCATTGAGCAGAATTCACTTTTTTCTATGCCCTAATATGCATCTAAATCAACAACCAAAATTACAAAATTTATGAAATTATTCTACATTTAGTTAAAAACATAAGGAGATTAAGAAGAATCACATCTGACTTTCAATTGAGTTGATCTGAACATATACTTTGAACTCTATTATCAATAAAAAAAAAAATATATAATTGAACTCTACGAGCCTGCTCCTGAATTCCTGGCTTCGTTCTGGCGTGATGCAACCACAGCAGCACTAAATGCAGATGCCATCTCCCAGATAAAATTATTATTAATTGTGAACGTTCCAGTAGAGCATGGTCATTAAGTCAATGAGATTCCCCTAAGCACTTGTGCGGAGAATCACAGAACTGAGAAAGCTAATGATTTCCCTTGCCCACCCTATTAAAATATGCTATTCTCACGAATAATGAAAACAAAGATTCGTCACAAAAAGACAAGGTAAAGCTAGTGGGATGCATGTGAGAGAATATGATGACCAATATCTAAATGACTTCTGGGGCTGAGAGGGAAGGTAATAAGTCAGATGGTTTCTACTTATACTATCATCATATGGCATAAAAGGCCACAGTAGCTACCTTTTTCAATTTGGAATCTCTCTTTATGACATTTTCCTTGTGAATCATGATACAAAAATTCGAATCTTTTTCCATGCTCAACTTCATACCATGAGCTTTACCAACCAAACTTCATTTTCTAGTTTGTCAAAATTTAGACAATAATGCAGAATGAGAGAGCACAATTAAATAATTCTCCTTGGGAGTATTCCTAAGAAAAACAATAGTGGCTCACTTTCTGCATTCAAGGATGTCAGCTAAAGGTAGCGTTAGGGTGCTGTCCTGTCAATTGGACCTCAAATTGTATATTATCTTTGGATAAGAGGAACTTGAAAATGGCCAAGAATGGAAATGATATATTCTGATTCAATGGCCAATCAATATACCTAAAGCTTCAGTGATGATCAAACTCATTCAAAAAACCATAAAATTCAGCATGATCATCCATAAAATACACAAAGCTTTCAATTATTGAATATGAGTTCAAATTTAGCAAAAAAAAAAAATTATTGAACATGAATTCAACAAAAGGCTCAACTGTATGAACTTGGATCGATAGTACTGATAATACTGAATCATTGATCTCATCATCCCACTAGTACATTTTATAATTATAGTTTAATTTCATTCAAATTTGCAACGTTATCATACAAAGCATGAAAAGTAATCAAAAACTAAGACTGAAAATTGAAAAGAGCCAACCTTGTTGCAGGATCAACCTCTCTCAATAGAGAATTGTTGGGAACAACAACCTCTGAGACTGGGGTCTTCATGGCCTTCTCCTGATCCACTAAACATTCATCTCGAGCCAGGAAAGCAACAATGTCCAGAGAATTGAGAATGCCCACAAACCTTTGTTGCCTCATTTCCGAATTTTCGATCACACCCACATGTGATCTTCTTTTCCAAATAGGTATACTGCCTTCGCCGCCTTCCGATGACCCGAATGGCCGATTCCACGGTCTCGTCTCCAAAAAACTCCACAAGTCACTCCCACCGTCAGATCGCCCACCACGTGATATAGAAACACCGATGCCATAATCCTGTTTGGCTGCCGAGAAAACTGAGAAAATAACAGAAGATCAATTCAAATTCCATGGTCTACACTCCTTGACTACTAGGAAAGTGAACTCAAAAACATAAAGAACACCAACTCAATTTTGTTTCCCTAATCTTACCTTTTCCTGCTTATTCTAACTCATTAACCGGATAAACATTCCTAGAAGATATAACAAATTTCAATATTTTTTCCCTTTTTTCAACTGGGTTTCTTCAAACGAATTAACAACTCACCTCGATTATAACCCAAAAGCTGATTTATTGGGAAAATCCAAATGGGCTGCAACTTTCCTCCGTGTGGTAATTTTTCCCAGGAAACAAACAGAGTGTAAAAAGCTGGAGCTATAAAAGAGTATGAAGAAAAATGAGTAGTAAGTGAAAAGCAGTGATGGGTAATCTGTGAAGGATCGAGAGAAGCGTCACACCAGTGGGTGTGGCAGAGATGAGAGAATTTGCCATGACTGCAAGTGAAGAATGCCCATCAAAGGTCTAGCTCGTTTGGTTTGCAGGAAAATGCTAGAAACCAGAGGAAAAATAGTGTTGGATAAGAAAATCTTGTGGTTGAATTATTGGGTAGATCTATTTTCTTGGGAAGCGAACATGACAATGATCATCAAATCAAAAAATGGTAACAGGGTTTCCACCGTTTCCAGATTTGTTCTGGCTTTCTCTGCACCAGATAATTTATTTATTTTTTCTGAAATATTTTTTAATTATTAATTTGCTTCAAATTATGAATTATTGAGATTCACGTGGTCTTAATAATATATGGAATATGAGCAATGATTTCAATTATGTTCATCTTAATTTTAATTGTGAAACTTAACTGGTGGGGACCACAGTCCCTACAAGATTAAAAATATTCTAAGATAAGAAAATAAAAACAATACAATCATAATATATATTAATTATTGCAACATGCAAAGTTATTTTCCTTAGATTAATTTAAAATAAAATCTAAATTTGGAACATATTATTAATTTATTTCCAATATTCTCATGTGTCATGGTAGAAGTCAAATATTTTCTATTAAGTAGTTTTAGTAACCTTATCCACGAAGACAATCCATTTAGGTAACACTCCATTTTACTATATTTTTGTTTCATTTCTTTTAAAACAATTATAAACACTTTTTTTTTTTATTATGGATGTTCTACTAATTCGATGTATATTACTAAATAATCTCAAATCTTATTATAACTGTATTTTAATAGTTCAATGTGTACTTATGAATGACCTCAATTTCAATTATTAAATTATTTTATTTTACCGAATTCAATCCAATGTTAACCAAATTAATTTATATTTACATATATTTTTCAATACAATAACAAATGTTATTTGAAATCAATAGTTTTTAACAAGGAGGACTAGGTCTCTCTTTCTCATTTTTTTTATTTCACCTTTTTTAAAGAATAAGAAAAATGGCTTTTACTATTTCATACGAAATCACTCATCTATATATATTTTTTTATAATTTTTTTTCAATAAATCTGAAGCCACAAAATTTAGATTTTTAATTTGCTTTTTTTATCGTCATCTTGGCGACGGTTTTTTATCATTTTCAGAATGCACATTTGCTATTATTGCTCTAAGCTTTTTGCAGATGATTCAAAGATAAAGTAGATTCATCAAACACATATACGAAATCAAATAACTATATTAATATATTACTAAAACTCGACCATAGATAATTTAAGCCATCATAATTCATCAACATATCATGAATTCGAACCAATAATATTGGCTCCTTCAAAATAAGTAGGAAAAAAATTATATTAATAACTCCTTTTCACCCGTTAACCTTACATACCACTTTAAAGTCCCTAATAATGTCAATGAATACTTCACACTATTTTCACCAATTATAAAATTAAATAACATTGATCATATAATACCTCTTGGTGATTATTCTATAATCCTTTCAAAATATGGATAATTATATCACTCTTAATTAATTAGTATATTATAATATTATCATCTCTAAGATTTGAACTTATTTATTTTTGTTTATCTTCAAAATTGTCTAGAAATTAGATGTGTCGTACTTTCAATTAATAATTAAAAAAAATTAATAGTAAGCTTCACGTTTAATACATGCCATTATGGAAAATGCTTTCCATATATTAAATAAAAATGGTGCTTTCTAATTCTACGTATTTATCTAATTAGGCAAGTGATATCACGATGATTAACAAAAATTGGAAAAAAAAAAAGGAAAAAAATTTATATGTATTTATTATTGTATTGCACTGTGATTGACGGTCATGTTTGCTCAGACGCACAACGATTTATCTAATTAGGTGCCGATATCACGACGATTAACAAAAATTGAAAAAAAAAAAGGAAAAAATTTATATGCATTTATTATTAGCTGTGAATCAGACACGCCAAGGTTCTTCGCTGCTCATATCGCTATTAATGCATGGACAGCTAGCCACATTCGTCAACCCAAAACCCGACACGACCGATAAACATTGCCAATATCTCACCAATTCAAACTCAACTTCATTTATTATTCGCAAGTGCCTGATCAACACGACATTTAACTCATTTAATTTGACATTTAAAATAATAAAGTAACTATAATTAACCATCCATACATATTTAACATAAATAACTTATTAAATTTAATATGTTTATTAATTTTATCATTTAGATTAATATAAATTATAATTAATAATCCATATTTAACGCAAATAACTTATTAAATAGGTTAATTAATTAATATAATAATTAAATAATAATCAAATTCACATAAAGCATTAAAACGAATATAACTCATTATTAAACGTATTGCCGACAATACAATTACGACACAGACAAACACGATTATACTCAACCTAAACTCGTAAAAACCGTATTCAATTTATGTCGTGTTCAAATATCATACCAAATTTTATCAGCCCTATCTATTATACATTATTACATTTGGCAATAAACCTATAGTTCCAAAATTAACCAAAACGTCTTCTTCTTTTTAAGAATCATAAACAAAATCCTACTATCCTATTTTTAGTCAACTTCTTAAATTTCGAATTTTAAAACTTTATATTTATAAAAAATAAAAATAAAATAAATAAAAAGAAAGAAGAAGAAATCGTCTAGTTTTGGACGACCACCATCTTTCGTTTTCGGATAAGTAATGGGCGGCTTTTTTTGACAATGCTGAGGGTGATGGTCCCACGTGGGCCTTACAGGAAGGTGATTGGAAATTTGGCTGTGGATTTCCTTCTTTTTCTTTTTTTTTAAGGGGAATGAATGTACACACCCTAAAGTAAGTTCTCCACTCTATTATTGTCTTTATGTGCGCAAGGGTTTGTTCTTATCACTTATCACAGTTACGATGATATTAATTTATTATTTTTAAAATAAGGGAAAATGTGCGAATTTAGTTTTTAATAAAAAAAAAAAGAAGAATGTGAGCTACAATGTCCATAATTAATGGCACTTTTGACGAAAAACGTTATTTTGTTTTTACCCATTGATTTTAAGTATAAAATGGGAGAAATAAAACATGGTATGATAATAGTAAAAAGGGCTATTATGAACACTGCATTTTAGTTATGATACATTTTTCACTAAAAATGCGAGACTCGTTTTTATATTTTTGAAAATGATTTGGAGTCGTCACTTATTTTATTTTTATTTTTAAAAGAGAAACAAAATAATAAATAAAATTTAATACGACCATAATAGTGAAAAGCAAAGCTTCATAAATTCAGCCTACGCTCGGCACAAAGCACCTATTAAACGTGACGATTTAAAAGGAAAGAAGACCCCTTGCCTCCCAGCGGCCGGCTCTAATAACTGCTCGAATATCGCAATTGAGAAATCAAGCAATTAATACAAAGAAGAAACAACAATGATAATACAAGAGCATAACAAACATATGATAAATAAATAAATAAACAAAGTCACTAGAAAAGAGCCGGTACTTCTTGACAAGAATCGAAAAGACTATCAATAAGACATGGTAATGCGCCCAGTGGATGTGGGCATGCAAATGGGATGCAGAATGATCCACATGAGGCGATCGATGTGACATGGTAATGGGTCTAGGCGATGTGGGCATCTTGGGCTTTGTATGAGGTGGTCGCGGACGTGGTGGTGAGCCCTAAGATGAAATGGCTGGGTGATACGACAAATGGGTCTAAACGAGCCAGACCCAAGAAAATTCTGATCGACTTAAGAATCATTTCTGGACCGACTGACCACTCTTTAAGGTATGGACCCTATATAAGGTGGCGATGACACGGTAACGGGTCCAGGTGATGTAAGATCCGTGATCACTGGCGTGACAGGACGTTGCAGAGCCCCAGATGAAATTATTTACGATACCGACAACTACTAAACGAGTTGGGGACCCAAGAAAGCCACGCGCCAAGAAAAACTTTCGACGGACCGACTTAATTGCCTTTACGACGCGACGCGACCCAAGATAACAGAATGGACGAAAGTTAAACGGGTCACCCCAATCAATTGCACTTAATTTAGCCTAACGAGTTTGTGACTTACCGCCTGACGGGCTGGTCTCTGATGGGTTAGAAGTTAAAGGGCTTAATGTGTTTTAAGTAAAGGGTTTGATCAAGGTAGTCTTAAGGGGTTATTGGGCTCGATTAAAATGTTCATGGGCTTTAGGGATATGTTTGAATTCCATTAATGGGAAATGGGCTACTATGGCTATGGGAGATGGGTCATCTATAGGCTAACATGATGATACTATATAATAGAAGACATATACATTACAAATATACATACTTTAAATAGAAAGTACACAAACAAGTGGGACCGTGTATAATAATGAAAGGAACATAATGGCGCTTCTTCTCTAATGATGAATAACTGTGATGTGATCAAAATGATGAATAAATGTAATGTGACCATCGTAATCATATTACAATAATAATAAAATAATAATAAATCCTAAAAATATCCACTACAATGATAAACCTGTTGTAAATCAATGAATTATTCATGTGGTGAATGATCACATGCATGAACCTAATAACCTATTGAATAGAAATGGATGACCAAATGAGGTGTTCTTGACCACAAGGCTGTTTATTCCCTTTGCGAACCTTATTTATATGATCATGTATATGTATCTTTAAGCCTATAAAAGACTCTCACTTCTTCCGTACAATTCAGATCCCTTTAAGAAAGAAAAAAAAAAAAGAAAGAAAATTCTCTCCCTTCATTTATCTCTCTTTCTTGTTAATTTCTAAGTTCCCTATCTTTTCCTCTATTTTTCTTGTTATGTAGATAAAGGGAATAATATACTTTTCTTTAGCTTTGCACTTTATAATAATTTTACAACAAGTTTATCGTAAAGACGAATATTCGAAGGTATTATCTAATCCTAAACTTAAAGTTATTTTAAGTCATATAAATATCAATATTTGATTTTAATTATAAACAAAAAATTTATATTATTGTTAGCAATTTATAATAGATTTAATTTTGCTATTTTGTCACATCAAAAAATTTCAATAATATCAAAACTCAAGTTTTTACGACATTTAACATTTTAAAAACGAATTATTATCTGGGAGAAACAATGTTAAGTGAAACGAAGAGTCCCAAAGAGACTCATGCCAAGACACCACTTTCCAAGATCATCTCCACGAGGATCTGAAAAATGAGTATCTCACTATAAAAGATCCTTTCACTCTATGAAATAACTTGAAGGATAGATTTGACCACCAAAAAACGGTGATTTTACTAAACCCGCTTACACTGACGCACCTGGATTGCAAGATTTTAAAACAGTCAATGAGTATAACTCTGCTCTATTTAAAATAAGCTCTAGATTGAAGCTATGAGGAGAAAAAAATCACGGATGAAGACATGCTAGAAAAAAATGTTCATAATTCATGCTCTAATGTAAGTCATAGCATTACATAGAGTGTAGATTACTAAATATTCAAAGCTATCACGTTTTCTAAGAAATGAAAGAAAACAACGAAGCTGATAAAAATCACTAATCTCGCCCACCTGATCCGGACCATTACTCCGGTTATCAGATATCGCCCCAAACCCATAGGCGTGACGTGGTCATATTTGGTCGGGTCGTATGTAATTCTCAACACTATAATAATCATCCTTCTAACCCTTCAAAAGGAAAACCCATTTCCCAATTTGTTTAAATAATGGTGAGACAAACAAGAATTTGCTTAGTTTTAAAGATATCCGCAAAAATGAATATCATATTGAAACTATGAATGAAGGTAATAAAGAAAGTTTATATATTACCTCTATAATTTATGGGAAAAGATTGTTAGGAAAAGTTTCAAGATTCTCTCTTCGTATATGATAGGACCATAAAGCCAATTGAGTCATATGCTATAATAAAGCAGAAGTTCAATACCCAAAGATTTTTAATCTTTGGCATAATAGGCTAGGTCATCCTGGATCTTGTGAATCATAAAACAATCACATGGGCATCCATTAAAGAACTAGAATATTTTTTGCCCAATGAATTTTCTTGTGACCTTTGTTCACAAGGTAACTTAATAGTCAGATTATCATTTAATAAAATCATGTCTGAATCACCACTTTTTTTTTAGAAAGAATACATGGTGTAATATTATTTATTCTATTCATTCACTGCGCGACTTTTGTTATTTTATGGTCCTAATAGATGCCTCCACTAGATGGTCACATGTATGTCTTCTTTCCATAAGAAATGTTGCATTTGCTAGGCTCCTTGCACAAATGATCAAATTAAGAGCACAATTCCCTGATTATCCAATCAAGACAATAAGACTTGATAATGCTGGTGAATTTACTTCACAAACTCTCAAATGACTATTATATGTCAATCTGCAACATCGAGCATTCTGTTGCTCATGTTTATACCCAAAATGGTTTAGTGGAGTCTTTAATCAAACTTCTTCAATTAATAGCTAGACCATTGCTGATGAAGACCAAATTACCAACATCTATTTGGGGACATGTTGTTATTCATGTCAAGTAAGCCCAATAAGAATTGTAATTGCATCTTACCGTGAGTACTCCTTCACAACTTCAGACAGTAAACAACCACATATTTCTCACTTATTTAATTGTCACAGCTTCATATATCAATTGCACCTACACAACGCACTAAAATAGGTCCCAAATAAAGACTTTGGATTTATGTTGGTTTTGATTCTCCGTCTATCATAAGATATCTTGAACCCTTAACGGAAGATATTTTTACAGTTCGCTTTGCGGATTGTCATTATAATGAAAGTGTTTTTCCTCCATTCGGGGGAGAAAATTTAGTTTCAGAAGAACGATGTGAAATCACTTATAATCATCTACAATGTCTCATTTTGATCCTCGTACAAATCAATGTGAACTGGAAGTTCAAATGATCATTCATTTGCAAAATATTGCAAATCACTACTATATACTTTGCCTACACAAAGAAAGTTTGCATAAAGTCACTATTATCTCGCTTGCAAATGTCTAAAGACGGATTAATGTCCTAAGGACAATTAGTAAATGAGTCTAAAATATGCCCAAGTGTGGGAGACCTATTTATCAGCACCCTCGTAAGAGGAGAACACAAATGAGAATTGTAACGCCCTAAAATACCCTAGAATTTTTATAATGAAAATTATTATATATTCCAGGAATTTTTAAATGAATATTGATTAAATGATTATATGGATAAAAGCCAAATGCAAATATTATATGCTAAATAAGAATTGATTGGACCTAAAATTAACTAAAGTAAAAGGAAAATTTGGAATTTGTAAAATGAAGACCTAAGGGTCATATGAAAATAAGTGAAATGTCTATGTACAATTAGATGATAAGTGAAGGTGCAAATTGAGAGCCTAGTAAGCTTTAAGTGAGAAAAAAAATGGAAAATGGATTTTAAAGAAAGCCAAACAAGGCCTTATGGGATTTAGGGAATTAAAGATCAAAAGTGGTCTAAGGAGCTCATCTCGAGTAAATCCTGCTTGATGTAGAGAGGAGAAAAGGAGAAGAGAGCTAGGCAAGAGAAGGATCAAGCTAGGTGGATCGTTTGCTATTTCTGCTTCTAAGAGATCAAGCAACTACAAGAGAAGATTTTGAAGAGATTCAAGGTAAGAATCAAACCCTAACATCATCTGTGATTTTTGTTTGGGAAAGTCTTGAATTTGGGAAAGAGGTTTTTATTGATTATAAACCACTTTTGGAGTTGTTTTGGGTGGATTCCATGGTGGGTTTTGATGTAGGATGGGTTTTGAGGAGGTTTATTGAAGAAAAGTGAGTGAGAAATGACAAAATCTCGCTATTTCAAGTGTAATTGCAAAGGGTACTGCATCATTGTATCGTACCGGTACCTTATCTTACTGAAGGATCTGAAAATGATACCGATGCTTCAAGCAACCCTGTTTTTGTACCACTTGCACTATTAAGTCTCATATTCGTGCATACCATTATTTAGGGACCCCAATAAAGGCTTAATGGGGGGTTCACATAAGAGTTATATTTGAGAGAGAAAACGCACTGCACTGCCACGCAGGGCAAAGTGAAAGTACGACACTGTTCAACCACTAAAGAGCGGAGAATTTGTATTTGACTAGGTGCGTGAAGACGCATAACCCGACCTAGACCGGTATCGAAGAGACAAGGATCGATAAATCGGTTCGTTTATGACTCAATTTCATTTGAGTTCTATTTCAGAAATACATATATATTATTTAATTGCTAGTATTCGAAATGTTTGTCAAATATCTACATGTGCGCGTGTATTTGAACTATAAGTGAATTTATTACATGTGAGTAAATTGATTTGGAATGTATAATTGAATGACCAACATGACGGGATTCACCAACTGAATTCGTCATGAAGGTAACTGTATTTGTTCAATGTGAAATCACATTACTATTGAATGACAAAAAAGGCGGGATTCACCAATCGACCACAATGTTAATTTTTATAGTCCATGTGATTGTAATATTGAATGCAAAATCATATTACTAATGAATCGACAACGTAATGTGATTCACCAACTGAATCTATCGTGAATGTTGACTCTATAGTCATATGTGAAATCGCAAACCAAAAAGCGAAAAATGATATTAACAAGTGTATTTGTATATGGTCTTTTACACATAACGACATCGATAAAGGCATTATTTGATAAATGCATGATTCGCATCGAACCGAAATGGAATAGAGAATCAGATAGAACCATCAAGCATGAAAATACTTAGTATTGTTTTATCACGCGCATGTACCGAGTAATAGACAAGATCGGTGCCTGGACCCAAGGTCGATGAGCTTAGAGTCACCTCGAAGTTCACAAAGTGAGCCATTGCCATACATCCTCACCATTTTTTAGCATGACATTGTTTTGTAAACAAAAGGAGTTCAACTCGAAATTATTTTGTACCTATATCCGAATACGATTCGATATTATATTGTAAAACTACATAAAAATGCCATTTTTTGGGTTAAATGCATATTTAGAAGAATGACATTGAATTTGTAAATGTTATGGCTTGTTCAATTGAAAATCGCTCAAGAAAGATTTGAGAATGAAAACGCTTATATTAATGAAAATGTATTTGATAAATGGATTTGATTAATGGCTTACGAGCTGGCTCCCCAGTTTCTGCCGATCCACCAACCGGTCGGGGCTGTGCTTGAGGGTTACTACATTTAAAGGGGTATCGCAGCATCCTCGATCCGGCCTGGGACCCACCCACCTGGTCGACCAAGAAGGGGTGCTACAAGAATTGATACCCCTAAAGAGGTACATGATAAACAAAAGGCCCTTGTAGAGGCATTTGATAAACAAAAGGCCCCTATAGAGGTATTTGGTGAACAAAAGGCCCTTGTAGAGGCATATATTGAACAAAAGACCCCTAAAGAGGTTCGAAATAAAGAATTAGCCTCAAGAGTAATGTGCACCGAAAATTATGAGATCTCAATAAATTATGTGCACAATAGAGAAAAATGAGATCAAAATAAAGTTATTATCAATAATATTTTTGCTTCCCAAATGACCTTAGACATCATAAGAAATGATGAGGATCCCAAACCACAAAATGTGGAAGAATGTCGAAATAGAAATGATTGGCAAAAATGGAAAGAAGCCAGGCAGTGTAATTAAACTCGGCATCGGAACGAGATGTTTTCGACCTCGTAGTCCAAACACCTAAAGGTATGTTTGTTGTTAAATGGATATTTGCAATGAAAGCGCAACAAAATAATGAGATCATAAGATATAAAGCGATTAGTGAAGACAAGGTTTCTTGCAGAGACTGCAATCGACTACGAGAAACATATTCTCCTCGGGCTGTTGGACGCAATTACTTTCCGCTCTATCGTTTCGACAATTTCCTCAAGGACTGATATGCATCTCATGGATGTCATCATAGCTTATCTATATGGGATTCATAGATAATGATATATATATGAAAATCTTCAAGGATTTAACTGTCTCGGCTAAAGTAATACAGTTCTGAGACATGTGCTCAATAAAATTACAACGATATCTATATGGATTGAAGCAATCCAGAGATGTGATAATCATCTCTAAATATATTTATATTGAAAGAAGGTATGGATTGGGAACACCCCAAAATAAACTTAGTTGTTTTTAAACATACTAGGTATATTATAAGTACATTTGGAAATTCTTGTAATTATTATTTTCTATGATGTACTAAAACCCGGAATTTGTACAAGATATAAGGACAAATTTGTAATTTATCAAAATGAGACATAAAGGTCATAAAGTAAGAAGATGAGAGGCTATCCTAGAAATAGCATAAATAGTGGTGCAAATAATAAAGAGATGGGGGACCAAAGTGTAAATAAAAGGAAAATTAAATATAAAAAGGGGTGAAGGCCAAATTGGTCTCTCATTTTTTTGGTTAGAACAAACGTGAAGAGGTAGAGAGAAGTTAAGAGGTTATAAGAGGAAGAATACAGGAGAAGGAGGGGAGCCAAGAAAGTGTAAGGAACTTTGTATGATTTTGTATGGAAACCAGATTTTGTATGAAAAGTTATGGGTATTATTGTCCCCAACCTAGTGGTTTAGTTAGAAATAAATCCTCTAACCCTAGATTTGTTGAAGTCGGGTTTGAAAACCCTAGTTTGTCAAAATAAATAAGGAATCCTTCCTACTTAAGTGGATTTGTACACAATAGCTCAGATAGCCTGTGAACTTTTGTATGGATTCTGATCTTGGTTAGGTTTGGTTATAAGAAGTTCTAAACCACCATTACAAGTGTTCAGAAGAGGTTTTGCTGGATTATATGGTAGGTTTTGATGTAGGATGCAATTGAGGAGATGACAAGAAAAGGAGTAAAATGGCAAACTGCAATTTCGCGCTCCGACTGGTACGGCATCAAACAGGGTCGTGACTGGTGACCACTAATGCATAACCAAACGGGTACCCAGATTGATGACAGCGGTACCAGCATTCACTCACCAAAACAGGATTGTACTTACGCCACCGCCCTCGCGTACTCGATTGTATTCTACTACTGTTGCCTAAATTAACACATGTGGTATGACCCAATAAATGATTAACGATCCAAATAAGAATGAAATCAAGTGAAAAATTAATCGCACTTCACCGCCAAATGAGTTTAGTTTGAAGTGGGCAAACTTAATGCCCTTATGATAAGATAGTAAGGTCCTTAATACATATATCATAGGAATGCCTAAGACCAAGTAATTAAATGACACGAACTTCTATTAATGGCAGCACGTCGATCGCTGCTTCGCACCCGCTAATGCCACGACACTTCATTACATGGGCGCACGCCCATTGATGCTCAATAACTCCGTCGTGCCACGGCACCCCGCCATGTGGGCGTGCATGTTCGACCGCTGCGGCACCCCCGCACGCTACAACACTTCGTTACGTATACCGACTACAAAGACTTCGCCAGTACTATCATTATCTTTGTTACGTGGCGCATCGCTCCGACGTACGCTCGGGCACTCCCGCCAGGCTACGTACACTCAAGATCGTGATAGCACTTCGTGTAATTTATCAGGTCGTGGTCTTACCATTTCTTTATTACTAGCCCAGGTAATCCAACAACTACATGATAAGATCCAATAACAAATAAGAGCAATGTACATCGCCTGCTCAATGTACCTAATACGAGTACCCCATATAAGTGTAAGCCGATAGTACCTATTAGTACCTTTGTATAAGTGTAAGTTTTCAGTACCTACGGGCATTCCTTGTACAAGTATAAGTCCGCAAGATAAGTATAAGTTTAAGCTCAGAATCTACCGAAATCTGAACAAGTATAACTTTGCTATAAGTACAAGTATATGTCCTACGGGAGATCCGAATAAGTATAAGTCTGCCATAAGTACAATTTTGTGTATTAGTTCGTTATATGAATTTATGAAAATTATGATATCTCAAGCATCGTATATTTGTTAACAAGTAGTCGCTACGGCAAATGTGTATATGCATAAGACATATATTTTCCACTGCCGCAAAGCTTAGCACGGGTTTTCAATCCTTGTAGGTACAGAAGAGGACGCCAGCGATCTTCCGCATACTACTGGGCTAGCACATTTGTAGAGGTCCATCACTCGTAGGTTTGCGCTCTAATTCTGTAAATGCTAATGTAAATTTTTTGGATATGTATATGTAAATGGGACTCATGAATGTATGTATTAACAATGTAAACACCACAACGGTGGTAGTTTTATTTTGTATCTCTGTATATGACATTTTGATTCAGTTATAAGACATTGGGATCACCCATGTCTGAAAAAGCAGGTAAAGAGTCCCATCAAGCTCGCTCCCTCTTTCCACTCGCGGCCCATTGTGATGTGGGAAAAAGGTGAAAAGGTAATGTGAGCTCAGTTTTAGGTTTCGAATGGGCCTTAGTTAAGGATGTACCTACATAGTAATTTGTTGGTCTAATGCGGATGTCCTTGATGTGTATCATCTAGAATGGATCCACTCGTGAAGTTGCACGAAATGTACCGGAAGCCTAATCCTTTGATCAATCTACTGTCATTCTCGACTAACGACAATGAATATGCTTCGATCAAGCATTGGTGAAAATCTCTAAGATATGGCAAGGTCTTAGATCAACCTACCACCCTCGAGCCCGAGTGACTAACAAGAAAGCATGGAGTGGAAGAATTCCATGGTACAAGTATGGAAGAGTCCGAGAAAGTTGAGTTTTGAATTGAAAAACTGGAAAGGGCTCTAGATGAAGTGAGATGTCCTGTGGACCTAAAGGTCACATGTGCAGTTTCATTACTGCAAGGTGCAAAGTGATCGGTGTTTCGGTTTTGAGAAATCCACTTCGCATCCACATGGGACTACTTCGTCAATGCAGTTTAATGGCAATGTCATTGATGATTTACAAGAGCCAAATGGAAGCAATTCTTGACTCTAAGACAAGGGAAAATAACAATGGTTGAATATGAGAAAGAATTCAGCCGTCTTAGTAAATATGCACCGAAATCTATTCTTACGAAAAAATTCAAATGTAGACAGTTTGAGGAGGGCTTGCATGATTCCATCAAAAGGTACCTCATGGTCAGTATTTCTATATAGGTTGTCAATTTTTATGAGATAGTACAAGTGGCTATAAAAATTGAGAAGTCTGAAATGAAGAGTCAAGAAAGAAAGAAAGAAAGAAAGAGAAAAAGTTCAAGAGGGTTCTTTCTTCGTGAAAAGACCCGAGAGTCACAAGTCGATTCAAGATGTGGTTCAACTATTAAGTGTAGGAGACAAGGACCTACCATGACACAAAGTTCCAAATGAGCACTCCTAATTGACAAAAAGGAAAGACGCATGCCCGTATCGCCATAAATATCATCTCTGCATTTGCGCACTCGTAACCCGGGGCTGCTCCGGCGCGGGAGACCGACATGTGATAGCCAACTGTCCAGAGACTGGAAGTCTCTAGAAACTCAAGGAAGCGGTAGAGTGAGGGTCTAATGTGCTCCACAAACTTTAGTAGGGCAGAGTGACTGAGCGTCGTGAAGAGGCAAGGCGCCCGTGAGACAAAGTGGAATCATTCCGCTTACTCACGACCCTGGAACAAGCTTTATTCTAGAGAGTCAGAAGACAGACATACCGGGGGTTATTGGCCGGTACTACCTCTTTGATATTGACTTGTATGTTTAATTGATCCTGTTCTACGCATTCATATATATGTATGGAAATAAAATGAGTGATAAATCGCTTTGAAGTAGGAAATAAGTTACTTATGACCGCTTGTTACAATTCTCCGGGGCATAGGTGTTAAAGCCAACCAAGAATCTGTCCCCTAATTCTAATCCATGATAGGGAATTCATTGGATCTAATTGCTTTGCCTTTTCAAGGAGTTTGATCACATATCGTGGAACTGACGTTATCCAAACATTCCGCCATAGTTGGGATTGTGATAAGAAAATAGTCCTCGCTTAAATGTCCTCACTCCATCGGCGCAATATTGTGGTATCCGACCAATCAATAACCGGAAGTTATTTCACTATGAAGCCCGACGCTTTTCTCGAGAAAGGGTTGTGAAGCCTTTGGTTTTTAATTTCGACCCAAAGAGAGCAAGTGAATTTAGAAAATATTCCCATGACGGTTATTCTAATGTATTTCCAGGAATTACTGAGTACCACCCGAAGAGAATTGGATCTCTCTATTGAAGTAGTACAGGAACGACTTATTTCTCGGGAGGAACCCACTTATCGCCTCCAATCGAACCGAAAGAAGCAAAGACTCAACCATGAGCTATTTGATGGCGGTTTTATCCCACCTACTAACCCTCGAGGTGCGCTGTTTTATTTATAAGAAGAAAGATGGCACTCTTCTGATGTGCACAGACTACCAAGAAGAAACAAAGCAACGTTAAGAATAAGTATCCACGCTAATAATAGAGGATTTGGTCGACCAATCGAGAGTGAGCAAGTGTCTTTTTGAAGATAGGATTTTGATCGGGATATTATCAACTCCGGGTAAAAGAGGTTGATGTCCCAAAAACAGCTTTCAGAACCCGTTATGACCATTATGAGTTTTTAGTAATGCCATTTGGTCGACCAATGCTCCTACGTATTTATGGACTCATGAATGTGGTTTTTCACTCCTATTTGACTAAATTTGTCAGGCATTATTGATGACATCCTCGTGTATTCTAAAGATGCACGGAACATGAACACCATTTGAGGATGTACAAACTTTGAGAGAGAATCGCTTGTTCTGCAGTTAAGCAATGTGATTGCTTAAGAAAGCATCATTCTAGGTCATATTGTATCTACGGAAGGTATTAGATGACCTGAAAATTGAAGCAATCATGAATTGGAAACCTCCTCGAAATATAACCGAGGTGAGAAGTTTCCTCGGGCTTAAGCAGTTATTACTCCGAGATTTGTACAAGATTTGCCATAAAGAGATCCTCACTTACAAGATTACTCCGAAAGGGAGTAGTTTGGTGATGATAAGCTAATCCAACTTTGAAAGGTTAAAAGAATATCGGGTTGAAGCACCAAGAATGATTCAAATCTACTGTAGGATTATACTATATATAGTGATGCTTCAAGATGTTTGGGATGTGTATTGATGCAGATGGGAAAGTGTCGGCTTATAAGCCTGTGATAGTTGAGACCGCATGAACAAAACTATCCCACTCATGATTTGGAGTTAGCAGCTGTAGTGTTCGCTTTGAAAATTTGGCGACACTACTTATATGGAGAGAAATGTAGAGTTTTTATTGATCATAAGAGTCTAAAATATTTGCTAACTCAAAAAGATTTGAACTTGAGGAAACGTCGGTGGTTAGAATTGTTTAAAGACTATGATTGTATAATTGACTACCACCCCCAGCAAATGTAAATACAAGTGGCGCCTTGAGTAGAAAAATGATTTCTTCTTTGACTTTGAAAGATTATGATTGGAGACTTGCACCTGATGGAGCCTTGTTGGCTCAATTGAGAGTGATACCGGATTTGAAGCAAATGATAGTAAATGCTTAGAAAAATGATGCCAAGTTACAAGAGATGCGCAGCTTAGTCAAGATCAAGACAAGACCGATTATGCAATAGATGAAAGTGGGCTCAGGGTACAAGAACGATTATGTGCAATCGAATGTTACTGATTCGAGAAAGAAGATATTATATGAAAGCCACAATAATGTGCCACCATGCACCTCGGAGTAATAAGATGTACTAGGATATAAAACAAGATCATCGGGTATAGGGATGGTACATTTTTGGGCACGTGTTCAAGTGTTTGACGTGGTCAACGGAAGAAAGCCGTCACACCAAGCACCATCCGGCTTATCAATCCCCTTCCACCCACGGAAGTGATAACATTACTATGGATTTCGTATCCGATTTTCCCCTAATCCAAAGGAAACATGGTGCAGTTTGAGTAATTGTGGACAGATTGACCAAGTCGCTTCACTTCATACCTGGCCTCACTTGACCCATGGATCGCCTAGCCGGAACTTTACGAGTGAAATTGTCGACGCATTTCGGATTCCCTTATTGATACTGTCCGACCACGATCCACGGTTTACGTCAAGGTTCTAAAAGGAATTACAGTCAGCTTTTGGTACAAGATTACCTAGCACTCAGTCTGCAATCCACAAACAGATGGATACCAAAGAGTGATCTGTGTGTTGAAGATATGCTTCGGGTCGTGGTATTAGATTTTCCTAGAAGTTGAAATATTCCACTAATGAATTTCATTATAATAACAGCTTATCAATCCAAGATTGCATGGCCCGTATGAAGCTTTGTATGAGAAGATGTAGAATCCTCTACGTGTTGATAGATTTAGATACATAAGATTATTGGTCTTAATTTGTAAAAAGACACTAAGAAAAGTTCTGCATTATTCAAGATAAGTTAAAAGTTGTCGCGATGGGACAAAAGTCTTATGCTAATTTGAAGAGAAAGGGTATAGAGTTTGAAGTCGGAGACAAAGTGTTTTTAAAAGTATCTCCGTGGAAAAAGATACTTCGTTTTGGAAGAAAAGGAAAACCGAGTCCAAGATTCATTAGCCCTTATGAGGTTTTAGAAAGAGTTGGACTAGTAGCGTATCGTTTGACACTCCCTCTGGAGTTAGCCAAATTACATGATGTATTCCATGTATCTATGCTTCGGAGATATCGTTCTAACACATCGCATGGCTACCGCCTAAGATTTACAAGTACAAGAAGATTTACTCTTCGGCGAAGAGTCGAAAGTTATTCTAGATCGTGGAAATGCTACGCTTATAGAACAAGCAAGTCCTTCGATAAAGGTGCGGCGGCAACATCACGGTGAGTGGAAGAGACATGGGGAAACTGGGACCGACAATGAGGGCACAATACCCTCAAATTTTCATCGTAATTTCGAGGACGAAATTTATTTTAAGGGGGGGAGAATTGTAACACCCCAAAATACACCCTAGTTGTTTTTAAACATAATTAGGGTATATTATAAGTACATTTGGAAATTTTTCGTAATTATTATTTTTCTAAGTGAGAAAATTTCGAAAATCCGGAATTTATACAAGATACAATGACAAATTTTTAATTTGTCAAAATGAGACATAAAGGTCATAAAGTAAGAAGATGAGAGGTTATTGTAGAAATAGCATAAATAGTGGTGCAACACAGCAGATTGGGACCAAAGTGTAAATAAAAGGAAAATTAAATATAAAAAGGGGTGGAGACCAAATTGGTCTCTCATTTTTTTGGTTAGAACAAAACGTGAAGAGGTAGAGAGGAGAAGAGAAGAGGAAGAGGAAGAAGAAGAGGAGGAAGAAGAAGGAGGAGCTAAGAAAGGTAAGGAACTTTGTATGATTTTGTATGGAAACTATGATTTGTATAAGTTATGGGTATTAGCTTGTCCCAAACCTAGGGTTTAGTTAGAAATAAATCCTAACCCTAGATTTGTTGAAGTTGGGTTTGAAAAACCTTAGTTTGCTTAAAATAAATATGGAATCCTTCCTACTTCTATGGATTTGTATGGATTGTTGAGGTTTTGTATAGATTTGTGAACTTTTGTATGGATTCTTAGATTCGGGTTAGGTTTGGTTATAAGAATTTAAACCACCATTACAAGTGTTTGTGGAGAGGTTTTGGTTGGATTATATGGTAGGTTTTGATAGATGAACTCGAGGAGATGTATTGGAAGAAAAGCCAGGTAAAATGGCAAAATATGTACTTAGTATTTCCTCTTTCCGGTACCTGATTAACAGGTAATTGGCACTACTTATGTGGTAGAACCAAATGGTACCGGAGAACATGACAAAGTGTACCGCATTCACTCACTACCGTAATTGGTACCAAGATTCACGCCTCCCTACAACCCCTATTCTCTTACATTGTTAAGCCCAATTTGAACACAAAGGGTAAGAACTCAATAAACATTAATCCGTGATCTAAATAAGAATGAAATTAAGTGAAAAATGCACCGTACCTCATCGCCTCGGCGGAGCTAGTTCGAAGTGGGCAAACTTAATGCCACTATGATAAGATAGTAAGTTCCTGAATACATATAATTCTAGGAATGCCTAAGGCCAAGTACTAAATGACATGACACCCCATTATGCGGCATACACGCTTCGATCGCTAGCTTCAACACCTCGCTAAAGGTTATGACACTTTACGGCAAAGATGTTCGATAAGTGTTTCAAGACTCAAAGGCGACACTCGCTACGCGGCGTGCGACGTTCCGATTCGCGGCTTCAGACTCGCCAGTGTTACAAACACTCGCTTATGCGGGCGCACACGCTCCGATCGGGTGCTTCCAACACCCTGCACGTGCCAAGACACTCGCTACGCGGCGACGCTCGATCGCGTCAGACTCGCTAAGGCTACGACACTTTGTAACGTGGGTGGGCACATTCCGACGGCACAAGACTCCCGCCGGGTGCTAAGACACTCGCTACGTGGGCAAGCATGTTCTCGATCTGCTTCAAAGACTTACTAGTGCTACGACACTTCTCGTTATCAAGTGACACGCTTTGATCGCTTCGCACTTTGATTACACGACACTCCTCAAGATTAAAATACAAGACCTCGTACCATTAGTTAGGTCCCACCATTCTTACATCGGGTCTAGGTTATCCAACGCTATAAGGATAAGAGTCTTAATAACTAATAAGAGGAAAGTAATGCACATCGCTTTGTTCGAATGTACCTCCCGGTACCTCCTCCGTATAAGGTCTCCGTAGTACTCATGGGTACCTCCGCATGCTATATGGGCATAAGTTTAGGCTCAGACCCCACGGAAATCCATATAACTTCGCTATAAGTACAAGTATATGTCCTATGGGAGATATGAATAAGTATAAGTATGCCATTAGTACAATTTTGTGTATTAGTTCGTTATAGAATTTATGAAAATTCTGATATCTGCTATTGTATATTTGTTACTGTTAAATGCTTACTATAAATGTGTATATGCATAAGACATATATTTCCCACTAAGCGTAAAGCTTAGCACGGGTTTTCAATCCGTGTAGGTATAGAAGAGGACGTCCGCGATCTTCCGCATACTACTTGGCTAGCACAACAGAAGAGGTTCATCACTGTGAGGTCTCCAAGCCTTGACTCAGAATGCTAATGTAAATTTTTTGGATATGTATATGTAAATAGGACTCAGGAATGTATGTATTGACAATGTAAACACCACCATGGTGGTAGTTTTATCTTGTATCTCTGTAGATGACATTTTGATTCAGTTATAAGACATTGGGATCACCCATGTTTGAAAAAGCAGGTAAAGAGTCCCAGTCACTCACGCCCCTTATTCCCGCTCTTTGGTGGGCTCGCTTGGTGAGACAGAAAGGAGCATGACATATGTAAACAACCCTATATGCCCATGCATTTTTATTAAGAAATTAGAAACTGGATTTGCAATTATTGTTGTGTATGTTGATGATCTAAATCTTATTGGGACACCTGAAGAGCTCACAAGAGCAAAGAGTCATTTGGAAAAAGGAATTTGAGATGAAGGATCTTGGGAAAGAAAAATTTTGTCTCGGCTTGCATGTCAAGCATTTCCCTACTTGAGTTTTAGTTCATCAACCGACATATACTAAGAAAATTTTAAAACATTTTTATACGGATAAAGTACACCCTTTAAGTTCGCCAATGATTGTCCATTCACTTGATGTGAAAAAGGACCCATTTTGTCCTTGTGAAAAGGGTGAAGAATTACTTGGTCCTGAAGTACCATATCTTAGTGTCATTGGTGCACTTATGTATCTTGCTAACTGTACTCTCCCATATATTTCTTTTTCTGTCAATTTATTAGCCAGGTATAGATCCGCTCCAACCCAAGAACATTGAAATGGTATCAAGCATATTTTGCGCTACCTCCAAGGAACAACTGATATGGGTCCATTTTACTCAAAGAAATCAAAGCAGCAATTGTTTGGATATGCTGATGTAGGATACCTTTCAAACCCACATAAGGCCATATCATAAACAGGGTATGTGTTTAATTATAATGGAACTACTATTTCATGGAGATCTTTTAAGCAAACAATGGTGGTCACATCATCAAATCATTCAAAGATTATAGCAATTCACGAAGCAAGTCGTGAATGCATATGGCTAAGATCGATGATTCAACATATCCAAGAATCATGCGACTCCCCTCTATCAAAGACAATCTAACAACATTATTTGAAGATACTGCCGTGATGCATTCACAAATCAAATGAGGTTATATCAAAAGAGATAGAACTAAACACATTTCTCCAAAGTTCTTTTATACACATGAACTCCAGAAGAGTGGTGAAATTGATGTTCAACAAATACGCTCAAGTGATAATCTAACAGACTTATTCACGAAGTCATTGCTAACCTCAACATTCAAGAAGCTAATACATAATATTAGAATGTGCCAACTTAAAGATATCGACATGAGGGGGAGCATGCTTATGACAAGATGTTAGTGTACTGCACTCTTTTTCCCTTCGGCCCAAGTTTTTTCCCACTCGGGTTTTACCGCAAGGTTTTTAACGCAGGCAATCTTGGGCCATACTAAGAGCAATCAAATATCATATGAATAATGTACTTTTTCCTTCGCTAGGTTTTATCCCATCGGGTTTTACTAGCAAGGTTTTAATGAGGCATATTCTTAATGAAGGTCATTCAAGGGGGAGTGTTATACATAAAGGAATTATTCATGTGGTGAATGACCACATATATGAACCTAATAACCTATTGAATAGTAATGAATGACCAAATGAGCAAAGCCACTCATGAAGGCTTTCATGAATTCCTTTATGAACCTCATTTATATGGTTCATGTATAAGGGGATTGTGTGTTTCATAAAAGGCTCTCCCTTCTCCTGTGTATAATGAATTCTTTTAAGAAAGAAAGAAAGCGAAGAAAAGAAAGTCTCTCTTCTTGTTCATTTCTAAGTTCCCTCTCTTTTCCTCTCTTTTTCTTATTATGTACATAAAGGGAATAATATACTTCTTTTTACAACAAAACCAATGATAGTTTAGTAATAAAAATCAACTCCACTACATAAACATACTTGCATAATTTGAAAATATATATAAAAAACGAACATAAAAATAACAATATGAAATCAAGTAGATCAAGAGTACATCAAAAAAGGGGAAAAATAAAGAATGGAGGAGCAAAAACTTCCATTCACACAAAGATGCTGACATACAATATAAAAGTAAAGAGATATTAAAACTTAGGAATGCATAACTGAGGGACATCTTCTTCTCTTTAATTTTCCCTCTATCCTTTTGGCTGGGCTTCTTCGCACTCACCTCCTCACTCATCCTCCTCCCATGATCGTCTCTTCTTTAAAAAAACCTTCCCCTTTCCTTTTTCTTTATTTCCAAAATAAACCCAAATAAAATCAAATCAAGAAAATAAAATAAGATAAAATAAATTAAAATAAGGTAAAATAATAAAATAAAACAAAATAAAATAAGGTAAAATAAAAATAAAATAAAATAATGATAAAACTGAACCTAGCCCAAGTTTGGGACATAGAAATATGTCCTTCTTCGATAGAGTTCATGAATGTAGCGAGCAAACACAATGAAGCGAAATGAATGTGTGAAAAGTGAATGAAATCAGGTGAACTCTATTGAAGAACAATGGAGACCCCAAAAGTATCCACGATGAATGAGACCTCGCTCGAAACAAGGCAACCTAAGAGGCTCTAAAAACTTTAAAAGCAAACAACAAAAGAAAAAGTCTAAGATGTCACTAAAGTCACAAAGCAAGTCCCAACCTCCCCTAAATGGCCTCCCATGGTGGTAAGAGAATCGGTGTCAAAGTCAAGTGATAATTGGACCACCAAGGATGAAGAGATTGTATACACATGTAGAAATCTATAAGCATACTAGAGGAAGATGCTAAGGGAGAAGACAATAAGGCTGCACCAAACTCAAGATGAGCTCAAACAAATAAGAAAACTAAGATATGTCAAGGAAGTGTGCTAAGTGCTCTACCACCATGGAGGGAAAATGATGAAAAAACTTAGGATGCAACGAATCATATAAGTGTCGTCTACATTGAAAACAAAACAAGAAATATGACGGATTATATAGGTGTTGTCTATGCCAAAAACAAAACAAGAGATATGATGAATCGTATAGGTGTTGTCTATGTTGGAAGACAAAACGAGAGAATACGACATATTGTATGGGTGTCGTCTAGGAAAAAAGCAACACATTAGACATGACGAATCGTATAGGTGACGTCTATACTAGAAGACAAAATGAAAGAAGGCGATGGATCGTATAGGTATTGTCTATGCTAAAATAAAAACACAAGACATGACTCCGTCAGACAAGGTCGCTTATGCTGTAAGAAAAAATGAAAGAAATACGATGGATCGGGGACAAGCCGCCTATGCCAAAGCAAAACACGAGACATGACATCATATAGGTAATGGCAGGCGTTGCAAGACAAAATGAAGACGCGATAGATCGTGACGTCGCTCAGGCTAAAACAAAATAGAGACATGACTCCGATCGTGACAGTACCGCCTATGTTGCAAGACCCACAAGAACACGCCTGACAAGGGTACCGTCTATTAATTAAAAACAAAATAAGAGACATGACGGATCGTATAAGTGTCGTCTATGCTAGAAGACAAAATGAAAGAACACGACGGTCCGTATGGGTGCTATCTATGCTAAAAATAGAACATGAGACATGATGGATCATATTGGTACCGTCAATGCTGGAAGACAAAATGAAAGAACATGACAAATCGTATGGACGTCTATGCTAAAACCAAAACAAGAGACATGACAGATCGTATAAGTGTCGTCTATGCTAGAAGACAAAACAAAATAATGTAGTGGATCGTATGGGTGTAGTCTACGCCAAAAACAAATCATGAGATATGATGGATCGTATAGGTGCCGTCTATGCTGCAAGACAAAATGAAAGAACGCTGACAGATCGTATGGGTTCCATCTACGCTAAAAGCAACAAACGAGACATGACATATGTTATTGGTATCGTCTATGCTAGAAGAAAAAAACGAGAGAACGCGATGGATCGTAGGGGTGTCGTCTACGCCAAAAGAAAAACATGAGACATGACTCCGATCATAGGCGTCGTTTATGGCCGAAGACAAATGAAAGAATGCGACGGATCAGACAGGGTGTTGCCGCCTACGTTAAAACAAAACACGAGACATTTATCGATCATATGTGTTGGCGATGTCAGAAGATAAAACAAAAGAATGATTCGATCATACGGGTGTCGCTACGCCAAAAACAAACACGAGACATGATCGGATCAGATAGGTGTCGTTTATACAAGACAAAATGAAAGAACATACTGATCGTGATAGGTTCCGTTTATGCCAAAGCAAACACACCTAGACATGATGGATTGTATAGGTGTCGTCTATGTTGGAAGACAAAACGAGAGAATGAGACGGATCATATGAGTGTCGTCTACGCTAAAAGCAAAACACTAGCCATGGCAGATCGTATAGGTGTCGTCTACGCCAAAAGAAAAACATGAGACATGACTGATCGTGTATGTGCCATCTATGCTCGAAGACAAAACAATAGATGACAAGGTCAAAAAGCAGCTTAGGGCCTGATAAGGCTCAAGGCCTAAAAAAAAAAAAAAAAGTGAGCTCCGGGCATAGAAAGGAAAGAAAACAACTCAGGGCTGAGAGCTCAGGATTCGACAAGGTTCATGGCCTAAAAAAGAAAAATGAGAAAGCGAGCTTCAGGCTCGAACAAAAGAAAGCAGCTAAGGGTGGACAAGGTTCAAGGCTTAAATACGCTAAAATGAAGCTCTGGACTCCAAAGAAAAGGAAAAAACAAAAAGTGACTTAGACGGGATAAGCCCCCATATGCAACTCAAAAAGGTCAAGAGCTCAATGTAATGATAGTGAAATCTACTAATAATCTGACAACATCAGTGGAAGGGTATGCCCCTAGTATGTAATGGTGACTAAACTAGAAGGCAAGGAATCTAGAAATCATACTCTAGAGTATGCTCATCGATCACGTAGTGAAAGTGAAAATATAACCTCAAGAATGCCACATAAGACTGTGCATCAAGGGATGCTAATCGAATAGAACTTACCAACAATCAGAATAATAGTAACCAACACTCAACATGCTAATTGCCAAAATGGAGACATCATCACAAATGAGTCAATAGGCCTTGCCATCATGGAAGGTGTTGAACCTAAAGACTAATAAGGGTGAAGGCTCGACTGTGAAATTCAAAGACTAAGCTACATCCTTCCCCGATCAAAGGAGCAAATCATAAATCATGGTGAAATGGGTAGGTCAAAGAAGATAAATGATAGGGTCTTGTAAAAGATGTATAAATATGAGGATATCAAGAAGGAAATGTAAGGGTATGGGATGAAAGATAGGTAGGTACCCAAGATCTAATTGTGCATGTCGAAAGACTACCATCACGGACATCAGATCCACAATGCATAAAAATCCTCCATCAAATGATCACTCTCTACATCGGTGAATCAACCGATGAGGTGGTGATGCCCCAATAACAAATAAAACAACTGCATTTCTGCTAAATATGCTCTCAAAATTGACTATACTCCAATTTAGGAATGTCTCGAGATCCATCATCTAAAGAAAAGAGGACTATGCCCTAGTATAGATCATCCTGGCGATCCCAACAATAGATGATCAGCACATATATAATAAAAATGACCTCCAAAGTAGCCATTTCCCAATGTAAAAATATCTCATAATCCATTAATCAAAATAGGGACAACCTCTAAGTACATGATCATCGTTGAACCTCCTCATCGATCATGCTCCAAAATATCTCCAACCAACCTCAAATATCGCTTATGTGTAAGCTATCAAACATAATGTGTGGCATCATGACCTCAAGGTGGTCTTATGACTCAGACTTTAATGTAGGCTTGGGTGATAGGGTAAAAGATACGAAGGGAAACTAGGCTCAAAATCCCAATGAGAAAAATATCAACAAACCCCTCATTCATGTAACGCAATGTATAGAAACCTCATGAGTTAGGAACCTGAGCACGCCATGTGAAAACACTAAATAGTGGGTAGTGAAGTATCACTTTTCAATAGGATGAGTAGAAATGATATGTGAATGATAAATATGCGCTTGAGTGTGAAGTGAGGTAAGAAGAGGAAAGAACTCGGATTTGATCAAATCAATAAAGGTAATGAAATAAAGGTCAACAAGAAAAAGCACAAAGATGAGAATGGGTGGTAGTTGCCTCACATCATGGCATAGAGGGAAGTCACATATGAAATGGATGGTGTGATGGATAGATAATGATCCAGATATCCTAAAATGAGGTCACAAGTCTTTCTCAGATGTCACCCAATCTGACTCAAAAGAGAGCTCACATATGAACGCTCACCGTCATATATACTCAGTGTAACAAGATGTCACAAACATACATGTGCCCTAAGAAGAATGATACAATGGAATATATAAATGAATTTTTTCCTTTTTTTGCAATATTACTCTCAAATCAACAATGACTGATATATAATGTACAACCACATGAACGAAATCACCTCACGCACTAATGTAGCCATGAATAATCACTGATAAGATAATCTCTCACAACCAAGATATCTAGATCACTACCCATGGGATGAAATGAAGGAAAGATGTGTCCGTCCTCCATACAAAGACATGTAGAAGACCACCACTCAATGGAAAGCAAAAGCAATGTCATAAGTGAAATGATGGGAAAGAAAGGGGTTAGGAGACTAATGGTGACATGTGATATTAGGGAGTAATGATGATGTCAAAATGGGAAGATAATGGTAGCAAAGAATGAAGTGGATCACAATATGTCTGTAAGGTCTAAAGCTCATGAAATCTCTAATTAAAGCATCCATACATCATGGAGCTGTGATGCCCCAAAACCCGGGGGTCCGGTTGACCAACCGTCAACCTGCGAAATACCTATGGGTATCTCATATCTCGATACCACATTATCGTGTCTCATTCACCGAGACTCATTTATGAGTAAAAGTAGCCCCACCGGGTCCTTTCAACCATACTCAAAATATTACCCAAAACTATGTCACAATAGTCCTTAAGAGTTTATTACAACACTCTTATACAAAATCATATATTAACACTATTTTGTTCTAATATATTTTACAAAATGAATATCAAGGCCACATGTCGGCCTTCTTCAAGCGCCGTCCACCGATGTATGTCCTACACCTGAAATATTTTTCCTATAAATGGTGAGTCACGCCCAGTAGAGAATACCTCCTACAAGGGCTACTACCCACGTAAGTACACATGCAATGTCCACTCACCATTTCACAATCACATTCCAACAAGAACATGCCAATTCTATATGGAATCATATATGTCATGCCATGAAATGAGATGCGACTCATCATGTACCATACGCCCGAGTCGTCACTAACTCCCTCACACAACACCTAAACCCATGTGTGAAAAACCATCATTCTGGATGACATCCAATGATCATTTTCAAAACAAATTTCATTTGTTTATAGACTAAAAGCTTTTTGGATGATAAATCAAAATGATCATTTTATATTCAAAATCCATGCGCCTTTTTGTGGGTAACGGATTTTTGGTGTCTCACCGCGAGCTCTGCAAACCCAGACACTTTTACAGCCTTTCATCACTGGGGTCTATGTCTGACCATAATTGGTGGGTCTTTCACTCAAGGAGGGGATCTATCCCAACTTGCTAATACCCGGCACATATTTTCCTTACCATTTCAATCAACCGTGCGACTCTGTTGGACGTTGTCCCATTTAACTGAACCACCCAATCAAACACCAAACGCAGTGTTGATTTACCAACCATGCACTCACACCCATTTAATGCGATGTCCTCGTGCATATGCAATGTAATTATGCCATTGCATATTTGTACCATGTCACATATATGATGAATGCTATATGGACAATTTTATCAAACACGCTTATCACTAATTCATCCTGGGCAATTATATCAGACATGCATATAATTCCCTTACATTAACTCATTCATGTCAATGTATCACACAAGCATATATTAACATCACATACAAATCATTACTAGTCAAGAAGCACTTTATCCTCTAAAGCAAATTACGACATAACATGTCCAATAAATAGCCTGCTAAATATGTCATGTAATGGTCATGTTTACACATACAATTCATCACATGTCAATATATTATTACACATAATACCATTCTCTTATCAAACAAGCGCTGTCAAAGCGTAATTAGTAATAATTTGGTGCTTATGATCAAAATTTCAGCAATGTTGAGAGCACAAAATGCCATTTCTTGGCATGTGATCAGATTTTAGACTCAAAGATCTTTTCAAAGAGTCTAAGAACGCGTGAATAAGAGTTTTGATCTAAGATATGGACGCTCGTCGAGGTATCGTGTCACACTATTGTGCTAATCCACGCAATAGTGTGCCCAAGGGTTGCAGGAACATTTTTGCAACTCCCGTACACGCAAGTTTTCAATAGTGACGAGTTCCGATCGTCAGAACACCGCTTTCCTTTTCTCTTTCTTTCTCTCTCCCTTTCTTCTCTATCTCTCTCTTTTCTTTTCCTCTCTTTCTTTCCTTTCTTTCCCTCTCATTTTCTTCTTTTTTGTCCTTTATTTTCCTTTTTGTTTCTCCCTGCTTCTACGAACAGCTCCCACACCCCATATATAGCCTTCTCCATGTATCATGCATGTTCACACATGGCATGCCATGTGTCACACACATGGCTTGCCATGTGTCCTACATGCATAGGCCTTTGCCATGCATTATGACACATGGCTTGCCATGTGTCGCCCAACACCCGTTGCCTCGAAAAATGTGAAATTCCGACTATCTCGGAATTCAATGAAATTCTCCTAGGCAACTAAATTTTGCATGACGAACCCAACGATGAGGACAGTTTCGTCATCCGAGATCTAGAAAAATTTCAGGTTTTCAACCTGTATCATAGCAGCAAGTTCATCGTGTTTGCCCTATTTTTTTGGAAAAGCTCAAATTTACCTGGGTTTTACAAGAGTCCCAACCGAGTAAAGATAAATGAGGTGATGAAAGAAAAGGCTATAACATCCATGTGAGGCTCAATGGGCTAGCTACAGATAACTATATATGTGTATGGGATAAGATAAAAGGCTCATGAAACGAGGCCACCCATCCTTCGACCACAACATCATACATCATGCTCTTGACATTTGTTCACCTCTTTCAGTGATGGATCAAAATACCTATACAAATTTATAGCGTTATTACTCAAGGACTATTATCTAATCCCCAGCAATAATACCATGAAACTTGTTTGTTGTGTTCCTTATCTATCAGATCGATTAAAGTCATTTTTAAGAGTAAATCATTTTCTTCGGTTTTGATCCAGATGTCAGTAAGTGCACTGTGTCGAACAAGTAGTAAATTGATTTAAGTCCAGATATCGATCCCACGTAGATCTCAAGAATTCCTCAATCAACTACCCCGACTACTCAAACTCTATAATTATTCGACTCGATAGCAATTGGATTCAACTTTGCAAACCTTGAAACGTGAAAGTTCAAGATATGTGAATTAATAAAAAAAACGAATTAAAACTGAAAATTTTAAAATAACAAATTCGTACTGAACAAATTTCCAAAGGGAGCATTGAAAATACCGCTATCTGGTGGAACATCAATTCCCGCAGACGCACCGAAACTTTGCTTCACAACTACGTATTTAAACCTATTCAAGGAATATGATGGTGCAATGATTTCTCCATATGCCACCTGCTCATCATCTCGATCTCTCCCCTTCTTTCAAGACAGAGGATTAGATAACTACGACCCTAAGGCTCTCTGCTCGGTATTTTTCTTTCACTTAATACCCAGAACATGGACTGTAAACCTTAGCTCCTAAGACATATAGCTCAAGCCACTTTATCGGTTTCTTCCTCCAAATTGAACAAGCCATCCTTTCCTTGATTAGACCTGGGTGTTAACACGGATTGAACGCACTGCTCGAATCGAGGTGAACTCTCCGCTTGTTTAAATGGATGTCAGCTCAACTCATTCTCGATTTCGCGAGAAGATGATTTATCGATTTAAATTCTCGTGAGCCTACATTAGATCACCATTACGATTCGCATACCTTTCGTAAATTGTTCATCACTTTAGGATTACCTTCTCTGTCACCGTAGGGCTTCCTTGGAAATCGTAGCAATGTGACAATCATTATGGTATAAGACGCTACATTGGGATCAATTACGTAATACTCAAACCAAAGAAGTAGATTTACAAATCAGATAGTTCAATAGCTTATGATAAATTTCTCGCAGAAAGATAATTTCGACAAATGCAGTCTATTCAATGGAAGCTGGGTTTCTAAATCACTAGATTACACCCTACAATGGCTTGTTGATCAAGAAAACCATCAGAATCGGATACTGAAATCCGACCTAAAAATTTGTCTCAAATTTTAGAATCCAGCAAGATTTGAAAGAAATAGAATTTCAGATTCAAATTTACTTAACAGCTAACGTCCGCATCCAAATGAAACGAAATAACAACCACCTAAAATAAAACAAAACCAAGAAAAGAAAATTAAAATACAAGAGCCTTCAAACACCTGTATCTTCTTTTGAGTCAACAGAGCCGCTTCCAATAGCAACGCTAGACGATAGGTTCTCAAGTCAGCCCAACCCGATGACTCTCAGGATTTCGCGATTAATCGCCCATTTGCTGCTACCGTCGCGGACTCGATTCTTCGTCGCGCCTCGCTTGTTCCCGGGCCACGCTGCATAAGCTTTATTTGGTCATGACTCGCTTTCAAGATCCCTCGATCCGTGTCTGACCGCTATAAGATGTCGCGAATCTTCTTTCAGGACCGGCGTCGCGACCATCGAATGACGCCGCTTAATTCCAGTTCTCTTAGAACCATGTCACCACCAATGACGTCGACTTTAATTTCTTGTAATTGATACCGCGACCGCTAAATGACGCCGCTAATTTTGAAGCTCTTGCAACTCCATGTCACATCATTTCGCATGTCGCTAATTAATCAATGACAAGACCTAGTTTTGTGACCGATGTCGCTACCACCGAACGATGTCGCGACCTTCTTCCTTTAAAATTTACGTCGCAAATCCAATGGTCGACGTCGCGACCTTAGTTCTTTGCAACTGATGTCGCGATTCATCAATGACGCCGCTGACCTAGTTCTTCTAACCCGTCGTACAACCATCACGACGCCGTGACTTTTGCAACTACGTCGCACTATAATTTCTTGTATCCGATGTCGCTAATCTTAGTTCGTAACCGAAGGTCGCACTATCAATGACGCCGCCGACCTTTGAATTTCTTGTAACCACCGTCGCTGATCGCTAAAACACGTCGCTGACCTTAGTTCTTTGTAACCAATGTCGCTAATTCACTAAATGATGCCGCCATCTTCTCTCCTGTGGAACTGATGTCGCGACCACCCAATGACGCCGCCGAATTTTGGTTCTTGTAACCGATGTCGCGCCACCTAATGATGTCGCGACCTTCTCTTAGAATCGATGTCGCGACCATCGTAAGGATCGCCGCGACTTTAGTTCTTCAGAATCGATGTCACAACCATCAATGGTGTCATGTGACCTTAGTTCTTTTGCAACCATGTCAGCGCACCATAATTTCTTTGTATCCGATGTCGCGACCATCAATGACGCTGCCAATTTATGTTCGCCTCTTGAAAATCTTATGTCGCTGATTTATTCGTGTCATGACCTCCATGTCTATCGTCAAATTTCAATCACACGACTCAAATTGCATGGCTATCATATCTTGTTCTTCGCACTTATATTGTTGACTTTGAATTTTTTTGTTACACCGCTTCGCTCGCTTCAATGCCCTTATGTCGCTGACCGGAGTTTCCAGGCTACACCTTGATGTGAATCTTCATCACCGCAAGGCCACACAACAGTCCTTTCTTCCTCGTGCATTTCTCCTGTTGCAACATCATTCACCTACCGTGGTCATTCTCGCTCGCCCGCCCTTTACTCAACATCCTCTTCTCAATTTCACGCATAGCATTGGTGAGTTATTCAACATTTCGCACATAACCGCCTTGGGATAAATCAATCTAAAATGCACTGAAAATGATGACTTTAAGCTCATCAAACTTCTCAACTTAAATTTTGCTTCTTGTCCTCAAGCAAAGAAAAGAAAGATTTGTTTGTCCTCAAACAAAAGGACATTGCATTGTTTTGTAGCTGCAACCAATTTAATTGAAAGACTGTAATTGCATTCTTTTTGTATATTCAGCTTCAAGTCCGTATTTAAGGTTAGTCACTACTCAATCCTGTACAAAACTAAATTGTTGAATTTTTTATAAACAAGATATAATCGCTGATCCTCGCTGAAAAAGTAGTCAGGTCTTCTTTCCTCTTTTCTTAGTGAGTCGGGGCTTAACCTCCGAGGTCTTCATAGTTTTGATCCTTTCAAGATTTTTTTTTTTTTAAATTCCATATGCTTGTTGTTCATATTGATCTCCACTAATGTAGGTAATTCCAACCTTCAAGATCAATCGTGTCTTTTCTGTGCTTGCAATGTCGTTTGGTCGCGGTAGGATGGATAAAACTTTTTGTGTTAAGATTACCTGCACTCTTTCTCCTTTACTTAATCACGCTCTCTTCTTTCTTAACTTTTAATTGATTCCCCAAACTTTATCCTTGGGGTATCTTCTTGATTTCTTCTATTTACACTTGTTCGCTCCTTACTTCTCATTTGTACTTTTACCTTGAACTTTTTCTTTCGGGCCACCTTCAGAATAGTGTAATGTCTCTGCCTTTTAGGCTTTCAACACTCTTAACGAACTTTGGGTTAGTAGCTCCCATGCTCAGCTGGTATTAGGGTACTAGGTGTTGAAACACCTCTAAGAACTTAATTGTTCAAGAGAGTTAGGCCACAAGACAAAACTTCTTCCTTTAAGCTTGTATCCTCCCGCTTTTAGATCTTTCTCTCTTCACCCTTTTTGTATTTCTCCTTGAGTTCTCAAAAAATACCTCAAACTTTATCTCTTCCCTCCTTTGAGTTTTCGGATAATCGGGAGGTTCTTTACTGGAGGATTAATTATCTAGGATGGCTTGGGATTTTTAATGGCTTGTTTTGAAGATAAGGATTGCTTGCTCAAACGTGAATCCGGTGTATGCGTACATATAAATAAGGGTGTCTATAATGGTTCAAACCCACAAGGATGGCTCCTCAGATCATTTCTTGCTAGTCAGATCACCTAGGATTTCACCTTGATCAATAATTTAACAAGTTCTATTCGGTTTGATCTAACTCGTGACTAACCCTAAGGATGTCCTGACTCACTTCGCCTGATGAGGAGTTGGCAGATTGCTGTTCACTGTGTTCCCATCGTTTATACTACAAACTCAAGAATATATCTTGTTCCTTCAATTGTATGACTTTCCTTTATCTTGACTCCACGCCTAAATTCCAAATAATTATAAATTGTGGTTTCCAATTCAATTGTATGTCATTATGCCCTTTATTCCGCACCATTTGTTTTTCATCCTATCTTCTAATCAACTACTTCAACTAGCTCGGGATTATGATATGTGAGCATTTTCATTCTGGATCAATCACTATTATTCTTCTAACAATTAAAGCAAAAAGTAACGACAATCTAACTTTCAAACAAAATCAAACAAATTTTCTTATTTTATTCATGAGATTGTGCAAAAGTTGAGAATAATGTAGCCGGGAAGTGGAGAATAGATGGATAAACTAAATGTACCATTTTTTTCTTTTAGGGAGGAGCAAAGATGTCGAGGATCCGCATCAGAGCAGAAGCAAACTAGAGACACCTGGGAAACTTCATTTCAATTCTTCTTCTTGTCATTCTCCTCTATTTGTTCTTCTGGTTAGATCACCTCGTTGGTGGTGGATCAACCTTTGTTAAGATCATCTTGTCTTTTCCCAACGTGTTCATCGTGTTCTCCTTATTTCAAGAGACTTCTAAAATTGGAAAGATCAAGGATCAAATCCAAATTTCAAGTCGACTTTTCTTCCTGAAGGCATCTTTGTCATCAAGCTCTTTATCTCTTTCCTTCATCCTCTTCAAGTCCTCGAACATTGACATGCAGGAATTTGAACTTTGATCTCGCTCTATGCTCCGCTTCCCTGATCAGTCCCTTTTTATGACTTGTTGAGCCGAGAATCAATGATCATATTGATTATGTAAAATGACTCATGGCTCACCTGCAACTCTTCAAGAGATCGTGATCTCTTTCCTCCATTTCTTGAATTTTTCCTCTGATGCTCCAGATCTCCCTCTTCATCTCGCTTCTTCCTTCGTTTCATTTCTTCTTCCCATTGGTCGACTTTCTTCAACTCGTCTATACTTCTTTCTCTCGAATTTTTGTTGGAGGCTCCATTCCTTTCCTTTCTTCCTTCCATTCTCTTCTAATGAACCGAGCACTCCAATACTTGATTTATTCCCTTGAGCCCCTAGAACTTCACCAGTTCTCTAAAATCTCTCGTCTCTCGAGCAGGGGAGAACTGCCAAATAGGCCTGGAGAAATTAAGGGCTTCATCATCTTGCTCTCCCGTCCTCCGCAAAACATAAAGGTGTTCCCCCTTCTCGATGTGTCGATCTTCTTCTTCTGATCCGCAACCAAGGTCATCTCTCTCTTCTTGTTCCTGGTACTCATGTTCTTCTCTGAATATGCTTCTATTATGCAACCTCTTTTCTTTTGATTCCCAGCCCCTCATACTCCGTCGTGGTTAAAGGTGAAACTCAAGTACTCTTTCTTCTTCTTCTCCTAAGTTCCCTTCTACACCAAATTCTCAAACATAGCCTTGCGGGGATATTAGCTGTCGGGTGAGGGATCAAACCCCTTTTATTCCCCTCATGGTATCTCATTATTGAGTTTTCAATGACTGCTCCAAAGATTAAGCTCAGGATCCCTTCGCATGGCATGTAGAATGATCGCTTTGCTCCCGCACTGCGCATGCTTCGCCTGAATCCATACCGTAGGCCAGAAATAAAACTATACCTTCGCTTCACAAATCTCCCCGTTTATGGTCTTGCCTTCCTCTTGACCCCATTTCACTCTTACCATCCGTCAACCTTCTCAAGAATCTTCTCTACTCAAGGAATGCCTACTATCTTCAGATTGGGATCCATGCTCGCCTCCATTCCGTGATATCATTGATGCTTTACGCCCATACTACACCCAAACTCCTCGACATAAACAGTTATCCTTCTCCCCACCAGGTTGAGAATTCCCTAACTGTCAGATCCAAATTTTTGATGCTCGTGTAATTTCCAACCCTTTTGTTCTATTGGGGTCTTAAAGGGATATGGGTTTGTCAAACCTCTTTCTCCGATAAACCCCTTACCATCATAGTATTTCTTCCATATGGAGAAAGCTTTTCCGATACTTAATTGCCTTTCCTCTCCTTCTTACTTTGTCTTTTCCCCTTTTCTCTCGCTGCTAAAACAAAGTCGAATTTCCGTTGTTCACTGCAGTTCTCCTCATGGTCTCCCGACGAACTCTCTTCTACGAGCATACTCTTCCATGACGCTGATTTGGGATGAAGGTTAAAGGTTCAAACACTGAAATCGGATCGCTTTGGGGAAGAATTTCGGGGTCTAGCCTGCAAGAATCAAAACCGCAGAGTGTGAATAAGATGAAGAGTCAGATGGTTTCCAAGGAAGGAGATGGTGGTGCGGAGTTTTCAACAGCTTGCAATTCAATTATTATCAGGACTTTATTATTTCATTTATTTCATATTACGCGACTTAAATTTCAGTACAATAATTGTGTGTCAAGCCATTAAATTCTAGTACTAAAAGTCACTAAACAAGACACTTTTTCTTCTGCCGCGACTAATGTTGTTTCGCGACATAAGTAAGTTTGTGGGGGGACAATTTATCATCAGGTCATGAAGATCAGCATTTTACTCCCTTTGATCAAATACAATTTCATGACATATCGAGCTACTTGACCTCACTCTCGTAGCGACATATCTTTTATTTTAATTCGTGCCCTTTTCTTCCTTTACCTCTACTTGCTGCGACTCACTTTCTCGTCGCGATAAAACTGGTCGCGACTTAGTCTGCACTTGCCCTAAATTTGATGATTAGGATGCCTTTTCAATTCTTACACTCCAGACATTCTTAGCATCCATTAAATCATTCCTTACACAAAGAATTCAAACATTTATTCTATTCAATTTTCACAGACTTATGAGAAAGAAGAGTACCTTTTTCAAGTCGCTTCTTCCTCATGCGGAAGTGATGATCGCCTCGAGTTTGTCTCCTCTCGCCCTCGAGCCATTCGACTCAGATCGCACACCGTAACAATTTCAAAAAAAAAAAATTAAATTGATCAAATATTGACCTAGCAATTCCTAACAAATCATGACTAGAACTAAAAAAATTAAAAACGAGTAATAAAAAAATTACAAAGTCTATATAAAGAAGCAAAAATCTATATGGGTTGCCTCCCATGAGTTGCTCCGTTTTGAGTCCTAGTCGACCAGTCGCTTTAAGCATTCTCTCTCTCAATTCACCAACCGAGTTCTTCCTTTCTTCTCCCCGAGATAAGGCTTCGCCTCGACCATTAACCTTGAATTCTTCCTCAAAGATCAACTCGAAAGTGTCACCAAGCCCAAAGGTAGTACCACACCACCGCATATGGTCCACTCCATTTTGATTTCAACTCTGAAATAATCTTAATCTGTAGTTAAATGTTGCACTGATCCCCATTCAACTCCTTTCCTCGTAATCCTTCGACACGCTACTTTTGTCTTGTCCTTTGTATATTCTAGCATAATCATAGGCTTCGCTTTCGCCTTCCTTCAGTTCATTCAATTAGAGCATTTCCTTTGCAATTTGAAATCGGTTCACACGGGCCCACACTTCGCTTTCAGATTCCAGCCTGAGGAGGACATATCACAAAACACATCCCCTTGATAGACATCCCAATGGAAGTTTTGAAAGCAAATTCCGTAAGCCCAAAGTGCATCATCGAGCCTGAAGACCACCTTTCCCGCTGGAATCTTACGCTCTTCAGGATCCCTTTAATCTCCCTATTGTACTTCGTCATTCTGGCTACCTCTAGCGATACGCTGTGCTCATTATATGCTTGATCCCATACCGCTCATTAGCTTTGCAGTAAATATTTTGTTTGCAAAGTGGCTTTCCCCGCCACCGATGATAGTCCCGGTGTTCCAAATCTCGCCAAAATGTTCTTTGCAAGAAACCTACAACCGTGAGCAATGGCCATTCTCGGGATGTTTCACCCATTCAAACATAACTAATCGCAGCGTATATACAAGTTTCCAAATGATGGAGAGAAGGGTCCCATAAAACTATCCCCCATACATAAAAAAATTTGCACCACCAATATGCCTCGTAGGGGCATTTCATTTCTGCTGTTGATATTTCCAATCTTTCGCATCTATCAGCACTCACCCATTCGCACAGCTCTTCAAGATACAATAAATCCCGATTGAGTATTCAGGAGTCGCTCTTTCTCCGCAAAATGTCCTATATGGTGATGCATGCATTCATTCACACCCATTGTTCGCTTCCGCACACATCTTCATAACTGTCAAGACCTCTTTAAATAGCAAGGGTCATCCCAGATGTAACACCGCCGCCGGCTCAGCTTTTTCTGGTAGTCGAATTCTGAGGAATTAATTCCACGCCGCACCACGATATCAAGATACCATGAGTCGGAATTTACAACAAGTCACTTGCTCATCCGGGAAGCTCTCAAGAACCCGCCACCTCCTCTTCTTCTTCGCTTTTCTACCGACAAGGACGCCATCACATCGTCACAACCCTTCTTATCTGCACTACCGCATCAAACTCGTAGTAACAACACCCAATCGACATTTCGCTTGGCCTCTTTTCGATACATCGATATTTGATTGCCGCATGGTCGGCAGGAATGATAATACGGGATCCCAAAATGTATGGCCTAATTTCATGCCAAGCAAAACTATGGCTAGATCTCCTTTTTAGTTGAATAATTTTCTGGGTCACTGGTTCCTAGCATAGTATATAGCTCAATATCTTTCTTTCTTTCGCTCTAATATACCCATTGGCAAATCACTGGCATCACACATTATTTTAACTGATCCCATTCTGGTGCATCCATGATCGGTGCTTGAACTAATCTGATTTTGATTTCTTCAAAGGCTGCTTTGCAGGAGTCATCAAAACTAAACTTTGTGTCTTTCTAGTAATCTCGCGATAATGAATCGCTATTTCTTTAGAGTCTTGATGAATCTCCATAGAACTACAAAGATGCCCCAAGAAACTCCTTGTATCCTTTTACTATCAGGTGTGCAAGAGTCTTCGATAATCAAAACCTTGATCGGCCCACTTCAACTCAGAAACAGAAATTTTACGACCAAGAACAATACCTTCTACCATGAAATGGCACTTTCCCAAATTTCTTAAGGCTAGCCGCTTGTCCTTGTATCTTGCCAACGCTTCCCAGTTGTTTAGACAATGCTCAAAATCGATCCATATATCGTAGTCATCCATAAAATCTCCATGACTTCCTCAACCAAATCTCAGAACACGGACATCATACACCCCGAAAGTAAGCAGGAAAGATTGCACAACCCAAATGAACATCCTTCAAGCGCAGTAAGCATAAGGGCATGTGAATGTAGTTTTCTCCGTCCTCGTGCACGGCAACTGCTATAGCCGAATACGATCCAGAAACAAAATGCAGGGTGTCTCGCTAACTCCGTCCAACATTTCGACTACCGAAAGGCACTGAAATGATTTTGTCATATGCTCAGCCTAACAATCGATACATACTTCCATCCCGCCACCGTTTGCTCGGCTAACTCATTTTTTCTATTTCTGATCACAAAGAACTCCAATTTTCGAACTACATGGATCGCAAACCCAAGGATCGTCTGAGATTGTATATATAAAAACCAAAGATTCAACCATTCGAAGCACTTCCTTCGACTACTTTCATGACTGGTTCACTTTCTTTGATGTTCAACAGATGGTTTTGCATTTTCCAAGAAGATTTTGTGCATGCATATCGACGGGACCGACACCCTTTAATTCATCTATGGACGTAATCGACTCCCCCGACACTCCTTCAAAATTTTCACAGCCTTATGTTCTTCGAAGATCATTGAGTCTAGCGCAGATAATCACCGGCTTACCCTGCAGCTCCAAGCATATTTCCCGCATGACTCGCAACCTTTAAAACCAGCCCTTTGTACCGGTCTCTCATGAAATTCCTTCTCTTCATTATTATCTCTATCGCTACCGCTGCTTTTGTTTAAGACTCAAACCTTTTCTGTAGAGTGCAACCGATGTGCGTAAAATCGTAATTAACACCTTCAAGATACTTAGAAATTCATCTCATTTTCATTTATAGGAAGTCGAGCATTACAATCATAATAACAATCGTAGTCACTGAGATAAACATCTTACCTACTAACTTGTAATCTTCCCTATCTGTGTCTAAATTCTTCAAACTTTGGAGCAGATTGAAGTCAGCTGCTTCTTCTCCAACCCTGAGAGTGAGAACTCCCTTATGCATATCTATTACAAAGCAGCTCCAGTTGCTAGGAATGGCCTTCCTAGCAACAGAGGACTCAGGAATCTCTTCAATGTCCGTGATGATGCTCGACAGAAATACCTCTCACCTTAACAAGCATCTTCACGACCTTCTGTGTTTCGCCATTGCTCTATCTCACATTTGCGTATCAACAAAGAGGGAGTAAGCTCCAAACTTAATTTCCTCGCAATGCATAATGGCATTGTTTATATCGCAATCGGAGTCAGCATTTTGAATTTCAAGTCTTCCAATGGTGCAAGGAATTAAGTAAACCTCCCGGTCTTTCATCTTCTCTCGTAAATTTCTTCTTTATCACAGATTACAAGTGGCAATGATTCACTACTCCTTCTCTCGCAAATCTTCTCTTCTTGCTCAAAATTTCTTCAGAATTCGCATAAAGCAGATTCAGTTACCAATTTCCGTGAATGGCATACTTATATCCAACTGAAAGTTTTCAAAACTCAGGAATTGCTCCTCTTATCCTCGACTCAAGTAGCCTGCGGGAATGGAACCGTGCACGAAGTTCCGGCTTCTTCGCTTCTTTCTTCTTCTTGCTACCGCTTCCTTCTTCCTTTCTTTCCAATGACTCATCATTTCTGTAGCTTCCTCTTCTCCCTCGTTTCCTTCATCTTCTCCGACTTTCCTTTTCTAATTCTTTCCTACTGTTCACTATCATGCAAATTTTTGGATTTTCTTCACACTGGAAAAGACTTTAATTGATTCGCAAGGTCACGCTTGCCCTATTTGTGTCTCCTGTGTTCTCGAGAGGTATCGCGGTCATTCAAAATTCCGAGAATTGGTATTTGAAGCTTCCACTCGCAAACTTGTTCATGGAAGTTCAACAAATTTTCTATTTTCCCCCATGAATCGCAACATCTCGGCCTCAAAGCACCGAGCCCTTTTGACTTCGCATTCATTTCGCCTTCCCCGCTGCTGTCATTGAACCCGTGGAGCATACCCCGCTGAAAATTTCGCCTACGCCTGACGGTTTCAGGCTCCTCCACCATAAGAGAAATTCTCATGGTTCCTTAATGCCGGGGGTATGCTGGGTCGGGTGTCAGTTAGGCTGAAATGATATGCTTTCGCCGTCTCAAATAGTTAGCCTCCACGTGATGTGAAACCTCTTCACGCGCCAAGATTATTTACTCTTCCTTCTTTCCACTATTCCTATCTCATTTGCAGTGCATTCTTTTTATCCAACCGATGCATCAATGCATCCAAATTTCGCCCCATGGTTACATCTTGTTCAGCCCACAATCATTCCATTTCTTTAGCTCACGCCGCTTCCCCGAGGATTTGTAATGAGGTCCCATGTCAGACCTAACAAGATCCTCGATCACCGTCTCGCTTTCCGCTCTTCTTCTTCCTCACGCTCCGCCGCAAGTCGCATCTATTATACCTTTTGGATGTATAATTCATGGAGGGTAGAAGATGTCCATTCAGGTCATCGATCTATCCCGTGCATGTGGCATTCTCCGCCACTCAGATTCTCCCAAGCAAACAGACATGCACTCTCATCTCCTCGCTTGAAAGTAAAATTTCCTGCTCTCGTAAGTGAGGGATTGAGGAAAGAATCGCTTCAAATGGGCTTCCATCAGCTCTTCCCATATATTAACAGATTCGTATGGTAGTGAGTCAAACCACGATGCGTACTATATCTCTTAAAGAGAATGGAAACAACTGCAATCTTAATAACTTCCGTCTCAACGATTCAATTTAACCGTATCGCCATTCTTAGAAACCGTCCCAAGTGTTCGCTGATCCTAGGATGACCCGTGAATTGGTTTTGCTGGAACCATGGTGATCAGGCTGGCTGAGCTCAAAATTGTTAGCATCTATTGCTAATGTTTCATCAGCAGAGTATTCATTCCTGATAACTGCCCCAAGCCCTGCAAAAGATTCGCCTCGTGGTACTTCGCGCGACCCCGGCTGACTCCGCCTGACATTAGTCTTTCGTCCGCCATCTCTCGCTATTTCGCAATCTTAACCTTTCTAAATTTCTGTTCTTCGATCTCGTTGTCTAGTGGCAACAATTCACCTCGCTTTCCTGTGTATGAATTAATTTCGAAATATAATATACCAAGATCAATGAGTCGTTGATACCAAAATTGTCTTAACATGAAAAGCTCTACAAAAAATTCCAAAGAGCTTGCTAAACTATCAGCCGTTGAATCATTTTTGCAAATTTTCTATTTCCTTTTATAAATTATGTCCAAACTAGTATTTTGCTTTTTGGTCTCGAATATTGATCTCACCAATTGATCCCTAAGAACGGCGCCAAAAACTTGTTCACCTCTTTCAGTGATGGATCAAAACATTTCATAAATTTATAACATTATTACTCATGACTATTATCTAACTCAAAGAATAATACCATGAAACTTGTTTGTCAGGTTCCTATCTATCAGACCGATTAAAAGTCGCTTTCTGAAAGAGTAAATCATTTTCTTCCGGTTTCACAGATGCCGCAAGTGTACAAGTCGAACAAGTAGTAAATCGATTTAAGTCCGCATATCGATCCTACGTAGATCTCAAGAATTTCAATCAATCAATTCGACCACTCAAACTCTATACTATTCGACTCGATAGGCAATTGATTCACTTTGCAAACCTTGGAAATAAAGTCTAAGATATGTGGAATTAATAAAAATGAATTAAAATCAAAATTTTAAAATAACAAATTCGGGATCGAATACTATCTTTAAAGGGAGCATTGAAAATACCGGCATTTCCGTGGAACATCAATTCCCCGCAGACAGACCGAAACTTTGCTTCATGAACCACGTATTTAAACTCCGGTCTAAGGAATATGATACAACTGATTTATTACACGTTTGTCATTCGATCTTCTCGCTTTTTCAAGACAGAGATTAGGATAACTACTTTAATCCGGGGATGCCTTGCTCGTATTTTTCTTTTCAATACTTTCTAATAATTTTATATGGATCAAACCCGCAAATTCCTAAGACATAGTATACTGGGTTTACACTTTATCGTTTCTTCCGACAAGGCCCAAAAGTGCTATTTCAACCCTATATTAGATAGGTTTTGAGTGCTTTTTTTGCGGCACTAATCATGTCATTTATGCCAATTGAAGTGTTCAAGTCTTCTTAGTATCACTATGCCGCTTAAAAGTTATTGTGGTTGTTTTGGTAAGCCACAGATTTTTGGGAGCTCTAATATCGAGACATATGATGAATCATGAAGATCAACCTAATCGTCACCATCAAATGTACTAAAAATCAAAGAAAAGAATGAAGGCAAAGTGTTGGAAATCAATGTAGAGACAGGAGGCAAAGGAAGAAGAATCAAAGACTCTGAATTTCGCTAAGATTGCGAAAATTTCTGCCAGGATTGCGAAAATTTCACACCTTAGTGAAATTTACACCCAATAAATTCCAGGAATTTTCTAGTCTCCAAAATTTTCGCTAAAGCACTATTCCTAGCTTAGTTCTTGCATTTTCGCTTATCACAAGAATTCGGCTTATTGCGAATACTAGCTAGCTTAAATTGCCACCGCCCAGCTTAAAATTCTCGATTTCGCTTATCTCTAAGATACTTCGCTGAAGGCTACCTTCATTAGCTAAATTTTCACGCTCAGCGAAATCAGATAATCTAGCGAAATTCAACGCCTTTGTCACACTTTGTAATTAATGCAAACCCAATTTTTAATTTTGGTGTATTACCCTTGTCCCTAAATTTAGCCAAATTGTTAGTTTTATGGTATTTTCATACATCAGTGACCTATAAGCCCCCTCCCATTTTGTAACCCTACAACAAAATCGAGGAAGAATTTTTGGCAAGTTTATTTTGTAAATATCTTCGAGTTTAGTTAGGGTTTTGCTTTTCTCTCTCTCCTTCCTTATTTTTCTGTCGCCAAACACCCTCTTCAGGATGACAACTCAAGAGATGCTCATGCCCTTTCTTTGAAGAGAAGGAAGATAGCCAAGGGTGTAAGAGGAAGGCGCAGTTGTCCTCTTGTACAAAAGTTACAGATGGGTTATGGCCCTATCTTCTCAAACTAGGCTAAATAACATTGAATGTTATTGATTTGGCCAATACTTACCATGCTTAGGATACAAAGGTATACACGCGATGCACTGTGGGTTTTTGCATGTCTTTACGAGCCACCTAAATAGATGTTGAATGTTAGGTTTTTAAACCGAAAGCGGCCATAGATGCATGTTATCTGTGTTAACTCAAATAGAGTTGATTTGGGGGTGAGGCTTGCCAGTTAAAACATAGATCCGCTGTGGCTAGACTATAGGTTGTTTGTCATAACGCGAGGATAAAACCTCAGGACATTTGCTTACACCCTAAGTTACCGTTGACTCAAATCTTCAAAGTTAACTTTTCTCACATCACTTCGCTTACAATTTCTCAGCAGTTAAACTACTTCCACTGTTTTGAAACAAAAATCCAAAAAGTCCAAATAGAAAGCCTTACTTTCTTGCACTTATGAAAATCATTCCTAGGATGAAAACCCATCCCCGTGTTCGACTTTAGACCACCATATCAGCGTGAGTCACTACCAAGAAGTAGGAGGAACTTAGGTATATAAATTTTGTTGATTTTACCAGCCTACCGTGGCACTTAATCAAATGGCGCCGTTGTCGGATGGTGCCAAACTACCAATGATGAGTTGAAGTGTACTTGTGATCAACATCACAAGTGAAGGTGCACCTTACCTCTTTTGTAACTCCAAGAATAGAACGCAAGCCATCACTTCAGAATGATCGCACTCTTTTGCTTTTCATTCAGTTTTAATTTTTGTTAAATAATCTTAACCTTTGTGTTTTGTTGTACTCTTGTTGTCTCTACAAATTTTGTAACAGGTGTTTATGCTTACAAAGTGGGATAGAGACACATCCGGTAGACTACATAGAATCGCACAATAACTTCGACCCGCCGCTGAAGTCGCACACACGTATTACCATGGATCCACCGCCTGAAGAACAAATGTGAGCCAACCTCGAACCCCAATGAATCCAACCGCCATATAGAACCATGAGGATCACATCCACCCCTCCTAGGTTAGTGCCCCTCCCGCATCATACCTCATGTCAAGATGCAGCGCTGGAGGCCTTACTGGGTACCCCTACTCCCACATACCATGGTATGGAAAATGAAAATCCATACACCTGGTAGTTAGTGGATTTTGAGGAAGTATGCACTACCTTTAAGGAAGGAATGATGGACATGGATTTGCTTAAGCTGACCCTAGCGACAAGGCCAGACGGGCTAAACTCACTGAGCCTAGAACCATAAGAAATCAATGAAGCCAAGAAAGTGCACTCCTCGGCAGTTCTTCTACTCATAAGACCAATAATTTGAAAAGACAAATTTATACCTTGCAGCTCTAGATGGTGAGAGGTTTTATCGCTGTTGGGAGAGATTTATGGAGACCATCGTTGCATGCCCACATCATGGGTTTGATACATGGATGTCGGTAAACCATTTCGGCGGTGGTACGCCTGGAAACCACGGTGGAGGAGACTTTCTCGCAGCATCCCGACTGGGGCTTTCACGGATTTTAAATTATATGGTCGGAACTTCTAAGGGTCAGATGAGCCAACCCTAGAGGAAATGGAAACAACAGGCTCCCAGCCAACCCTAGGAGGGATTTATACACGCTGTGAGGATATAAATAAAGCCAGATTTCAACCTTAGCTAGGAAAGCCCGAGGAAGCTTCAAGGAAAAGGCTCCATGAGGTTCATGCGGATCGAAAATCCCGCACGTTTCAACCCTCGCAAACAATTTCCAACTTCGTATCCAAGAGGAACAAAGGTCCTATGGCCCTACAAGCACAAGGATTTGATGTCGAATGTGCAAATACCGTAGATAATACAAGCCACCACAACCCAATGCTCCATACCAAATACCCACACCCAATCGAGGAATCAATTCCTAACCTTCCCGAAACCCACCTCCCGCTTCTTATGTACTCCCTGTGTGCTAAACCACGCTTGTTCCCACTTCAACCACAACCACCACCATCCCCTACCTCGTGGAACAAGCCATATTAAATTTGAGTAAGGTGGTAGGTAACTTTCAGGGAAGAACAAAAAGGGATCACGTAAATCGGCAATAAAGGATTGATACCGTAGAGAGCACACGAACAAGAGGATAGATGGGCTTGAGATAATCTTAACCAGAAAATTCACAACCTACATTCAATCACCAAGATCAACAAGGCTGGAGGTATACAGCGAGGAAGGTTCCTCCCAAACAAAGCATAAACCCAAAGGGAACTATGAGGCAGATCATCTAACAATTCAGAATGATGAGGCGAAGGCTATAATCACTCGAGGGAGGGAAAAGAGGTTGATCAACCCATGCCAAAGCCTGTTGAAGAATCCAAGAAGGGAGAGGAATCGCAAATTGAAAGTATATTCCTTCTAAAGGGAGGATTCAATGAATACCGCATACCACCTCCATTTCCACAAGCACTTAGAGAGGCAAGAAGAAGGCATCTCAAAGAAGGTGGTATCTTGAAGTCCTAAGGCAAGTGAAGGTTAATATACCTCTATTGGACATAATCAAACAAGTCCCCGCTTATGCAAAATTTTTTGGAAAGATCTTCGCGACAATCAAGAAGCGGATTAGCACAGAAGAAGGCATTTCATCGAATGTCAAGGCTATAATCCAAAGCAAATACCCTCGTCAATACAAGGATTCAGACTTACAATTTCGCCAATACTGTGGAAGTGCATAGACAACCATTGCTTGATTTAGGAGCCGCAGAACTCTAATGTCAGATCAAGATACGCGCTAGGCTTGTGAACTTAAACCCGCTCAACATCACATTATCATCAGTCGATAGATCGCTAAAACTCCTAAGGGATAGTTGAGGATGTCTTAGTGAAGATAGACAAATTTACTACCCAAGAGATTTTGTAGTGTTTCTCAAGACCGAGCCAATCGTAAAGTGAACCCAATCACAGACTAATCATCTTAGAACACTATCGTTACGTAAAGAATGCAATTATAAATTGCCTAATGGAGTCATAACTACCTTGGTAACATGACCTTTGGAGTTAAACATATTTTATTTGAACAACAAGCAAAAGTCAAGTAGAACATGAAAATCCAATAACCTGGCGAAGTTTCTAAATGTTCAAGACACGCAGGAAGCACAAGGTCCGTGTGAATCAGAAGGAGTAATCAGCCAAGGAGATAAAGAGATTTTGGTCCTGCCATCAACACCAACTGCAAGCCAATTGCTCAATTCAAAAGCCATCAGTGGAGACCACTTCAACAATCGACATCCAACACTACAGTCAAATCGTTACCGGCAGGGCCGAAAGATCATCCCTCCTCGACCCTTGAGTAATTTTGTATATTGAATTGGTTTGGTGTTCAAAAAACCAAATTGCAGTCTAACAATTTTGTTTTTGCCTTAATTTAGCCAATTTCATTTTTTTCATTTTAGTATGTTTCCTAATTTAGCAAATTCTTTCATTTTTAGCAAGTTGGTAATTATTTTATATTGTCTTATTAAATTATTAGATATATTTTATATCTTAATTTTAATTTTAATTTTTGTTTTTAGTAATATATTAATTTTCATTTTAACTCGAAAATTCGATTCAGCGGTGATCGTTGTTTACCTAAATTCGCTATAATAGCTTAATTTTGGTGGAAATGACCCTTCGACTACCCTTTGAAGCTTATAAAAGGAGGGGAGGGGTTGGTTTGTCACACATACTTTATTTTCTCCTTCCCTTAGCATTCTAAGATCCTTCACATACTCGAATCAACAGCTAATCACCGTGACAACAAGAATCTCACTGGAGCTCGCAGACAAATGGCCATCGTCGCTGAGACCGAAAGGTGCCTTACCGCCTCATACCCTTTCCTGCCACCGGGACACTACAAATGATCAGAATTTCAAGCCCTTCCAGCCTCGAGCCTCGACCGAAAGCATCAAGACACGTAGAAGCCAAGACAAGATCATCGCAGCTCGTGACTGGAAGTCACACTGGCTGCCGTGCTCCCGTCTCGCCCACGAGCCCCGTAGAGCATCCCCTCAGAGTGCCCCGTCATTTTCATCACGGAGTTTTACTCCAAAGGTCTGCCTGCATTCGCGATGGCGGTTCAGACGAGGTCCCGCCTCTCACTTCTGGTCGATTTAGCACGCCAGCTGAGAGGTCCCGCCCCGCCCAGCTCGTCCCCGAGGCAAATCCCGAGGAGCCCAGGATCTCGGGGACAACACGCACTGACGGGACCTGGCCCCATCACCCGTGCCTCGAGAGAAAGGCAGGGCCCGCCTCCGTTAGTCTGCACATCCGTCCCAGAGTCATCTTCCTCCTACCACGTACCCATCACCAAATAAGACGCACACCGAGGCGACATCATCGCTCGCTTGTCACCACCCGTGACCGAGGCCATTGTTCGTAGGGAACCCCATTCGGGGAATGTACTGGGCCCACCAGCAGACTTTCATCAGAGTCGTACTATGATGTCCTGGGCCACGAGGGTCGATCCTGTGTTTAGAGTCCATGAGATTGATCGAGGATTATTCACTACGTCTTCATGACTCCGAGATGATTATTTACTCACGAGTGGTGCCGCAGCCTCTATCACTCTATGACATCTCGAGGAGCAGAGCGGTCCGCGTATTTCAGCTTCTCTATTGATGACGCCGCAGAGTACTGTGAGCGGTCGATATTTCAAAGAGCCTTGGGCCCGATATACCGACCAATGCAAGAGGGTTATAGAGATCGGGCCCACCCAATTTCATCGAGAGATGACCAACACCGCCGTAGATACCACACCGGACCAAGATTTTACGAGGCGCCTCCCGCCGATGCGTCAAGCTGATCGACCACTTATTCCGACAAGTCCGGCTCCCACTACAACACATGCGATAGGGAGCCATCTGAGGCTCTTACCGGATCCTGAGGATATTGGTTCACCCTCCGAAATGTGGTGATTAACCTCCTTGATGCATTTCGAGGAGGTCCATCTAAGGACCTAGTACGAAAGGCAGGAGCATTCCACTCATCGATGCTCGAGACTACTCGCCAAAGTTCTCTAGCATATGGGATTCCTAGAGACGAGGATTGAGACAGGTTCATGCCCTCCGGGTTCCGTCGAGCCGGGTGATGACCATGCCCGTATCTTCCATCTCCTCGATGCCAGGACTGTGAGGAAACACGGTCGTGGTCGGCACTCTTCCATGTAGACATGCAGTCGCCTCGAGCCCGAGATACAGAGGGAGTCCGCCCGCAGATGTCACCTCCATCTCCTCCACACACCACATCCAAGAACAGCCAGATACACCCTACCATCCTGGTCCCAAGACACCATTCACCTGGAGTATGTTCACGCCGTCAGAGAGATCACAGGTGTGGATTTGATGCCATCGCCACCAAAGAATACACAGCAAATTTCTCTAGGATCGAGGTCAACTGTCACCCCATGCTTCAGCAGCATCATGACGACTCGGGCCTTCCTCGTTCCTAATCGAGAGGAGCCCACCACAGACGCTGTTCTCATTTGGATGTTTCTCGATTACAGCAGCAGCTCTTCAGACCCACCACCACTCACAGCCGGGAAGCACAGTTTCTTTTATGATTTTGTATAGTTACACTTTATCAACTCCGCTTACTAATTTTGATTAGATTTATGTATTAGCCATAGTAGGCAAAGTGATACTTTTATATGTTTAGCTTTCAGATTCATGTATTAGCCATTTTGGCTATATCAAGCTATTCACTATATTTATTTTTGCATGCCATAAGCTTGCACTTCCACCATGTGTAAATGTTTTTATTTTCAATTGAACAATTGAATTGCTACAATTGGAAAATTGAATTGCCTTGTGTTGGAAAATTGAATCATTGTTTGTCACCTTTATGTTAGAGCAAATTCCATGCTTGAATCAATTTTTGGTCAAATTTAGTTCCACATGCTCAACTTGAACATTTCTCCTTGGGTTAATTCACACACCGCACACCAGAGCTGAGGTTCCAATAGTTGTGAATTTGTTTGCCTCCTTTCGCTTGTAAAGCCACTTAAGTATGCTGGCAACCTAGGGATAGGTTTGTGTTACCCGATACTGGCACCAATGTTGTCTTCCAAAAGGAAAAGAAAAGAAAAGCAAAAAAGAAAAGAAAAAAAGAAAGAAAATAACGTCGTGAAGTTTCACTTGAAACCCGAGCACTACCCCAGGGGGTATATGGCTAAAGCCTTTGAAGCCCGATGCCCTAAGCCTTAATTGGTCGGGAGTCAATGATTTAGTGTTCGTTATATGGTGGATAGGTAGAGTCTAACGCGATTTGTTGGTGCTTACCAAGTCATTCGTAGTCCCAGAAGCTCTGGCAGAGTTTCAGGGCCAGCGGATCCTTTCGCTCGATGCCCTAAACCCACCTGCTGGTCATCAAGGACCTCGCTACACTACTCTCGGTGTGAAGCCGAATTTTAAGCACAAACTTACAATGTAGTTGAATATAAAGAAGAAGAGTGTAACTTTAACTTCTGGTTGTTGCGACAACTTAAGGCCATGTCGATTAACTAGGTTGGGGAGGAGACAGTGCACGTTATTGACTTGAATCTGGTTACGCAAAGAACCATTAGACTTAGGTTAAAATTGATTGAGAATCATGGATCCAATGATGACCTAAAATTGTTCTTATTACATGGTTTTGGTTCTTTCGTTATACGTTTCAAAGTTGGTGTCAATTTTCAGTTTAAGGTAATGTTTATATGTACATAAACCCATAAACTTTTGAAAATCCTTTACATTCATCTCCCTTTTTGTTTTGCATTGCTAAGGGACTACTTAGCGTTCCCCGGTTGAAGTGTGATTAGTTACCCCGAAAAGTGCTATTTTAATTCACATATTAGATGGGTTTTGAGTGCTTTTTTGCCTTTTAATCATGTCATTTATGCCAATTGAAGTGTTCAAGTCTTCTTAGTATCACTTATACGTTTAGAGGAGTTATTTGTGGTTGTTTTGCAGGTTTTTGCGTACTTTGGGAGTTCGATATCGAGACATATGATGAATCCTTAGAGATTGAACTCAGTGTGACCTCAAGCAGATAAAAATCGAAGGATAAAGGCAAAGTGATGGAAATCAATGCGATTAAGAAGGACGGGAGGCAAGCGGTGAGAGAGAATCGGCAATTCGGGTTAACAAGATTGCGAAAATTACCGTGGGATTGCGAGCTATGACCTTGGCGAAAATTTGCGACCTTAATGAAAATTGCAATCTTAAGCGAGTGTGAATTTTCATAGTCAAAATTTTATTCGTACTATTCTAAGCGAAATTTGCATTTTCCTTCTCAAAAGAATTTACTTAAACTAGCGGAAATTTATTAATAGCGAGAGTACCCTTTACCCTAGCGAAAATTCTTGATTTAGCTATCTCTTAGTGATTTATTTGTGTGAGGAAATTTTTATTGCTATGAGAATTACATATCTGTAGCGAAATTCTTCACACTTTTAATTAATGCAAACCGACTTCAATTTTGGTGTACTCCCTTGTCCCTAAATTTAGCCAGGACCATTCTAGGCTTTATGGTATTTTCATACATTGAGTGGCCTATATAAGCCCGCTCCATTTTGTAACCCTAAAAACAAATTGGGAAGCAATTTTTAGCAGTTTTTATTTTTGTAAATATCTTTCGTAGTTTAGTTAGGGTTTTGCTTTTCTATAGCTTCTCTCTCCTCTTCCTCTTGTGTTTCTTGGCGAGCTTCCTCTTGAGGATGTGACTCAAGAGATGCTTGGCCACAAGCCTCTTTTCTTTAAAGAGGAAGAAGCCTGCAGCAGTGGTGGGGTGCTATATGTGGGTTGTCCTCTTGTAAAAGCTCAGTCTTGTGTTTATGGCCCTATCTTCTCAAACTAGGGTTGAATAGCATTGAATGTTATTGATTTGGCCAATACTTACCATGCTTTAGGATACAGTGTATACTTATTGCTAGATGCACTGTGGTTTTTAGATGAATTAACTGCAGACCACGAAACTTGATGTTGAATGTTAGGGTTTTTAAAGCGAAAGGGACCGTAGATGCATGTGTTATGCGTATTTAACTCAAATAGGAGTTGATTTTGGGGTGAGGTTTGCTAGTTAAACATAGATCAGTTGTGGCTGGGACTATAGGTTGCTTGTCATAACGTGAGGATAAAGCCGAGGACCTTTCGTTTGCCCAAGTTACCCAGTTAGTGACACAAATCTTGAGTTAACTTTTCACACATCACTTTCAATTTTTACAATTTCTCGTGATTAAACTACTTCCATGTTTGAAGCAAAATCGAAAAGTCAAATAAGCCTTACCTTCTTGCATATGCAAATCATTCTTAGGATGAAAACCCATCCCGTGGTAGACCACTGAACCCTTTATCTTTGCGATGGCTTGACTACGGCAGTAGGAGGAACAGGTATATAAATTTTGTTGATTTGGCTCGACCTCGTGGCGCAATCGCATCTTCCTCCAAATTGGAGCAGTTCATCCTTTCCGCCCGAAGTTAGACCTTTGTGCTAACAGGATTGAGATGATCGAGGTGAACTCTCTGCATGTTTAAATGGATAAGTCGTTCAACTCATTCTCGATTTCAAGTGAGAAGATGATTTATCGATTTAAATTCTCAGAGCTCATTAGATCACCATTATCAGATTCGCATACCTTTTAGAAATTGTTCATCCTCTGAGTTGCCTTCGTGTCATGGAGCCTCTTAGAAATCAGACAATGAGATAATCCTATTATGGGTATAAGGCGCTTACATTGGGATCGATTACAGGAATACTCGAACAAGCGAGTAGATTCTGGCGATAGTTGATAGCTTCTGATAATTTAACGGAAAGATAATTTCGACAACGAGAGTCTATTCAATGGAGTTTGGGTTTCTAAATCACTAGATTACACCCTACAATGGCTTCAGCGTCAAAACCAACATAATGGATCTTGGAAATCGAAATTCAAAATTGTACGGGTCGAATCTAGGCGATGGTGAAAGAAATAGGAATTACGCATTCGGCTTCTACTTTAACTGACTAACGTCCGGAGATCAAATTTGAGCGAAATTAACAAATAATCTAAAATAAAAACAAAACCAGAAAGAAAATTAAATACAAGAGTGCCATTTACCAGATCTCTCTTTTTGAGCGCGGTACTTTCCTTGATAGCATTTCATGCGTGCCTCAGGGTTACGAGTTGGGCCACAGCGATGCACCTCCTTGTGGATTTGGTCGCCGACCTATTTGGTTGGTAATCTTAGCGACCTCGATTCTTTGTCGCGACCTCGGTTATCTCGACTACGTCGCGAAGCTTTTTATTTTAGTTGCGACTTGCCTTTAGCATCCCTTGGATCTGGTGTACGACAACGTATATGATCGTATGACCTTCTTATCCAGCGATGCCGACCTTGGTTCTTTGGCCCGATGCGCGACCCGCTGAATGGCGTCGCGTTGCGGTTTCTTATAACGGATGTTGCGACCGCTAAATGGCGTCATGACGCCCAGTTCTTCTGGCGATGTGACCATTAAATGATGTCGCGGCCTTCTTTCCGCGCTGGCGGTAAAACGCGTTTTCGAATGGCGTCGCGACGCTTAGTTCTTTTGCAACTAATGTCGCGACCAACAAACAACGTCGCGACCTTAGTTCTTTACGGCGATGCCAGCGACGGTGCCAAATCGTCGACGCGGTTCTTTACGAAGCGATAACCAGCGACTGCGAATGATGCCGCAACCTTCTTTCGCTATGGCGATGCCAGCGACCAGCGAATGGCGTCCGCGACCTTAGTTCTTTGCAACTGATAACGACCATAATTTCTTATCGATAGCCAGCGAGCTCTATGTTGATCACATTTAAAATCTTATGTCGCGACTTCTATTCGGTGTCACGACCTCCATGTCTACTGCTCGGCCTTCAATTCTGTCGCGACCTCGAAATTGTGTTGCGACATCATATCTTGTTCTTCAGTAATTTATGGTTGCCTGACTTGGAATTTTTTTGTTGCGACCTGCTCGTTCTGCCTTCAGTTGCCCTGCTCATGACTGGAGTTTGTGGTTGCGACAGCAGTGTGAATCTTCATCAGCATCCAGGCGTCGCTACAACGGGTCCTTTTCTTCCTCGTGCATTTCTCCTGTTGCAACATCATTCAGCCAGTCTTGTCATTCCTGCTCGACGGTTTCTACTTCTTTTCTTTATGATATTCTCTTTCTCTTTAATTTCCTGTTTGCATAGCGATTGGTGGATCTTCAACCATTACGCACGTAAATGATCTTTTTAGATAGAAATCAATCGGAAAAATGGTTTGAAAATGGATAGACTTTTAAGCTCATCAACATTACATAATTGACCAATAAGGTCGACACTACTTTGATGTAGCGATGTGAATCCTCTAAAAGAAGCTGACTGTGCTTTATAAAAACCTATCAGTTCATCTCAATCATAGTATAGCAATAACACTCCCGTATTGAAATCGACTAATTTGCCTTTTTAATATAAGCTACTCATCATTATTATATAAACCAGTACATGGCCTAATCAAACTCTTGCAGGAATCATGTAAGTGCACGAATTTGAATACCGTATAACAACTCGTCTCCTCATCTCGACCATAGAATAATCAATGATCTCACAAATAATCAAACTACCCTCTCATCATGGTCACATCTCATGCAGATCTGATGCTCTCTCCCTCAAATCTAGTGGGTTTCAAACCTTAAATTTGTTGATCAATCGAGGAGTGATATAAAGGCTAGGAGTATAGGAAACGGATAATTCTTAGTGGTGTCGAGTAACAATAGAAAGCTCATGATAATAGAAGTTATTCGGTCAGAAAGAGGCTGGGGCGAGAATACAAGTATGAATGAGATGCTACTACGATCCAGGAGTAAGAATGAATCTAAATCTCCAACTCTGAAATAAAGTCTCAGGTCTAGGTCGATGACTCCGAGCTTGCTGTGATGGGTTTAGGAATTTGAAATATGATCATGACATGAAAGTGAGGATGTGTATCGCAAAGTCGATACCATAACATAACACACACTAAAATGATCAATGGTGGCAATCATGATCCAAATGTAAGATAGGAACCCTATGGTCGTAAAGAAGTCCATTGTAAGATGGCCACAAACATGACTAGATAATTCACATTAGTATTCTAGGATGGAAGTGCTACATTGAACAACACTATCGTGAGATTAATAGCACATCTATAATTAAGGCGGTTCTTGATTAGACGCGATTTTGAGCCCCACAGAAAAGAATCAGACAGTAAGCGGAAGTAAGAAAAATATATGAATAAAAACCCATGCCTTCCACCTTTCATATGGAAACTAACAGTATACATCCCATATAGTTTCTCTATTCCATTTTTAGGTTAAATCTAGATCATGCATTTATAAAATAATGCCTTTCTTCACAATGTATAGTGTAATGCAAAAATACTTATACCAGCCACTTTTCCCAATATCATTTTTCGCTTTTTTAGGTTGTGATTTCACATATGACTATAGAGTTAACATTCGTGATTAGGTTGGTAGATCTTGTCTGCATTTGTCGTCGATAATGTCTTGATTTCATTGATATTAAATCTTTACATACGACGCAGAGTTACTTTGATAAACGAGTCGGTTGGTGAATTTTGTCATGTTGTCGATGATATAGTAAAGTGATTTCACGACCGAAAAAAATACGATTCTTATCCACATGATGAATTCAGTTGATGAATCGTTAATCAATGTGATAATTCAATAATACATTTCAAATCGATTTTCACATGCGATGAGTTATCCTGGATTGAAATACTGCAGCGTAGATATTTGACAAACATTTAGAATACTATTATTTTCAAATCAATATATATATTTAAATATAACTTGAAATGGGAGTTGAGTCATAGAGGAAACGAGCAGACGAAGGCAGAAGGCAAAGACAAACGATTATAGATCCGCGTCATAACTACATCGTATCTAGGTATTTGATGTCTTTGCCGCGCCGATCAAATCTGAATTTCCTCTACTCTTGTGATTTGAGAAAAATTAATCGTACTAAACAAATACTTATTCAAATTGATGAGTATTTGAGAAGTGCGATGCGTTTTTCATTAGTTTTTGTCTGTGACTTTGAGACCCCAGTGTAATCGTTTATTAGGGTCTGCTTCAACTATCGATGTAAATCACTGTTTTGGAACGAAATCGAGTGACCTATGTGAACAATATCTGCCAGTAGCATACGGGGGTGCCATTTTGACACCGACTCACCGCGAAGAGACACCATTGGTGAGACTCTTTGTTGTGGCGTGGGTTCTGCTGGCGTAGGAACCCGATTTAACCGCAATTCACGATTTTCTCCTCCCTTTTTATTGATTTCCCTCGAAAACCCTCGAACCAAACAAAACATGGGAATCAACTCCTATATTAACATTCTAAAGTCATCTAAACCAATATGCTGACAAAAACGAATTGATGGATTAAGTTTTTAACTGCAAACATCATTTAAAGGAAATCTAGGGTTTTGTTAGTTTTATGGATATGTCGCTGAGAGCCTATTTGTTCTTAGCGATCACGAGAGCGTGGAAGGTTTTGCAGAATCTGTAACACAGTATTTAAACACCCTCTCTCACTCTCTTCTCAAATACGGTTTGTGCTCAAAATGAGCATTCTAAGACCACATTTGGTCTTTAAGCCTTTATTTCCTTAAAGCCTTGTTTGGCTTGTTCATTAAATCCATTTTTGGATTTAAGTTGCCTCTATTTACTTTATAGCACATATATATCACTTCTATTTGAACTTAAACACATAAACATTTTCTCAAATGACCACCAGGTCTCGTTTTACATTTTTCCAAATTTGCCCTTTTTCGAACATTTTTCTTTATTTTGGGTTCAAATCGTTGACAGCATATAAATATTGAATAGTGTATTTCTCATATATTCATTCAACTTTTCACGATTGTTAATTATGGTTATGAAAATAAGGTTGAACAATTCTTACCCGAATATCTGATAATTATTATAAAATTTAGGTATTTTGGGGGTGTTACACTCATAGTTGATCACTGCTCACCAGCATATCTTCCAAAATCTATATCACTCTTTACGATTATCCATGTTGCGGAGTAGAATGCATCTTGAAATTCGATCGAATTTTAAGCCTCTTTCCCAATCGGGGTGAACCTGGGATCTCGGTCTGAAATAATGGATATTGGAATCCCATGCAATCGAACTATTTCCTTGATGTATAGCTCTGCTAGCTTGTCAGTGAGGCAAGTCGGTTCCTCATGGTAGGAAGTGAGTTGACTTGGTCGTCGGTCCCTACGACCGGGCATTGTCATCACGCTTTCTCCTTGTCGATGGTAACCCCTGACCCACAAAATCCATAGTAAGTGGTCCCATTTCCTCTGCACCGATATCGATGGCGTAATAACCAGAAGAACTTAATGCTGCCTTTTACTATTTGACACACCAAACATTTGATTTACAACTGATACATCTCTTTTCATTGGGACACGAGAATGACATTTTCAAATCTTGTACATCTTTGTGCTACGGGGATGGATAGCAAAAAGATCCATTGTGTGTCTCTTGGTATGGCTTTCCTTAAATCATTATCTACATCAATTTTTGATCCCGATCTTTTATAAGCCCCAAACGCCCCATACTTCCATTCGCTGTAAAACTCGGTTTCTTTCATTTCGATATGACATTATGGCATCAATTTTCTCATCTTTCTTTTGTGCCTTTGCTTCGATTCAACAAAATCGGTCTACTTCTCCAGTACGCCACTCGCGTGGCATGGAAGTATCTCAGCGACAATTGAGCATTCCAACGCTCGGCGTTTTGCAACGCCGCGCACACTCAGAGTGTCGAGCGCCATTTGGCCCGCTTTCGGGGTGATGAACAAATCATGATCATGACTCTTTTCCATCGCTCATCCGTGCACATTGTCTCAGGAGTTAAGCTCTCGTTTGTAAGGAAGAAGCTGCCCAGACTACCCGCGGTGGTGTAGATGAAACATTTTACACCTGGAAAATGGCTGTCTTGAGAATTTTCGGCGCAGAATACAATTCGATAATTCCCGAAAATCACTCAGTGGGGTAGTTCTTTTCATGCGACCTGACACGTCTTGAACCATGGATACCAACACCCTCTTGCATTAGGACCGCATCCAAGTCCATTTAGTGATGCATGCTCAGACCATATTCTTTACCATGATCAGGTGATGAAGCAGATTTCAGGTTAAGAATGCCTTAGTTATCAGAAACTTCTTTGACATTTTCACTCCATTCCATACTTTACATTTTACGGAGTAACCCACCGGTCAGGAAACTACGCTCTTTGTAACATTTCTTGATGGCTTCCATTCAACTTGTCGCCTATTTTTCTTTGGATCCTCAGGATTCCTTCTTTTGATACCATGTGCCCGAGAAAGGGCCTTCATTACGACAAAACTTCGCTTATTTACTTCCAGTTTGCATACCAACTATCTTTTCTCAAAAGTTTCTATGCCTCAGAAGGTGTGTGTGTGACTTTCGATCTTTTGGGAATACATAAGAATGTAAAGTCTGCCAGGCATACGAAGACCCGATCCGCTGCAGGTAGGAAAACACGTTCATTAGATAAGTGAGCTATTGGAGCATTTGTGAATAAGCGACATTTACAAAAGACTTTACCAATATTCATATACGTCGTTCTAAGATCATTTTATGCATCACATCTTTAATTCTATTGATGATACCAAGATGTAAATCTATCTTCAAAGATACTTTCTGCTAATTTGGTGACAATCATCAATCACGAGTGCGGGTACTTATTCTTTTCGTTGACTTACAATTTAGTTACTTTATAATGATATAAACCTAAGCGTACACATCTTTCATTTTTTAACAAAACACGGGAGCTCTACAGCCAGATCTGCCAGACCAGACTAATCCCTTTTCTAACAGTTCTTTGCAACTACAATTTCAATTCTTTCAACTCAAAGCGAGAGGCATTCGAGTACGGTGTAATGGATGTAATGTAAGCACACACCACAAAATACAAACGATCGATATGACTCAATCTCCCTGTAGGCAATCGACAACTTTTAGGAAACATGCGGAAGAGTCACTTCATGATGAGGATATGGGATACACTAGACCTTGCCTTTTTCGTTTCAATTACATAAGCGGAAATGGGCTTCATCCCTTCAGCGCAGTATTCTGCGGTGGTTGTGATTAGTACCAATCGTTGCTATTTTGAACCACTGTTTATTCAGGGTTTGAGTACTTTGTGTCTTAAATCAACAGATAACCTGATTTTGTCAAGATTAAAATTTATCTCTTGATCGCATTTTGGCAATATTTTTGTAGTTTTGCAAAAACTAGTAGGCGCAGAAGTGTGAGTCGATCCAAGTCTGAAGAATCAGAGTTGAACTCAATATTGAAGGTGGAGACGAGAAGAAAGGAGAAAGAAGAAAGCAGATGAAAGAAACGGAAAGAATTTTAAAGAGCCTCAATTTCACGGGTTGTGAAATTTCCTTCCTTGGTCACTGTTCAAGTTTCCCCTGTTTACTGTTCCTACTGCCCGTTTCCTTGAAATGCGGTCCATCATTGAAAATCTATAAATAGATGCATCTAGGGCACTATGTTCAGCTTCTGCAATTCCAGGATTTCTAGGTAGCTGAAGACTCTTTACTATTGTTTGTTTTGTTTTTATTTTTATTTTATCTTTTATTTCCTTTTAGTAGATCTTGTTTTAAGTAGTTTTGTTAGTTTCACATTTTAATATAAGACAGTAATGAGAGCGATGTGCAACCAGAGTTGGGATCTTTTGTAAAATTTTCTCCTTCGCTCTTGTTGCATTTTTAAATGGATCTTGGAAAATTCTAGATGGCTGCTTCAGCTCATTTACAATTTCAGTGAATTTTCCTTATTAGTTAGTCATTGATATGTGTGAACCAGTTTTGGAAGATTGAGCTCCCTCTGGGAATGGGTCGATGGTGATTGTTATTTTCTACCTGAAGTGGAAAAAACGCCAGTTAAATCTTGAATTTATTTGATTGGTATTGTTATGAAACATGTTCAAGTACTAGTATCGTGTACCCAAAAAAGAAGCGTATCTTGCTCACGATTTCAGGAGCGACCCTTGATTACTATCAGCAGATCTTATTTTACACTCTTATTACTACAGGTTTTGAGCACTTTTTGTGTAGTAATCAACCTAACTATCTCGGTTGGCATGTTAAGGACCTAGCTATGCTACTGATAATATTTTATGGCGAATTTGTAGTTTCCACTGATCAGGTTATGCCAAGGTTAGAGTTGTCTCAATCCTGGCTTCAAGTTGAAATCGGAGTTTATCAAAAACTAGGAAGAGACCGATTAAAACGCAGGAAAAACGAAGCAACCACGGCAATTTATGAGATTTAAGTCATAATTTGAAAATTAATTTAGGCTGCTCACTGACGACTTTTTCTGCATATACTTATCTCTTCAAATTTCCCTATGTAATAGTGATTATCTTTTGATATTTATTATTAAGTGTATTTGCGAGTATAAGCGCCTTGCCTGAGCAATTTACTGTAATCATTAATTCATTGAAATTAGAAAAACTTCCTGGAGAAGCCTCATTTTTTTTTCTCTCTTGCATTTTTCTTTGTTTCCCTTCGCACTTTCTCACTAGCCACGAGCACCTGCGGGGATGGCTGACTGGGATGGTGGCTCAAACTCCTCCTTCGCCCGAGTGGGGGCTTGGGCGGGAATGGTATTAGCGGGGGCTCTCATGTTTTCAATGTAGGTATTCCCTTTTCGTTGATGTTCTCTTCGACTTTTGGGTTTCGATCCTTGATTCACCTTGAATGGTTAGTATATGGTGAAAGCTTTACACGGCTCGTTGGATGCTGACTGGAATCCCATGATATTTGAGGTGATTATGTTTACATGAGAGCAAGTGGAAGGTGACTTCGAGTGGGCGAGGGGTTTTGATTGACGGAGAACATTAATGGACGTGAATGCCATTTTCCGATGATAGTTATTGGGGGTGAGTTTTATGGGTTAAAAGCGGAATCAGATTAGAATCTTGCTATGTTACTATACGATGCGAGAAAAAGACCGAGAACCCCTCATTTTGCCTGGGGACTAAAGCGATGAACTGCTTGCGCCAGAGGAATTCTTTCTATATGGCACACAGCTTCACTTTGGTTACGATTTCAGCTACCCAGAAACATTTTTATCAGTCTGATATCTAAATTACAATCACCCGGTTCAACTTGACGTAGCCATTTTACAACCCATCCACAATGGACGATCCACAGAACCACTTTGTACTATGGTAGCTATGCTACGCCAGTCTGGTGTGGGTTATGAAATATTGTTGATTCGAAGGAATACTAGAGTACACCACGAAACACCACCTTGAATAGATGCGCGTGCGGGGATGGTGCCTTAGCAGTGCAAATGGCCAGTTTCTTCGAACACTTGTGATCTTCATCCGCAGTTTTGGTGAATTTCTTTTTCTATTTTCATTCTTTGCGAGTTTATTGCTAGGTTACTTGACATTCATTATCGCATTCATACTTTATTTTCCTTAGTTAACCATATACCATTGTTGGTAAGTTTTCTTTTGTTTCTTGTTGACATTGTCTGTTTTTCATATGAGTTTATGTTCTAGTGGTTTAGGAATTTAAAGGTAGATTGGTTAAAATCCCGGTATCCACTTCAGGAATCCACGAGGCTGGAGATCTAGAGTGAGCACAAATTTTGATCGGAATGGAACCTACATGAAGAAGCCGCGTTAGAGTCGGCGGGGGAGTGGAGGAACCTGTTGGGTCCATGAAAAAAACATGCCTCTGACCAGGTGCACCCTCCTACATCGTACCTCCAACTAAGGAAATGGTTGTTAGGCCTTACACGGTGCGTGCCTCCTTCCACTTTTCATGACATGGAGAGTGAGAGCCCTATACATATCGGGGAATTTGAGGGTTTGCAACACCTTAAAGGAGGATACCACCACATTGGACTTAATGAGACCTTAAGCTTTTCCTTTCATTGAAGGATAAAGCCGAGATTTAGCTCGACTCACGAAATTTGGGGGAAACGATCCCAAAGAAAGCTGAATGAGATGCGAGGCTAAGTTCTTAAAGAATTTTTTCTCCAGTCACAGGACAAACATTCTGAAGAGGCAAATCTCCACCTTCGACTCATGAGGCAGAAAAATTCTATGCATCTTCGGAAGGTATATGTGAGCTTCGATGCTTGGCACTCACCATGGTTGACACTTGGCTATAGGTGACTATTTTTATTGTATTATTTCTATCTACCATGGAAAGCAATTGTGGGACCCATGTGTGGAGGGAATTTTCTTGAGCAAAAATCGGAGAGGCTTTGGATTTCATACGGGACTTGAACCGCAGTAGAACTTTGATATATGGTTGGAAGAAGCCCAAAGCAGAAACCACCGTGAGGTCACGGCGATGGCCCAGAGACTCTTGCAGTACGAAACGAAACCATAATATTTCATCTGTCCGATCCTCTCTTTGAACATACGGAAGAAACGTACCCGACTATTATTCGTGACCGAGAAATATTGATGGAATAAGCCAATATTTGTTGGTCAATTCAAACCATCAGCAATGCACCATATACGCGACACCCTATGACTACTACGGAGAAATCACACAGGAGCCTCTCACAGGCGAAGCCCACAAGGTATACACCTCCACTCCTCCACAAAATATTCCAGCTTCCTGACCATCACAACCATATTCAACGCTTCTCCAATTGAACAAGCAATGCAAAATTTGGTAAAGTGGTAGGTAACTGTAGAGGACCGGCGGGATTAATGTCAGTGGCAGGAGGGTTGACAACTGTGGAGATGCGCAGACAAGAATTAGATGGGTTCGAGAGGGAAGTGCTTGAAAATTTGACAACCCTACGGTATTCAATTTCCGAGCTAACTTGACCAACATCAGAGTGTAGGAAAATGGATGCATTTCCTTCCACAGTTTTCATGAAACCTAGTGGAGTTCATGAAATAGCCTCTTCCCCGGGAACCTACTCCTAAGATAGATGAAATAAGAGAGGAATTAGTCATCTTTCGGGGTGGTAAGCGAGGTTAAGCAACCAATGCCTAAACCCCTTGAAGAGGCTAAGAAGAAAATGATAGAGGCAGGAAGAATTGTGATTAAAGAAGATCATAATGAAGGCATGGCACTTCCATTTCCTCGAGCTGTTAAAGGAAAAAGAAGGTGAGCGACCAAGGCGAGAGTGCAGGTGTTAAGGCATATGGTCTGGCGATCCACTATCTTTTGGATATAATTAAACAAGTCTAACCATATGATTAACTTGAACTTTGTGCTTGCTTGGGGATGATAACCGACAGAAAGCCTTCTTGACATAGCAATCGGTGCCATCATCCGGTCTGAAAACCTAGTGAAATACGAGGCAGGAGTTGTCATACCATCTCGTTGAATATTGGAGGAACTTGTGGAAAGCATTGTGGATTTACAGGGGCTAGTTTCAGCTTCTTCTGCACACTCGGTTCGGCAGGTTGAGTGGGAGAGTGAAGCCCTACAAACCGTCCTGCTGACCTTTAGTAGGCAGGTGGGTTAAAGGCTCCCGAAAGTTGCGTTGCGCGAATGTCTTGAATGGTGGGCCAGTTCTATTACTCGGTGGACTTGGGTGTGCAAACAGAACCAATTATTGGGGAGCGATCATGCCACCGTGTATCCTTGGAGTTCTTGGTACCTGAGATATTTTTGTAATTGTCGAGTAAGGTCTCTGGTGACATTTGGGAACATAAACCTTTGGAACTCAACTTATTTATACTTAAGCAAAAGTACATTTTTGGTAGGAGGATCCGAGAAGGAGGTTTATCGATTGACACCAGTGCGGATGAAGCGGTCTGAAACTTTAGCAACTACGGGAAGAATTGATTGAGAACCGGCCATATTTAAAAGAAGTTGTAGGCTTGGAAGGATTTGTATATGGATTTATAGACCTTGGAGAAAAGAAATAAGAAATCCTTCCCTTGATGACTGGGGAGGATAGTGAAAAAAAGAAGGGCATATAGAACCCCAGCTGACCTCAGAACTCTCCTTATAAGTAAAATAATATATTTGGAAGAGGTGACGTTATCCGATTGTGGAATTTCACGCATTGTTGAATGCCTCGTGGAAGACCTTTTGGTTACTGGGAGATATGAGTTTTGTGGGCGGTTAGATTTAAAGGGGATTGATCCTTTGGTTGCACTGGTCACATATATAGAGGAGGAATCCCGGCCGGGGTGAGGCGACCACGGAGGTGGGCGAGATCATAATATGCAAGAGGTAGTGCGCCGCGAGTTCTCCGAGTGCTGTGGTAGACATTATTTACCCTATTTCCGATAGTCCCTGGGTGAATCCAACTCAAGTAGTGCCAAAGAAGTCAAGGGTGACCAGCATCGCGAAGCGAAAGAGAAGAGGATGTACTGCGGCACACACCGCGGGTTGGAGCATGCATAGACTACGAGGAGACTAAATGCGGTGACAAGAAATGACCGCTGCCACCTTCATCCGTTGACTTCTTGCTTGAGAGTTCCAGGAACACCAGTTCATTGCTTCTTGGATGGTGTCCGGGATATTTTCACTATAAGAGACTGCGGTGGAGGACTAAGAAGACCACCTTCGCCTTATCCATTTGGGACTTATGCTTCTGAGGAGAATGCCTTTTGGCCTGCACGTGCACTTTGCACATTCGAACACAATAACCAGGCATTTTCAATGACATGGTGGAGCTCATTATCAGGAAATGTATATGGATGATATCACCATATATGGGAATGCGGGGTTGCCTTGACAACGAGGCTTATATTGCATAGATGCATTGAAAGAACTGGTACTCGATTGGGAGAAATGTCATTTTATGGTGAGATTAGGGAATTGTCTGGGCATTTATGCTCAACAAATTAGGGGGTTGATAAGGTAGAATTGAGCTTATTTCAAGCAACCACGAAATGAAAGCCAGTAAAGGCAGTTCAGCAGCCGTGCAGAATACAGGGAGTTTCATCAATCTTTCTCAAAAATTGCAAAACCCCGCTTTCGCAAGTTGCTAGAAAAGGATACTAGTTTGCATGGGATGAAACTTGTCGAAAGAGCTTCAAGAGCTCAAATCCTTTGACCATTACACATGGTGAGCACTTTGGCGCGGCCCGACACTTTTGAAGTCATGTGCAATGCTAGTGATCTTGCTATAGCAGATCATAGGAAAAGAAGATGGAAAGCCACATGTGGTTTATTATGCAAGAAAAACTTTGAATGAGCTGAAGAATCACACTTGCTGGGAGAAGGAACTATTAGAATTGATCTATGCCAAACCAAGTCTGGCATAATTGTGGGATTGAGTATTTTATTTTCACAAACCACTCGGCTTTGAAGTACCTCCCTAACCAGCGAATCTTAGGCAAGGCTTACTAAGATGGGTTCTCTACTCCAAGAATTTAATCTTCAGATCAAAAAGATAAAGAAAGGAATTAGGAGTGTAGTGAGGATCGCCTCCGAGGAATGACCATGTATGACACACACGGTCATCGATCGATGATGATTCCATGAGAATCATTCTTTGCTTAGCAGAAAGTGCTTCGTGTGTTGTCGCTCATATTGCTTATTTCTTAGCAACAAGGGAGGTCCCAACTGAATGGAAGGCAAAGGATGAGAAATACTTCTTCGCCAAAATTCATTCCTATTATTGGGAGGAGCCATTCCCATTGAATACGTAGATGAAATCCATTCAAAGGGGTGTGTGTGCTTAGAGAAGAACAATGAGGGGATTCAGTCAGCGCCAGCGAAAATGTACAATGGAGGTCACTTTGCTTCATAGAGCGAAATATAGAAGGTGCTCTAATCTGGGTTATTGGCCTTTCCTCTTTAAGGATGCTCGAATGTGTAGTTATTATCGATGCGAAGACTTCGGCTTTCTCGCCATCATATGATGCCCTTAAACCTAATCTTAGTAGTTGACTTATTTGATGTGGGCATTGAATTCATGGGACCATTCCCTACGTCTTTCGGATATTTGTACATCTTAGTGGGGGCCCAGGTACGTGTCCCAGATGGGTTGAAGCCCGATTCCTAGCAATGGCGATCAGGATGGTATTGAAGTTTTTGAAAGATAATATCTTCTCCAGATTTGGGGTGCCTAAGGCCATAATTAGTGATGATGGTTCACATTTCTGCAACAAACCCTTTTGAAACCACTGCTGGCTAATACAGGTGAAACATAAGTGGCCGCACCACCCGTCCTCGAGCAGATTAGAGCGGAGTTAGGCATGACAGAGAGAAGCGAACTATCGATGAGAGGTAATGAATTCAGCGGGGAAGGGGTGGTCCTCAAACCTCTTTTGGATTCATTATGGGCATACAGGGCGACCTTCAAGACAATTACGGGGATGCTCCCCTGTCGCACGGTGTGAAAGCATGCCACCTCACATGGAAGCCAGAATCTGAGAAGCGTGGTGGGCGGTCGGCGAATTTGGATTTAGAAAGAGTCGGCCTCAAGAGGTTCCTTGACCTCAATGAGTTAGAGGAATTGCGAAATGATGCCTACCTAAATTCAAAAATTGAAAAAGAGAGATCGAAAAAATGGCATGACCAGATGGTAGCTCGAAAAATTTTCCAGAAAGGAGATCGAGTGGCCTTTCTAGATTCCGACTCATTTCTACGGCGACTCAAAGTCGAGGTGGATTGGTCCCTTCAAGTATCATAAGTCTACCTTAATGGGCAATTAGGTGCTAAGCTCGAGGCAACTTATTCAAAATGAATGGCGGAGCTCGAAGCCATTTGCGGTCCTCTTCACACCGAGCAAGGAAGTTTCTCCCTTGAGCCTCAATGTTTAAGGAGTTAGTTTAGGTGGACTCAGTCTCTCCTTGGGGCCCATGGGTCCCACTTCTTTTTGTTTGATATTTTATTTTATTTTATTTTGTTTTTATTTATTTTCCCTTTTCTTTTCCTTAATTTAACCTTAATAGTAGTTTGATTTTTTTTCTTTTTTTTCATTTCCCTATTTTTATTTGATCTTCTTGTATGTTTGTTTTTATAGGAATTACTTTCAGTCTCAGACCGGAGGGTGCAGTAGAAATTTTTTTGAAAGCATATCATTTTCGCCAGTGAAATTTGTGATCTAATGGGAGTGCTGAAAGCTAGTCGCCCCCAATGGCGTTTTGCGATTATGAAATTTCCGGGAGCTTTTTAACGAAAACAAATGTTTGCATAGCAATTTTGCGAAGTGGAGCGATTTAAAGTAGAGATCATTAGCAAGGGTTGAAAATTTTATAACCCTCGCTCCACTTCAAATCTTTCTCAGGTTTTCCTTTCCCGAACTGCAATTTGTCACGTATGGTTCCCATCCCCTTTTGTTCCATGCTCGATTTTCAAAAGAGTGGCATCGATCAAACCGATACTGACTTCAAACACACGCATTAGTGCTCCTCAATGCGAGAGCTTCCCCTCGGTTTTTATCATAAAAATCGTAAACCCTTGAAATGCACTTAGCTTCATCCATAATAGGAACCCTCATGGGACCTCATCAACCAAACTATCGTTAATAATGGCGCTACCTACTTGAAAACTCGTTTTCTCTTGTGAAACCCTAGCTCTATGAGTCTTCGGGCATGGCAGAGACCAAGGTGGGCATAGTGCATCGCCCGGAGCCTCGAGTGAGTCCTTCGCCTCTTGGGGGCTGCAGGCACCACTGGCTGGCTGCTCTTGCCCTCCTTCCACTGCATAGATACGAGGCGGGGGCGGGGCATACCTCGTTCTCCTCCCGCATCCACGGCCGGCCCGAAACCAGCCTCTCCCCTCGAGGGGCTGGGACTCAGGCCTCGGCAAATCCTCCTAGTTAGTGCTCGCCAAAAGCCCCCTGGTCTCCACACTCTTGACCTCGTCTTGGGGGTACCGGTCCACTCTCAGGATCCGCGTGATCACCACTCTTCATGTGTGACAAATGACCTGATGGCAGTCACCATGGCCGACACTTTATGACACGTTTGGCAGCCGTCGCCCTCTTGAGCTTAGGACTCTATGCGGCTTGTGCATCATCTCGCCCAGGAGCCGCGCGACTCACGTCGGTTCTTACATCCATGTGTGGTAGTCGAGATTCTCTTAAACTAGGACTTCAAGAGGGACGCAACCTGCGTCGGCACTTCCATCGATCGGCGGATTGGGAGACTGTGAGCATCGACATAGCCGCCACCAGTGCATCTTCCCCATAGCTTTGGCGAGACTCTCACGGTGGGGTAAACGCATCTACTCATTGGAGATGAGTACATCCTTTCGAGACACCTCATTGGTCCGTTCGGCGGCCTCAGCGGGGGATGCTTTTGTGATCATGTCTTTGTGATCAAGCTTTATTTCCTCTTTAGCATTTGGTTCATAGGAGGAGCTTATCTTTGGGAGGCAACATATCATTATTTTCGAGGGGTTTTGGTTTAACCTGTGACTCATCGACTTCTCTTTCCGTTGAGGGAGAAGTGCCGTAGAACCTCACCGGGCGGAGGCCCGTTCCACTATTGTTCATGTTGGCGTCTGCCAGGGTTGGAGCACGCCCAGTTTCCGGCTAAACCCATTTAGGGCGTCGTCGGGTTTCGCAGAAACTATTTTCACAATGGAAAAGTGGCAATCTGTGCCGGGTGCTCCTCCTCTCCCACTTAGGGATCTGGCAGAGGGACCGACCACCACTGGCGGCTCTGTTGAGGGCCAGCATCGGCAATCCCACGGTTCCCACAGCCAGCTGATCACTACCTACTTCATGAGCCTGCAATGCCTCAGGTCCACTGTCGATTCATTTCCGGTAGTACTTAAACCAACCTTTGGAGACTATTCCATTTCTCCAGTGATTTTCCCGGTCATTATGACTTAGTCAGCCCTTTCACGACAACATCACTTCTTTGACACTACCGTATTTGCCGCCAGCTGAAGCGGTGCGCGCACCGCAGCTTGACGCACTGGGGCAGTACGATGCAGAGAACAATGCCGTACCATGCAGTTAGAGCACTAAGCACTGAGATCCTCTGATCGCTAGTATGGTCTCTACCATCTTGACTCATCTGGCCGATAATGCACAAACGAGCCCGACCCTCGCGTAGCTCCATTGCCACCTCTTGCGGCGGTGAAGCAAAGTAGAAGTAGATCCTTTAACGCCCCATTCCACCGCCTAGTCTTGCCCACGGATCTTGCTCATCACGCAGGATGGACCAGTCACCCTCACAACATGGCGGGGAGGGTGGCATATCTTTAAGTTCCGCTCAGGGACCCCAGGTGAAGGCGGCGATATTTGGTTGGGAGGAATTAATGAAGGAAGTGGCTTTATGTTATGGTTATGCTTTTGTTTGAAGCGGAATAACTTTCGTAGTTGGAATGACTTGTTGCGTGGGTTTTACAGTATAAGTATTCCTTTAGTTTAAACACATGTTGTAAGATTTTGGCACATGTTATCTATAGTTTCAACACATGTTTATAAGAAAGCTTCGTTTCTCATTTTACAACCATTTTTTTGTAATGCCGACTTAGTATGAGAAATTGAAATATTGTTTTCAAATACTATTAGTACTAGAATGGTGCTATGCTTAGTTGAGTTGATAACCAGTTGAAATTCTTATTGTTTTCAACCTTTTCTTCCCTTTTTTGAACTAACCATAGACTGTGCACATTAATTTCAATGATAGTGGCTTGTTACCTCTAAAACACACCAAAGATAGGCTGTACTTTTTGGCCTCTCTTCATAAGTCGGGACCTTTGGGTAAAAACTCAATAGTCTTTCTAAAAAAAAGGAAAAGAAAGGAAAAGAAAATAAAGAGAAAGAAAAAATTATGGCTTCACTTGACTAGAAACAAGATACGAGGGGTATATCAGCGAAGTGCTAAAGCTAATTAACGCACCAAACCCATTCAAACTACAGGAGTCACCCAGAATTTGTGTGCTCGTTATGGGTGAATAGGTAGAGTTTTTAGATGTGGTGCTAAGTTTGGGAATATTAAAAGTTAGGAGTTGAAACACGAAGAGTTAGTGGTTGAGAGATCATATGACTTGTGCCAAACATAGTTGAGAGTAAGTTGTTGGACCTTCCCAGATTACATGGACAATTGTGGAATTCGAATTACCCTTTCAGCGGCTTGCATCTCACAAAAAAAAAAAAAAAGGGAACTTGTAGGGCATAAAGTGGGTCTAATACATGGGGTTGTACAAGCGATAAGGGTTTAGGCAGTAGAGCTAGGATCACTCTTGAAAACAGATGTGAGAAGAAATGACGACCTTGGAAATTTCGTAAGGGTTGCAAAATTTCGCATCGAAACCCTTGCGAATTTTCGCAGCCTACGAATTTGGCTGCTCCCATTGACTTTTTCTTGTACTCTTTTTTATCTCTTTCAATTTATCCACTAATAACATTAGTAATTATCTTTTGATATTTTGGTAGATTATATTACCAGTCATCAGCATATATACCCACGAGACAGACTATGTCAATTAAATCATTGAGGTGAAAGAAAACTGCAGAGAAGAAGCTTTCCAGTGTTTTTGCTCTACAGAATTTCTTTCATTTTCCTTAGCTGTCACTAGCTAAAGCACCTGCCGGGGATGACAACTCTAGGAGGATGAGTCAAACTAAACTCCCTCCTTCCTTTAAAATTAGAGGGGCACTAGGCAAGGGGAATGCGTCTGGCATTGTGGGAGCTCTCATGTTTGCCTCGCGTGAGCCATTTCCGCTTGGATTGGTGTTTCTCTCTTCAGGCTTTTAGGTTTCGAGTCCCTTCGATTCACCTTGAATGGATTTGGTATATGGCCAGCACTAGACTCCATTTGGATCTTGTTACTTTAGATCCTATGATGTTGAAGTTGGTTGCTCATTTATGAGCCATTGGAGCATTTCGAGAGAAGACAGGGGTTTTCAGCCCGACTAAAATTTGATAATGGACGACGTTGAATGCCAAACTTTCAAAGATGGGATTATTGAGGTGAAATTTTGTGCCAGTTAAGCCAGATCCAGGCCAGAATGGCACTATATATTGCCTCCCCGAAATGCGAGAAAAAGACCACAAAGAACCCCTCATTTCCCTTAAGGATCAAACCCGGTGACTTTAACACTTCAGAATTCTTTCTATATTTTCCACTTTGGGTTCACTATTCCGACTACTGAAAACCCGACTCTTTTATCCCGATTCCATTATCAGTATAATAACAGTGTAACTTGGTGTGTATTTCCATGAAGAAGAAAACCCATCACGCGTGGATGATCTGAACCATTGCCACCGCGGTGAGCTATGCCCTGCGATACGTGGTGTTGGTTGCATAATATTGACTGATTAGTACCCTACGATTTGCCGCGAGCACATGAAATCGACCCTACCGTGACTTAAAATGGAGAATCTAAGTATGGAAGCAGTTCCATATGCGGGTATGGTGGGCCTTGCCAGGGTATGAGCTGAAGATTGCCAGAATGAATCGCTAACTTACTCATTATTGTGGGATTGATTAGAGGAAATATAGGTTAATTTCTCAGAAAGGGGTTTTCTCATCTTGTGATGAAATGATTTTTGATCTCATTTTAACATAGATCTAATCAAGGATATGGAGAATTTCATGGCCATTAAGGATGAGGTGCGATTTAAATTTGGAGAAGGCTTACGTAATCACATCTATAGAGGCGAAGAATTCTTGATCCTATAAGATTTGGGTATGGCGAGGAAAAATAACATATCTTAGGAAAGGGATTTTATCTTACAAATGCAGCAGTTAAATCACATAGTCGGAAATAAGTGTGAATCTCTGAGTCAGTGAGATTATGGTTGGGGAGAAATCAAACCCCATACCCACTGATGCATCTTTGAATGGAGTCGACTTTCGACTAATGGCTTGGCCATGACTGAAATGATGCTATGGCCAAAATAGTCATTCATGAATTAAAACTACCAGTGTGAATCTACCCATGTGAATTCTCAAATCCCTTTTTGATAAATTCTTTATGTATACTTGAGTGAAATTGCTTTGGGGTATTTTATCTTGAACTCTCATCATTTTGACATTTTGGAGTTCAAATAGTAAGGATCTTCTTGAGTAATTGGTGGATGTAGCGTCTTTTTTGATTTACCATGATCTGTGGGGAGCGATAATAGGACTTAAAACGCTTTATTATTACTTATATATTTGTGCATAGATTAAACCAAACTCATTTTATTGAATTAATTTACAAAACAAACATATTCTACACAAAAATGATCCATAGTTTTTTGGTAACGGTGCTTTGAAGACTTTAGTTAGTCTTTAGTAGATTTAACCGTCTGACTTCATTCAGTGCTTTAAATTATTACAAGTGTAGGGAACTAATGTCGATCAACATTATAATACGTGAGATCATGGTCCATTTCCCCGAGGTGAACTCTGGAGTGATACTTGCGGGATTTGTTTTCCGATGAATATCTTGATTAAAGTAAAATCAGGATTGTGATTAAATGGGGTGATCTTAACAATTGACCAAAGCTATTTATGCAAAGCCCAGAGAATGAATGATAAGATCTATGGGTTTCCGCTCACCTCAACCAGGTATACACCTCTCCTTGCCTGATCATCTAGGAGCCATTGAGTCAATGGTCAACCCAGATCAGAGTTAACAGAAAACTTTTAAATAAAACCAAAAGACAATTGAATGATTTCAGCAGCTTATGGCTTGAATTTGTTTGGACTCTTAGTTGCATTTGAGATCAAGCACAACATTATTACCAAGAATCTCTCGTTCACACGTTGTCAGGGTCCAAACAAAGAGTTTTAAGAAGAATTTCTAAGTGTTCAATATCATTTTAAATCATTTGAAGCACAAAAGAGGGATTGAGGGTTGTTACCTTGAAGGGGGTGAAGGTTTCGCAGTGAGAACCCATCTATGGAGGTTTAGACTAACAAAGGCGAGAATTGATTCATATTCTTTAGATTACTACAATGGTGAAATTGAAAATAACACTTCGTGACAGGTTGAGAACTACTCATATGAGTTATATAATAAGCACAAAGTTACCAAAACCAACTAAAAATTTTATTGGCAAACTCAAATTAGAAAAACTGAAGTACCACTCTACTGAAAACCTAGAAAAATAATAAAACACTCCAAAGGTTAGAGCCAAAACCCTAGAATCAGAACTCCCTTAATTATGCCCTAAAGTGGGCTTAAAAACAATCCTCATTAGTGATCTCGAAGTGATCGAAAGAGCGAAGCGTGCCGCGCACAAAGATTATTCGCTCAAATCCTGAAGGTATATCGTATGTTGGTACGATACCAAAATGCGATACCTCAAACAATGCCAGATGATATTACCTGTCGTGGTTTGGGATAACACCCTTCCGCATTGCGATCTCTTCACTTGGACTGATGGACCTCTGACAGAGTGGTTGATAATGACGATGATCAGGTGTTCTGTGAACGGGCGGATATGATATTGCGGACATCTTCTTTGCACCGCGAAATGGTAAAGTCAAAAAGCACCTATTCATAAAATGAAAAAACATAATAAGTGGGGGCTTAAACTATGCGTTGCGTTATAACATCGCGATGGATTGTGTCCAGTAATTTATTTACGCTAGTCCTATCCACAAGAATTGTTGATAATGAGGAATGGAAGGCCAGAGCCAAAGGGATGGTGGTTATTTCTAGAGTATTGGAAGGAAGGAGATAAGGCAATTCAGGGGTCATTAGTCTCAGTGAAATTTTTGATCCAAGAAATATGGGTTCAATCCCACCCTCATGACTTCTATACTATGACAAATGGTTTTGTGAGGAAGAGCATAAGAGATCATAACCCTCAACAAGAGATGAGATTTTATAGGATAAAATGTAGACATACTATCATGGAGCCATAAGGAACAAGTTTGAGGAAAGAAAAAGTATAGTGCTTTGAAAATTACAGATTTTAGGCTTTGGCATCATATCATTGTGCACAGTAGTTTTTGTAGGAACCCTGGGGACTCAGGAACCTCAAGATCCAGTGAGACCACTGAGGCCTCATGGCTGGGAGGCCAAGAAGAGGCTCATCAAGCGGATGAATCTCTCTCTTGCAGCAGCTATATGTTTGAGGAACCTCACTTTTTACTGGCAAATGTTTCGCTTGAATACAAATGAAATACCTTTAACAAGTGGCTGTTGAATTGTGTATTGGTCGCAAATTTTGATTATTTAGTGGAAACACTTATAACTATGATGTTAGATGATTGGATGAACTAAATGTGTGAGATTACTATTGCACTTTAACTTTTGCTGAGCTCAATGAATAGTTGATCAAATTAAACTTTTAGGCATAGCATAAGTATCTTTGCGAGAAGAAAAGACGAAACAATCCGGAGCAACAAAATTGGTAGCTGAAATTAGGGTAGGATCATGTCAATAGAATTTGAAAGGATTATGATGGCTGCTCCCGAGGGATAGCGTGGCGAAATTCTAGACGGGAGATTTAAACAAATGATGGAACTGATAAGGATGATAATTTTGTTTTGGTTGAACATATTAGTTCTAATGGCTTTGAGAAGGTACATCTTAAGCAGTCTACTAATTTTACTTTACAGCGATTGTGTGGGTTTGAATATCTTTTGAGATCCATCCCATAAGTCTCCAGTCTCAAAGTTTCTGAACACAATTGGGAGCTCATTATTCAAGGCCAGAAATTACCAGGGCAACACAACCATGAAATGATTTGAGTATCGCCGGAAGGTTGTGCCTTCGACCACCCTTGTGACATGTATATGCATGTACCAGTTCTGCTTTGGTGAAGACACCCACGTTTTATGTCATGAGACAGTAAAAACCTTAAGCCTCCCTCAATTGTAATCCTTTAGTAAAGAACCCTTAGTTTGCCCAATTTGTAGTGTGAGTGCATATGAAATAGACAATGGGATAGGATTTAGAGTGATTGAAGAATGAAGAAAGGATTAGAATAGGGATGTGAAGAATGATAAAATTCAGATGAAGAAAAGAATAAAAAGAAATGCAACAACTAGACGTTTTCACGAAAAACTAGAAGCTATAGATTACAAAAGTATCTGGGAATAGGGTTTTGTCTTGTAAGCCTTCCTCTCTTTTAACCGTAAAGCTTTGAGGGTGTTTGACACCACAATGACTTCAATACTAAACTGTATGGGAGTTACTGACAGCTTTCATAAAGGTGGTAGAAAGCAAGAAGACAAAACATTTACACAATTTAAACATGAATATAAATGAAAAGAAAAGAGCTTATGAAATGAGGACGAAAGTGGATTGCACCATAAATGCCACAGCCTGGAAGTATTCAAATTGATGCACCAAGCTGTGGATTTGAGGTGCGCTTGAAGAGGGTTGATGTAAGTGGAAAATTAAAGGATGCAAAGTGAGTGCAGAATTGTTGAGTTGTTTGTGTAGTTTAGGTAAACTTGAACCTTAAATGTGTAGCCATCTACCCAAGTACCCAAGCCACACATTATAAACTACAAAGACTATTGTTCCTTGAAGAGTGGTGACATGCCTACATTAGTAAGAATAATATGACCAACAAAGCTGTAGACCTAAAAGTAAAAGATTAAGAGGAACATCATTATTGAGTATAATGTCTCAGAAGTTGCTAATTTTCCTGATATGTTAAAGAGGGAAGACCAATACACACTCACAAATCAAGGGTCAAGGACTGAAATGTTTACATTATATGGATTATTTGTTTATTAAGTGAACTTAATTGAAAAGTATTCTTGATTCCTGAATTGAAGCTTGGTTGAAGTTTATATCTGGCGGCATTTCAGTGAATTCAATTGTTGATATGGTTGAAGGTTGGAGATTGAATAGAAAATGGCCTTAAAGCTGGTTGAATTGCTTGAGGGAATGACGACTTCTTCTTTTCTTTGCTTGGGGACAAGCAATGCATTAAATTTAGGGGAGTTTGATGAGTCTAAAACTCATCTAGCTTTAAGTCCATTTTTTCGTGTATAATTATGAGCTTAAGGCTTATTTTAAGGCAAAATTATGGAATCTTCACCAAAATTATTGTTTTGCAGGAAACAAAATCAAAAGAAGCAAAAAGAGAAACAAAAGCAACTGAAAAGACCAAGGAAGGAAGAACAATTGTCACTACATCTCAAATAATTGTCGCGACAAAACAAAAGGCAAAGGCTAGAAAAATTGTCGCAACATTCAAACTTTTGTCATGACAAAAATTGAGAAGAAACCGTTAAAGGCAACAAAAAGTTGTCATGACAATTATCAAAAGGGGAATGTCAAGCAAAATTGTCATGACAACCTGACGACAATGAGGAAGACACAAAATTAGATTTGTCGCGACAAATTTTCCAGAGATCAACAATTAAATATTAATAGGAAATTGTCTAGACAAATTCTAAAGACAAAAGCGAAGAAGAATTGTCGTGACAAATTTAATTTTTTCGTGACAAATATATCAAAAGAAAATAGTTCGAGAATATCAGCAAAATGTCGTGACAACACCATGACAAAGCTGAAGACAAATTTGTTGGTAAAAATTGTCGTGACATTTTAACAATTATCACGACAACCTATCCAGTGGGCTTGTATTGAAATCCATGAAAATCTACAGAATTTCGACGACAACGATTAAGATTTATAAGCGAGAAAGAAGTATAAGGCATAGAAAGATATATAAGGAATCACGAAGAAACTTAGAGAAGATCTGTGAAGGAACTGTACGTACATACTTTTATTTTACTTTCTTTTTCTTTAATTTTCATTAGAGTAGTAGATCTGAGCTGAGATATTGAGCTTTGATCTTTGAATATAAGCTCCATAACTGTTTGAACTTGAAAAGAAGCTGAATAAATAGTTTGCATTCTTTTTCTTCATTTTCTTCATTACACTTTCAATGAATTTGTTTGAACAACTAGTCATTTTATGTAATCCAATAATGGAAAGCTAAGCTCCATCTGGGAAGGGATTGGTGATATGACCGTTAGGTTTGCATTATCTTAATGTAAATTGTGTGTTGAAGACCGAATTTATCTAATTGGTATTATTCTATAAGTGAATGGTTCTAAGTATCAGTTTAGTATACCCATAAGAGTTGTTCTAAGCTCTGTTTTCTAGGGTACCTTCTAGTGACAATAGAAGGGAGTTCCCAAGATCTAAGAGTAGTATCTGAAGGGTATGTTAAATTGATACTCCTAGAACTAATGTACTTCAAATATCACTTTGATAAAATCACATGCTCTATTCTAACCTCTAACTTCAAGTTTCCCTTCTAGTTGACAGTAGAAGTGTGTTCCCGAGGTATAAGGATAACCTGGTGGATTATTAGTTTAATATTTGAAGGTTTCATTTCATTTTGGTAGAATAATCTTGGTCTTATCTTGGAAAAGATTATTTTCATTGAAATGTGAAGTTGAGGTATGGACCATATTAAAGAGAGCGTGTTACCACGTCTATGAATGACTTAACTCTAATCCCGAAGAATTGAGTTTAGTAGTACTTAGTTTAGGAATGCATCAGTCTTTGAGGGGCTCTCATCCACCCACAAGCGTCCCATGTAGACACATATTGTCCTAGTTTAGGCTCAGGGATGACTAAATGGTGAAATGGATAGTGGTTGAAGATAGGTTTTTCAGGACTATACTAGCATACCCTTGGACAAATCCAAGATTCAAACCATAATTGTTCTCTTTGAATATTGCAAAGAAATTGGCACATTCATATTTACTATCCATTTCCAGGTGTTATGTACTCATTCTCGATATCTAAGTGTTTCAATTTTAGCTTTCTTTAATTTGAAGAAAAAGAGGCACAAATGTACTATTTTTGGTATTTTTGTTAATTAGTCTACGTCTGGCTGAAGTTGAATAGTGATGATCTGAGTGAGTTTGAGGTACTTGATCTATGGTTGTCTCATGATCCTTGTGGGTATGATATCCGAACTTAAAAATCCACTTTTATTATGATGACTGTGCGTGCATTAAGAGACTAAGTTGAAATTTAAATGCATTGAACGAAAAAAAGAGTATCAACTCTGGTCTTTTGTAAGATATCTAACAACTAAATCCAGTCTGCTCATATAAATGTTCCAACCGATCCAGTGTTTATAATACATTTAATGCCCATCCACTAAATAATATATTAGCAGCATGAGATTAAAATAATTTAATGAGATTTTTGTCAAGCACATGTTTTTAACAAGTTTACTAAAAAAAGAAACTAATCCAAAGAAATCACAACCTATATGTTTTAGTTTGGAGGATAAAAGTAAAAGCGATAGATAGAAGTGGGAGAGTCACAACTCACACAAGCAGAGAAACCTATTATATATATATATATATATATATTTGGTTGGTTAACTGAAACCACGGTTTTTGTATTATGTAAACTAAAACCTAAAAAAAACCAAGATTTATTTAAAACAAAAACCAAAATCGAACCGTTCAATTCGGTTAACCTATTTTTTTGGTTATGGTTTGGTTTGGTTTTTCCATCGGTTCGGTTTCATAGGTTATTTTTGCCCACCCATAGAGAAGGCTCTCTAAACACATTGAGTGACAAGAGTAAATCTATCGCGCAAAGATAAGGAGTGGTCCAACTAACATTCAAAACTCGAATCAGTCTCTAGCTTACTTAAGAGGGAGACAGAAAAGGGAGAAACTATTTAGATCCATTCTTTGACTAAAGTATTACTAAACTCATAACATACCAGTGTAGAAAGAGAATCTAAAAGATCAGAGATTTTTATAAAAGGTCAAGGTGGCTCTAAATAAAAGGTGGCTGCCAGGAGGGTCCTCATGGTAAGGCGTCATTGTCTCTTTCAGGCGAGTGCAGCTCTTTACACACCCTCAGAAGGGGCAGGGTGCTAAGCGAGATTGCTCATTACCTGCATTACATTTACCTGACATCTTTAAGGATTGTTTCCTATGGTGAGCTCTCAATATACTAAGAAAAAAACTAAGTATCCCATTAGTATGGTAGGTGTTCAAAAAACCTAATAGCTAAACCTGGTGAAAAAACAAGAGTGCTTTTAGTGTCTTTGAGATAAAATTGTCAAATTGTCTGATTCTTCGAGATTAAGAAAAATCTTGAGTCACTGAAGTAATATTGGGAGATCTCTTCATGGGCTATCTACAATTCTTCAAAGATCGAACTCCAATTGGCATCAATATGTTGACCACCTCTAACATGCTCCCAAACATAGATATAGCCCATGTAACCTTACTCTTGTCCTTGGCTGGTCGAAGAGCACCGCAGGGAGTAAAAAAGTCTCTCAAACCAGTAATCAGAAGCAGTCGACGAGGCGAGGTGGTTTGAAGATAAGGGGATATGTGTGTGCTTTACACGACGAATAACATGAGATCAAACATAAGTAGGGTAAATCACATTGCTAGAACAAGCATAATCGCCAAAAATCACACCAATCTAAGCAAGGATACAAGATGAATATGTAACTAGTATAACATGTTAAAAAATATCAAGACAAATAGAGAGTAGAGATAATCAATATATCAATATGAATAAGATAAAATAAAAAATGAGAATGTACATGTGAATTTCATCTGGCAGATGATCACGACATACTCTTAGCAAAAATCATCAGAAGCAAAATCTCGATATGTCAAACACGAAGAATGCGAAAACCTGAAAAAGAGATAAAGTACCCATTGATGACAAATCAAATATGTATTTTTCAAGCTACAGACCCTCTAAAAACGATCCCAGCCAGTGTCATTTATGTGGACACGCATTTTGGCTATATTACATTTCCCGCTTAAAAGCGAGACTCAATTTTGTAATTTTGGCGTTTTTATGAAAACAGGTTTGGAGTCACCATATTTTGTGCTGTTTTTAAAAAGGAAAACAAAATAAGAAAACCCTGTCTTGACTCCCTAACGGAAAAAAGCAAAGTTTGTAGCCAGAGTGGATCGGGTTAAATTACCTATTCGGAAGGTGCGAGTGCATGTACCATAAATAAATCGATTCTATATATAGTGATACTGTGAGTAATCATCTGATAAATACAAAGGAAAAACTATGATATCTGAGAGTACTGACATAACATATGATGACAAATAAATACATGGCAATGAATGGAAAGAAGTCGTGTACATGGCGAAATGGAGTGAAAGTGTTTATCAATAAAGTCGTATTAGTGCAATAACATATAGAAATATTTAATGATTAAATTGAAAATCAAAGGTTATAATCAGAAGTTTTGGTTATTCTTGATCACAGCCAGAGATGTTGGGCCCTACCAAAGCCCACTTATTTATTATACAAATTAACTCCATAAGACTCCATATTTATGGTAGTTATAGAATTAATCATGTGATTTGAACTTTTAAAACCTATTTTGAGAAGAGAATCTTTGAAAATTGAGTTTTCATTTAAGGGATTTGGAAAATTGAATTTTGTAAGAATTGAGAATTTTGAAATTTTATCATGAGGATCAAATTTTGAAAATTAAGACACAATTGAAATTTAAAATTGGACAGATTTTCCAAACTTGAAATTTACAGTCTGATCAAAATTTGAGTGATGCTGATTACAAATTAAGATTTAAAGCTTTAGAAATTGAAATTTTCAGATTTGAATTTAAAATTGAAATTTGAGGTTAAAGAATTAAGAATTTATGTGAAATTTTTAAGAAATTGACTTAAATTCTTAAAATCAAGATTTGAATATTAAAAATTAAGGTTTTGAAGTTTGGCAATTAGGAATTGAGAATTTTGAAAGAAAATGAATTTTTATAAAGTGATATTTGAAAAACTCAATTTAGGAAAATGGAAATATGAGATTACTTTGTGAAATTAGAGATTCATAGAATGAATTAGGAAACTGAATAAATATAGATTTAAAATTGAGAAAAAATTTCTAAATTTGAAATTTTATTTTTACAAATGTTAAGATTTGTAATATATGTAAAGAGAGTAACAATATGTCATAAGTTAGTAGTTGGTAAAGTTGTTAAGAGCTTTATTTACAACATAGAGGTCATTTCAAAACCTCGTGTTGTTGTATTTAAGATCTTATTTTTGAGGGGTGGTGTCCTATGTGATGTGGAAGTGGGCCCCATATGAGGTGGTGGTGATGTGGCAATGGACCTTATATGAGGTGGCGATGATGGAAATAAGATCCCGAGTGATGTGGTAATGGCATGAAAATGGCCACACAGTGATGTGCCGTGTGCTGTGGATGGATTGTGACATGGTGGTGGGTCTAGAGCCAAGGTGGCGGTGACATGGCGATGATTTAGGCCATAAGTGGAGTGGGTTGAATTAAAAAGCAGAATGGGTTGGATCATGATGGGGTACAAACTTAAGGTATGGCAATTTGGAGCCTGAGAGTGAATAGGTTGTGGTGGGACTCATGAATCGAGATTGGGTATAAGGAAGTGGGTTGAGATTGTCAGTTGGGCGTAATGAGCTAATGGGTTTAGACTTAGTTGGGTTTGATTGGTGGGCCTCTAATGGGCTAGAGGTTAAGGGGCCTGATGTGTTTAAGTAAAGGGTTTGGTCAGGAGTAGTCTTGTAGGGTTGGAACAGTGGGATGTTCTGGTGGTTTGTGTAGGGATAGGCTTGAATTCTATTAGTAGGAAGTAGACCACTAGGGCATTCTTATAGAATGGGTCATCTGTAGAAATTTAGCTGCCTTCAATTGATACTATATAATAGAAGACAAATACATTACAAATATACATACTTTAAATATAAAGTACATAAGCAAGTGGGACCGTGTATAATAATGGAAGGAAATATAATGGTTTCACCTCTAATAGTGAATAAATGTGGTAATCAAATGGAAATAATAATAATAACTAATAAATTATGAATAAAGAATAATAATAAAAAACAATAAATCTTAAGAATATCCCTCTGATGATGAATACATTAGTTTAATAATTATAAAGTCAACTCCATTCTGAAAATATACTTGCAGTTTAGGAAATTATATGTAAAAATGAACCTAAAAATAACGATATGATCCACTGTGCATGTAGATCCAGAGTACTTAATCAAAAGAAGGGAAAATAAAAGAATAGAGGGGCAAAAACCATCATGCAAGAAGGTGACATATAAACCAAAAATAGCCAGTTTTTTTTTTTAAAATAATGACAATTTTACTAAATAATAATCAGAGTATCTACAAATAAGGAGATAGCGAAATAAAAGGAATAACATGGCGATGCAACTCTAAGCTAAACAATGAGCCTACCTATTCCACTTGTCGCACACAAGGCGAATAAAATAACTATTAGCAACGAGCTTGACAATCAGATAATGCGTGTCGAACTACAAATCAAACCTTGAGGAGCTCGAAATGAAATGCATACACACCACAATCTTAGCATCCAGCTCCACGCTCCAACTCAATGATGAAGCTCAAGCGAGTGCTTTATGGTAATCCCTACGCAAGGAACAGTGCCTTCGGCCTCTTTGCATAGCAACAAAGCGGATAAAACAAGCAGGACTTACATGCGACCCGATACATCGCCAATCAGCCGCCGGGCCATCCACCCTCCCCTCTTGCCATTGGATAACCAACATAGGAAAAAACCAATGTTCAATTTAAGTTTTCGCGGAGTTAGACCAATGGACCAAACCTGTCGTTACTTGACATAAGACTTTAGTTTACGCGAGCTAGCTTCCATTCGATTCTGAGAACTTCCAGAAAGCGATCCTCACCCAGCCACCTCAGAAGGCGAGAAACACTTTTACCGAGCCTTCAGGTGTGTCTTTGCCTAAGCAATAGGTAACAGAAAATTTGCGCAAAAAACGAAGTTATCTTGCAAGCTCGCAGACAAATCACACTAATATGGAAAAACCTCTCTAGAGACAGCTAAAAAATCCAACCTCACATTTGCCCGACAAGGCCGAGCAAATGAGCGTTAAAATAGATGAGATTCATCCTCTAGGCTTCCATGTCGCAAAGACACTGACACGTATCCAAGCTTTTCCCACCTTTTTATGAGCTCACTCTTAAGGAGTAACCAGTGCTACCACCACCCAGCCTCCACCTGATCAGCACTTTGGGAGGAAGTGAGCTTCGAAACCTCTTCAGGCTTTAGGAAACTTGCAGGATGGGAGACCGTTCAAGGGACGATAGCATATCATAAGCAGATTTAACACCCACAGAGTCTTTGAGCTGAATGAAGACAAATTGGAAAGGTGTGCTCTTGCGGCCAGAAAGTAATTGCCCGCACACAATTGGGACCCGTCGGACAGAATGGTGGATAACTCTGCCATTCAACGACCAGAGTTCCAACGACAAATCGAAACGAGTCCTGCAAGCACACGCATTGTCATAGATTCTGAACCTAGAGATTGGGCAAGTGTCTAACCATGGATCATTCGAACACTGATGAACTCTCCTCACGCGTACCCGATTTCACAACCTCCTTTGCTGACCAAATACTCTTCCAAACAAAACTAAGTTAGACCCAGGTGGAGAGAAAGCGGGTCCCAGAAGGAAAATATTTTCTTTGTTTTCTCAGGAGCTACCAAGGTATGTGGTTTGGTTAGAAAGATTGTTTCTTAGTCCAGAAGTGCAAGATTAAATAAGAAAGTAGATCATGGAAATCCACAATCACTTTCATGCTAACACATAATCTTACATCCGACGATGTCTTTGTACCCTTCACGTTAGAGCCGGCAAAACTGAGTTCAACATTTTTAAAGTTCCTCATAGCCCAATGGAGGAATAAGAAAAACCCATCAGCATGTAAATAAGGCTTAGAAACCATACCCGAGTGGTTATTTTCTTCTCTCAAATTTTCTCCCACTTCTCATTTCGTCGGTCTCTCTCCAGTTGGCTCCCTTCTACTCGTCCTCCTCCCCTGATCGTCTCTCTTTCCTTTTAAAAAAAATCCTTCCCTTTTCATTTTTATTTCTTTCCAAAATAAACCAAGGCTCAAAATCAAATAAAATAAGGTAAAATAATAAAATAAAATAAGGTAAAATAAAAATAAAATAAAATATAAAAATGATAAAATTGAATCGAGCCCAAAGATTTGGTTAGCCCTGGCGTATTTTTTTCTTTAAAATATCATTTATTAATAAATTAATACTTATTACATAAAAGAAAAGAAATTGAGAAAATAGAGAAAATAAAAGAAAGAAGATAAACTTGGAGTGATTAAGGGGAGATGGAAAAGAAAAAGATGAAGAGAAGGTAAACTCTTCTAAGTCTTTTTTCATTAATTTTGAACCATATTTATAAGGTTTTCACAATTACAATAATAAATACATGCTATAGGAAGTGTATGGTCATTACATTTATTTATTTATTTTCTTATAACACTCCTTGATTAGTTGTCACTAAATTATATTAAAACTTCCTTACTAATAAACCTGGTGAGATAAAACCTACACAATGGAAAAAAAGTGGAGAAAAATATGTATCAAAATGGGAATAACATGATAGAAGGTATGAAAATGGGAATTATACGGTTCAAGCTATAGCAGTAAAAAATAACTGCATATCAAGTATAAAAGTTATGATAGGAAAAAAAAAGCCCAAAATACCTCTCCCACTAATTCACATCCTGCCAACCAGAGATTTAAAACAATGAAAAATCAAAGAACATATGACAACTTCTTCTTCTTCCCTCTTCTTCTTCATTAACCCCATCCAGAAGAATTTAAAGCCTAATTTCACTGGCATCTTCTAAAAGCTACCATCTTTGAAGCATTTAGGGGGCCACCTTTGATCTGAGTTATGGGTGATCCTAGCCCATGTCTTGGCTTCTTCATCGCACGAACCCACTTCAATCTCATTTTTTGTTTTTATTTTATGTTAATGATACAAAGCAAATGTAAGGGGAACACTGTTTAATTTGTGTTTCACTCTCGTTGTGGACCCATCTTGATTTCGTTTCTTTTTGTTTGATGTATGTTTTGTTTAGAAATAAACCAAAATGGCAGAGATGAAATCCGTTCTTTGGATTTTCTTTTGTGTATTATTCAAAAATGAGAAAAGTTATTTGTGTGATACAAACTGAAATAAGATATGAAGGCTAATTGAGAAAATTAGAATTTATTTTAATTCATATGCATGGCCTCAAGCAGTTAAGGTTGTACAAGCGTAATATACGCGTGTGATAATAACGAGGTCTAAGTACCACCATAACGGAAGAGTCACAGAACGACAATCATGTCATTTTCAAGTATTTATTCCATAATTAGTTCATTCATAAAATAGGTGGAAATCGCGAGAGTATGACGTAAAACTCAATATTGAACCATATAAAGCACATACGAGAATGTTTATCTTATGTACTACTATAACATAATGGATATACTACCATAATATACTAGATGTATTAACCATAACAAATATATGTACTACCTCAATGAGAAGTAAAAAAACTCAACAATTAAGCCCAATAAGTGTCATTATTCGATTATTAGGTGCAGAATGCATAACAAGTTGGACATCCCTCAATATTGAATCATATAAAGCACAAATTTGAAAGTTTAATTTATATGTACCATCATAACCTCCATGTGCAACCACAATATCTTGCTTGTATGCTAACAGCTATATAAACTACCTGCGAAAGATTACAAAGCATCAACAATTAAAGAAGCGGTAAAGTAGTTGTTATTCCGGCGGTAGATGCAAAATGTATAAAAAGTGAGACCTTACTCGATATTGAACCATAAAGCCGCGATGACGTTTAGCTTATGTACCTATAACACCCTTAATGTAATATAACATAATGTTGAATTTATTACCATAACGACTCTTGTTATTAGTTGACCTATGTATGATTAACCATTATTACTTAACCTTTCATAAATCTAAAATGACAACATATTATGTTGTCTTTGTTGGTTAAACAAGAGAGTTATTGGCTTTATGGCGATAATGCAATGAAGGTGTAATTTTATAAGATGGTAGCTATAAATACCTCTACTTATAAGAGATAAAGAAAGCGACATGGTACTATATCCACGAGATGAAAGAGACTTGATAAAGGACATTTTTACATTTTCTTTCATAACTCCAATTAGCTGGACATGAAAACAGCTTAATATAATGTAAAATAGTTCAAGTGCATTTGTTGATGTTATTTATCAATAATTACATTAAATTGTATAATACCAAATTGTGAACCTACTAATGAGCAATACAGAGTGCAATAGGGAGTTGAACAAGTTACCATTGTAAATGAAAGAGAATATTTACTATAATATGTACTTTACATGGCATATTATTATGTTTTCGTAGAAATATGTACTTTTTTGGCATGATTATAAAAATATGATTCCGTTTTTCTTTTCATAGTTGTGTGATTTCATAGAAATCAAAATGGTGAATATATATTTCATAATTTTTGCTTCCATTTTGTGTATTGTTCACCATTTAGGTCGAATTTAGTCTAGAATTGAGTAAAATTAGATGAAATTTAGGTCATAATTAATGGACTTGAGCATTGGTCTCAATTTCATGGGAGTAGATGGTCTTACCTTGAATTAATTTAGGGCTCTTACATATAACCGGTTAATAGATACTATCGTTTACTGAGTTATATAGAGTTGTAGGAGCCCCGATCATTGCCCGAGCAGGCAAGGCCCAGATTGGCGAATGGGACCGGATGCGGGGCAACGATTCTGCACTTTCATTCCAATCCAAATACAAAAAAAAAAAAAAAAAAAAATCAATATGAAATGTGAATACATTGTATGAGCTCAATTTCAAATCACTCTCATTGAATTATCGTAAAAATATTATAAACAATTGCAAAATGACTATAAGCTATGATACAGCGGAAGGCCCGTCGTTTTGGGATAATACATTTGTACCATCGTTTTAAAAAATTTATGGAGTTTTCAATAATGTTTACAAATATAATCAGAGTTTAACTTTCACAGATACTTTTCATACAAAGAGAGAGTCAATTCAGAATTTCATGCATGCGATGGCATGGTGGAGTTCACTTCTCTTATAAGTAAACTTTGGCGTTGGCTCTATGCTGTCGCGTGCTTCACTCTTTGTACTATTCCTTTCCGATTTGCGCATTGATAAAAACAACTTTGCGCTAACATTTTAACTTATTGGTTTCCATATACTCAATTCATTTAACAACTGTTTCATTTAAATAAACATACATGTTGCAAACAATGCTTTTGTACAATTATCAATGACCCGACGATGCGATACAAATCTGATATTATATTTGTGATAAACCATTACAATTCATTGGACATCTCTGCAATATGCATTTTTCATGCGTTGAAAAGAAAGAAAAAAAAATAAAAATAAACCAAAAATCATTCAAAGCGAGAGTAGTGCACTTTCAAATCTATTATCATTTTGCCCTTATTTTGTTAACCTATGCTTTCGGTGCACGGATAGATAAAACCTGGATCCACGGGCTGAGCCGATATATAAATAAAAAAAAAAAAAAAAACATCGTGCTGGTTGGTGTATACTGCCCATCTTGTCTTGGATTGGACTACGGATTATTGTACCACGACAATCACGTTTGTTTCCATTTCTTATTGACATACCCGATTTATCCCTTAACACAAATTCTAGTTAACATTATTTTAAAGGCATTAAAATCATTCAATACAATTTACAATATTTATATACATTGTACAAAATAAACATTTTTCATATTCATAAATTCTAATGCCAATTCATTTTACAACAGTGTCTTGATCACTTAAAACAAATCATTTCAAACACAGAAATCATTATGTTTTTCTTGTGATCATTTCCAAGAATTCCAAATAATTTCATTAATTATTGTATTTTAGAAATGGAAGTTTGAAACAGAGCAAAAAATGATCGGCTTTGATTGATCTTGAATCTCAGCACAATACGGGCTTTCTCCCCTCGTGATACATTACAAAATACAATGGCATCACATATTAGTAGGGTTATTCTAGGGTTACCATTTTCCAATAGGAGTGGAATCATCGTTCTGAATCTGCGGCTACAAGATTCTAAACATTTCACGTCTTAAACTAGTAGAATATATGACTCAGCCAAGATCACCCTTCATTTTTTTTTTTTTTTTTTTCAGGGATGTAACTCCACTTAGGTGGTAATGGTTATTTCCCCCATTTGAAGGTATGGTTCTAAGGTTTGCTTTCAGTGGAATCCCACCTTTTGAGCTGAGGATTATGGCATTTGTACCAAAAACTAGTCGATATATCGACTCTTTGAATCACCCACTATTATTTTCGTTTCTGGGGTCTTAACTACACTAGTGGTAGTGGTTCCTTACTCATTTTAAGCTATCAAGTTTCTAAGGTTTCTTCTCAACTCAGAATCATCAAATTTGTGGATACCCAAACTCAAATTCTGACATTTCAATGCACAACTAGTCGATATGCTCAACTTACTAGATCACCCACGCTGTGTTTTTTTCTGGAGATTTCTGAGATTAGCCTTCCAAAATTAGTAAAATTTTCATTCACTCATTTGGAAGCTATTGTTCTGGGGTTTCTTTACCAGTGGGAATCATTCAATTTTGGATTACCAGACTCAAGAATTCTTGCATTTACATCTAGACTTCACTATATTTTACCAGCGAGAATCTGCATATAGCTCCACTTTTGAAAGATTTCTGGTACTTTGAGGTTACAATTTCGCTTTCTTCCCTTCAATTTAAATTATTCCCCTGAAATTATTTTACTCAAAATTTTGAATCACTCAATGTGGATGGGTAGAAACTCATTTATTACCAAAAACACCATATTCATAAAAACAGGGCATACGTGAGCTACGAACTCACCATCAAGCAGATATTCGAGAGCCTTAAATTGCTAATTTTCTCACATTACCTTCTATGGCGTTTGTACAGCCTATCTCTTATGGTTCTTTATCAATTGGAATCACTTCATTCGGATTATTATAACTTAACCTATAGCCAAAACAAGAACATGGGTTTTAACAAATTTTTTACAGCATTTCCTTTGAAAACCCAACATTTCCCTTTTACAAACATTCCTCAAAACCAATCCAAACCAACACCAACCAACAATACTCTTCAAAACTCTTGAAAACATTCGCCAACTCAACTACAAATACAACACTTTAACTTAAAAAGGTTGGGTTTCCACCAACTCAAACTCGAAAAGGATTAGGTTTTTCTTTTCACTTCAATGCTTGATTCTCACCACCAGCATATTCTTGTTCTTTGATCCTTAATCTCCAGTAGTTTTTATGGAGCAAAATCACAAAATCTCTCCCACTGCACCTTGGATGAACCCTACTTTTCTCACTCTAGCATTGAATGCCAATGTGTTCATAGACCAATATTTTGGTCTTCCAATTTCATTAAAAGATTAAGGCCTTGTTTGGCCTTCTCATTAAATCCAATTTTCTCATTTTCCATTTTGCGCTTCATTTCGCACTGTTTTTCTTTGTTTCTTCTGTTTACATTTTTGGCAATTACATTCTTATTTATATTTACTTAAATTATTTGACATTTTTATAATTGTTTGGCTTCTATAAAGTACAGTTTGTATATTTTCTTTCTTTGGTTAAATTCCGAAAAATTTCTTACTTTGTGCATACCTTAAACATGCTCTGAAACTATTAGGGTATTTTTAGGGCGTTACATCGATACTACATTAATATGCATCCGATCAACGTTTGAAAGTGCATTAGGACGCTCTTTTCTGATGGGGGCTACATTTGGAAGTCACTAGCTTGACCATAAGTGTCAGTAGCTTATGTCGCGTAGATGAATAATATCAGTTTGATGGGGCACATTTATGGTGCGTCTGAAGCTAAGACAAGCACATTTAATCCCAAAAATGAGAGTTAAATTGACCTTATATCTGCTGATTGATTGTTACATCCTTTGATTGTTGAATGCTCATTTAAGAAAAGTAATACGAAATATCAGCCTGTCAGTAATATTAGCAGTAAATATTCATTATATAAAATGATGTTAGTTGAACTCTTACAAATATTAGTACTTCATTGTTTAACATTAAAGTTTATAGTGCACAATAGTTAACAATGTTTACTTCAAATACAATGTGATTTGCCAATTACAATTGGGGAGGTAATGTTACTGAAAGAATCGAAATGAAAGCCACATCGTAACACGATTGGATTATTTGCATATATTGAGTTGCTTTCATCATCCATAGTTTGGTACAGTGAAAAGAATGTAGCGGAATCCATCATGTATCTTCGTCTTGAGGTGGATATAACACTTTCATTCTCCATTGCTTCATCTTTAAATTATAAACTTTATTGATGTTCAGTGAGAATATTAAGCTTCCATGTTTTTGCAACAAAACTGACATAATAAAGTTGCCATTTTTTTATTCTGAAATATTCCTTAATGTGGTTGATCATATAGTAGATGAAATAATGCTTTCTTTAATAAAGATGTCTGATAACACTATTTCTGGGCTGTGAAGGACCCACAATAACAACACACCACTTGGATCTTTAAACTTTCTCATATGTGCACTATAGTTCCTCTTGGGGATGTACTTTATACCATTTTGTTTTACCTAATAATAATGAAATTAAAAAAAATACTTAGTGGACATATTTGTTGGGGTTGTCGGACTTTTCGCATTGTGTGTGCATAGCTATTATGGTAATACATGCGATATAATGCTTGGATTTGTATATACATTTGTGTTATGTGTATTATAAGCGAACGTTTACATATATTGCTTTATATGGGTTGCCAATATTGAGGATGCTCCTACCTTTTATATTTACACTGGCAAAAGGAATATGCCAACTACTTAGTGGGCTTAATTGTGATGTTTTGTAACTTTTCATTGAGGTATTACATAGAGTTGTTATGGTGATACATGCAATATATTATGGCTGCACACACAATATCTTATGGTAGTATATGAACTAAACTTTCACATTTGTGCTTTATATGGTTCGATATTGAGGGATGTCCAACTTGTTATGCATTTTGCACCTAATAATGGAACAACAACTACTTAGTGGGCTTAATTATTGGTGATGTGTCCTAGGGCAATAGTGTAATCATTGCCATTTTACATTTCATTAAGAGACATTTTTATTCCATGAATAGTTTATTCCACTTCATCAAATGTGTGACTTGATAGTAGAATCCTAAAGTTGACATGGAATACTATTCTAAATTATCCATAGTCAATCAATATTGGTACAACAATAATGAATTAAGACTAGTATAGAGTATGATGGATGATCATGGATATGTGATACCAAGTCAACTCATAGATACATGTTAGTGAATATTTGCATTTGGAAGAAACTGCTATGAGGAAATACTACATGGTTACATTCATGATGAGTTTCTCTTTGTAGAATTTGGGCAGGCAGACGGTTCAGCGGATCGAAGGCCGCAAAGCGAAGGCGCCCACGTAAGCCATTAATCAAATCCTTTAGTTATCGTTTTATTAAATTTTAGTTTTCAATTAATCGCGACCGAATCCGAAGCGACTGGATTGGCGGATCAGCCGGAAGCGATTTACTCAGGCAACAATTATCTCTTGAAACTTGTTTTGTTTTATCATTTATTCTATTTAGACCTTTCAAGTGCGGAAGCATTTCATTTTAGGCAAGCCAGCGCATTTACAATTTTAAAAGACTTATAACATTTACATTTAACAAAATGCATTTGCAAATAAAGATTAGAGTTTCAAATTGTTTTAAAATATCAATGTTTGAGAATGGGTAGATACTTATGGCGGAAAAAAAATACTCGCAATTTACCTCATGACTTCTGAGCTCCTCGATCTTAGATCGCACTTCGCATCCTCATGACACCTACGCGTGCAAAACAATAAGCTAAGCATTTAAATGCTTAGTGGTTCTACTCTGATTCTCTATTAATTTCGATTCATTATATATATCATGCGTTTATCAAAATAATACTTGCTGCAAATATGTATTAGCAATGTAAAGATCTTATACAAAACTCCGCTTTTTATATATCATGTTTCACTTTTCGGTTTGTGATTTCACATATAACTATAGAATCAACATTCACGACAGATTCATTTGGTGAATCTTATCATTGTCTGTTCAATAATCAGTGGATGGACTGCGATACATTCGTACGGCTGTCGATGTTCATGACGGGTCGAGTTGGTGGTGAATCTATCACCGGTTTGTCGTTGGTAACGTGTGATTCCACATTCAACAATTACCGGTTACCTTCATGGCGGTCAGGTTGAACGAATCAAGTCGTATTGAATCATCTCAATAGCCATTTGAATCAACGCTTTTATCTTTGATAACTTCACTTATAGTTTAACATTGGCTCCGTCATATATTTGACCAAACATTTCGGTAACTATCAAATTCAAATCCACTATATATACTTGCCATATATATATATATCTATCTTCTAGTAGCATTCATAACTTATACAATCACATTTTCCGTCCATATGCACTTTAAATGACAAATTTCAAATTCATTGGTATCTGACAGGCTAAATGGAGATGAAGTGGTGAACTGACGAGTATACGATTCCTTTTCAACTGGAATATCAATCCTAGATTGGGTTCTCATTTCTCACCCGCACCTAGTCAAATACATTGCTTACTCTTAGTGGTTAAGCAAATAATCATACTAAGCAGACTCTTGGCCCGGTAAAGTGCGATGCGTTTTGACTTAGTCATTCTTGTTTGAACCCCCATTATTCATTTCTTGGGGTCCGCACAACATCGGTACGAACACGGGACTAACGGCCAATGTAAAATAGGGTTGTTGGAACAACTGTGCCGTGCTGCTGATTACCAGTCTGGTTACCCACTACTAGCTTTGTGGTACTACTCCATTTGTCTGGGTATGTTGCAGCACATACATACCGTCTATTTCAACATCTTGCACGTACCCTACGAGTTTTGCCTAAATGTTACGATTTTGGCATTTTCACTCATTTTTCATCCACCGTCTTCTCCAGTGCGACCCCATATCAAAAATCCTGTGGAATCTACCAACAACTCAAGGTGGTTTTTAGACTGGAAAATAAAAATCCATTTTCCTCATGTTAGGGCTTGCTGCAGAAATCAAATCGCAATAAGGAAGTTAGGGTTTGATTTTTCTTCTGTATCTCTGCACAAATCTCCTCTTCCATGTTGTTTGATCTCTTAGGAACAAGAATTGGGAAGCAAAACCCACGGCTTGTCTCTTGCCAAACCACAGCTTTTCCCCCTTTCTCCTTTCTTCTCCCTCAACGGGATTTGCTCTTCAAATGAGCCACTAAGACCACATTTTGGTCTTTAAGTGTAAAGAACATGTTTTGGCCCTACACCCTTCCCTCTCATTTCTCATTTTTTTCCCTTTTGCTCTTAATCCATATTTCTTATAAGGCCTTGTTTGGCCTGATAAATCGATTTTCCATTTTTGTTGTTTCTGACTCTTTATTTCACATTTCATATGTTTATTCACTTGAACATTTTATTTCACATTAACATTAGGGATTATCATTTGACCCCCTAAGGTCCTTATTTTACAAATTTCCACCGTTGCCCTTTTCCATTAGGTTATTTAAGGTTCCAATCAGCACAAATCATATGCTCACACTTTAAATTTACTTTACAATTTTCCGAATTTATCGAATTTTCTGGAAAAATCCAGTTTTTGCTCCAATTCATACCCGAGAATATATAATAAAGTAATGCAAATTCACAGGGTATTTTGAGAACGTTACACTCACCATAGTAATATCTTCTTTTTTGTTTGTAGACCTGATATCACCATAGGTCCCTACATGAGGAGCTCTATCTTTTAACACAGTTCAACATCATCTATAATAAGGTAGTAATACAGACTCTAGTTGGATATAAAATAAATCTCTGAAGGATATAGGATTGGTGATGAAAGTGTGCATGCTTCTCGCTGAGAGATATCCGCCGGTCCACCGACATTGAGACTAAAAGCCGTAATTAAGCTTTGGCGGATGTAAGTTATTAATGCCATTTGTCTATCAGTCTTATGGGTAGAGAAGTACATGATTGAACTACTTGATTAAACTTAATCCATGCCTTTAGTTCAATCAAGACTCATTGTGATGAGGACTAGGACATTTCACTATGAATTGGGTTATGTGGAACGATGGACATCGCATATGTTAAGGTAATTAATAAATATATGCCAGTAGGAGGTCTCTTATGATATGAGACTAAAATAGGTTTGAACTCATTACCCTATGTTATATGGCTTCTGAGGTTGCACACTTAGAATGGGCTGAGTAGGCCTTAGGGCATGGGTACTATTCATACGAGGATATTCTCGCGGGATTATTCTTTCAGGAAGTGAAGCTGGGGTTTTGGAGGGACAACCCGGCACGTCTTTAGCACACACTTGTTTATGTGAGTTTCCAGTGCTTTTGTTCATGTGGATACTTGTGGAGAGATGGCGTGATTGCTACACTTTGATTGCGACAATGAAGGTCTTCGCACGTACTTGAGCGACAGGCTTGATGTTTCAAAGAGGTAACTTTTTGTCTTTAAACCATTTAATCAAGTCACATGGATCCTAGGATGGGTTCCAAGGTGATTTTTTTTTTTTTTTTACTTTTCTTATTGTATGTTATGTCACCCTAGAAACCCAACAAAAGTGCATATAGCTATTATGGTAATAAAATCTAAATATAATTTGCTTGCAATTTTCCCAAACACCACTGGTGCTTTAAACAATAACAATTAATTAAATGAGTCAGAGATATCCGCATCCAACGGGGAAGGTGTGGTTTAGAAAGTTAGTACCCGACTACTAAAGTCATTGCTATTTGAGGGGACTAGATGATGAGGAGGAGAATGTTCCTAAGCTAAAATAAGAGATAAAATAAGCAAAACAAAATAGGATATGATCCGTGTTCATACAGGAATTTGCAGTTAAATGTGAGAAAATGACAAAATTGAAACCTTAAGTGAGAAACTTGAAGGAGGAGAAACCAAGGAGATCGTTCTCCCTCCCAAAACTGAACCATCATAATGTCTCAGATACATACTCATTAAAGTGAAAATGAGCTCAAAATGGTGAGAAAATGAGGCGTTTTTTGCGCCGACGATGTTGGCTGAAGCAAGGCTTCTGCCGTCGAGGCGAGCGCTGTGAGGTGAGCTGTAGTGAAGGATTGCTACATCGAGAAAGAGCTGTTGCGGCGAGCCAAATATGGGTTGGCGCTTAATCTTTTCCGCCAGCTCGGCCGAGACCTTTGCCTTGGTGAAGGATGGTGGTGAAGCGAACAGAGTGGTAACTACAGATGTTTCCTGCGAAGTGCATCAAGCGCGACATACTTGGAGAAGGTCTTCTTTGCTGCTCTTGAGGCGCCTGCTCTTAGTCCTTCTTCTAGTGCTTTGGATGGTTTTGCTTTCTTGCTCTTTTTAGCCTCTTAGCACCTTGCACTTTATATTCTGCGAAAGCATATGAGATGGGGGAGTAGTGTAATATTTAGGATTATAGTGTGAATCACAAGCATTTAGTTTACAAAAATACATACAAAACACTTTATAAATGCTAATAGGTCCACCTAATAAAATATTCACCCCAACTTAACATTTTGCTTTATGACAAAATTTTCTTGTGAATCCCAACAGAAACATATTGGGCATGAAATTGTGATAGTATATGGTAAATTTCTCAGGGATCTAACCTCCCTGACACAAAGAAAACTTTGAGACCAACCTTCCAGAAAATAATAGATTATTTGTGAGTTAATGACCTAAACCAAAGTTCCAAACTGGCGGCGTATTATGATCTTCTCTCCTAGTCAGTTCAGTTTGGATAAGAATTAGTGAGCATGAGTGAATGGGGATCTCTCACTCACATGGTGAGTGTACAGGAATTCATATGCTTTTGGGCATGCCACTCCTCCACTAATGTAGGCTATACACAGCTTTTAGAATAGATCAGATCTTCCTTGCAGCTTTATGATGTATAAAAGCAGGTAAAGAAAGGTGATTAAATGAATCATTTAGGCTTTTGGTTACCAAACACATGCACATTTTCCTTTTCTCCATTGTTGTTCGTCTTTGTTGCTGCACTGGTGAACTCTTGGCTTCCATAAACTAAGCTTATTGCATGCTTTTTATCTCCTTAAGCTCCCTCCATACATCCTCACAAGAACACCAAGAACTTTATTTTTCAGAATTACAAGGCATGGAGAAGTGCAATATTCAACCTCATTAAGCTTTCCACCTACCCCATGTAACGAGCTTTAGGTTAGTAACTCCTAGATTTGTTAGCCTTAGGGTACTAGATGTAAACCACCCCTAAGAACTTACTTGCTCCAGGTAAGAAGGCTACAATGCCAAACTTACTCCTCCTTGCTTTATTCTTTCTTTTTCCTTTTTTTCTTCTTTTTTCTTTCTTTTTCAACCCCAAAACCTCGTTTTTTTTCATAATTAAAGCACACCCTCTTCAACCAAGTTCCAAATTCACACTATATGTATCCACAAGATATTGGCACTAAAATCAACATGTTAAGGTAAACAGGGCTTCGACCTAAAGCAGACCCACAAAAGGAAAAAAGGGTTCCTTCTTGGATTTTCTTGAAATAAAATGGCTAATATAGCTCAAATTGGGTGACTATGGACATATGCACAAAAAGGTTAGCTCGAAAGGCTCAATTGATCCAAGGATGGCCTGTATCATTTCCTAATTGTCTGTTGCCTAGGATTTCACCTTGAGCGATAATTGAACAAGTTCTAGAGTCTTTAGAGATCAAAATATGAAACGATCACCTAATTATTCTCTAAACCAAGCAAAATTGACCATCAAGGGTAAATGACTTGTGCACAAATTGATAAGAACTTTAGCCTAAATAGTCAACTACAAGGTCAAACCATTGTGCTTTAAGTTCCAATATCTCTTATTTTCTTCATGGGAAAGAAAGTTCAATTATTATTCATCATAGGCATCATAATTATCTTAAAACAAGCTCAACCAAAAACAAAAACAACCTAAAAATGAAAAAAAATAACCTAAAAAAAACTGAAAACACAAAAAACAACTAAAACACACACGCAGCAAGAAGAAAACACTAAATATAGAATCATTGAGGCTGTTGGAAAATTTTTAAAACAAAGGAAAATCCCTTCAATACCCCTAAACTTAAAATCTGCATTGTCCTCAATGTATTTAATATGAAAGATTAGGAACATAGGACTCCCCTTGATGATCAAGTGTGACCATTGGGCTCGGGTGTGGCGGGTCTTGATGAAACTTCCTCAATAAGATTTAGCTTCAATATTCTGAAAAGCAAAAACCAAATAAACATTTAAAATAAAATCAACATGCAACACACATACCAAAAAATCTCGAAAAATAAACAACTATGATACTAAATGGATAAAAATCCTTATTTTTGCTTGGGGTGCCTCCCAAGAGCTACTCCGTTTTTAGAGTCCAACTAGACTCATTGGAGAAGTCCGAGATCTGTGCTTTGACTCTTCATCCATTGTGATCAATGCTTCCTTTTCATCCTCATCATTCGTGAGGATGACTTCCTCCACCTTCGAAATAGGCGATGTAAACTCAAATGCCAACTCTTTGGTCGAAAAAGAGCTGGCCTCAAATTTATATCCTTCAAGAGTGTCCTCTTGAAGGACCTTAGGTGCATCCTCCTTATTGAGTGATAATGAGCTTTCTATCTTCATGCAACCCTTATTTCTTCATCCGTTAAGCATTTTCTTTGGTGGAGGTCAAACTTCATTTTCTCCTTACCAACAAGGAGTGTCATTTCCCCATTTTCAGCATCAGTCCACACTTAACTTGTGGCAATGGAAGGTCTTTCTACAAATGAAACTTTTCAGTCTTCTTCCATGCCAAAATTCAAATAATCTATGGGGAAATAGAAGTCTTCAACTCCAACAAAGACATTTTCCATTATAAGCTCGGGATGTTGCTTTTCAACTTGCTTCTCTTCTAATAACCGCTCTTTGTCAATAGTAAGCTCATTCTTCTCAACAAATGTTGGGTGTTGCAATTTTTCCCTCAAGGACTCAAGGCATTTTATCACATTCCATTATGTCCTTGTTTTCATTCAATGCCAAGTTCAAAAATTCAACTTCAAGGCTTAAAGATATGCTTTCACTCTCCCATATGTCATCATTCTTTATGTAGCTTGGGAGTTGCCTTGAAGATTGTTCCTTTATAACTTTTTCCAATTCCTCAGCTTGTCTTGTCATTCTTTCCATGATAGCATACATTTCTCTATTGAGATTTTTCAAAATGGTGCCCATGTCTACTATCATGTTGGCGTCCATCTTGGTTTCCATAATTGGTAACCTCATTTGTAGAGCCTCATTATCCCTCTTAATTTCTTCCTTTAATGTAAGGAATAGCTCTTCATCGGATGGCTGCCTAATTGCCTTTGATAGTAGGAACTTGAACTTCCCGTTGACTTGGCATACTTGGATTTACAGAGAGAATTATCGCGTCCCCCAACCCGATTGATAATAGCTGAGACAGAAGCTGCGGGTCGGGAGAAATAACCCACATTATTGTTGAAATGGCTCCCTCCTTCAAAACTATACACTTGTTGGATCGTGGAGGCTTGTGCTTTCCTTGGGATGATGTCTTCCCATGTTGGTTCTATTTGGGCTACTCGAGAAACAAATTCTTGTTGGAGGGTATAAAAGAGCTCATTCATCTCCTCGTTCGACATTATACTTCGCACCTAGGAAAAAAAAATACAAAATAAAAGAAAAATGAAGTATACAAAATTCAAATAAGAAACTAAAAGAAAATATGAAAATAAAATTTTTGCTCAAATTAGCAAACTTTTCTTTTTTCAAAATATCAATCCAAACACCAAACTATAACTTCCCCGGCAAAGGCGCAAAAAACTTGTTCAGTAATTGGCATAGCTACCAAAGACTCGTTGTTAAGTCCTCGACAACGGAGCCAACCAAAAACTTGTTAGCGATGAATATAAATCAAACATCAACTTCCACAATCAACCCTAGAGTAAAGTTTAGCCACTCATTGAAACCAAGAAATCCAACAAAATCATATTAAGATAAACATAATAATGAAAGATTAATAAAGAGAGTAGAGTTTAGAGATACAAAACAAATGAGAGATGAAAGGAGTCTCAAAATCTACACCCCAACTGCAAGAGCTCCTCTAGTGAGTTAGATCTTCAATATTAGCCCCAAATCCAAAGTAGAAATGAACAAAATCAAAAACCCTAAAATGGATTAAGAAAAATGGAGGAAAGAAACCCTAAGGAGGATGTTCTCTCTCCTAAAAAACCAAACCTCATAATGTCTCAAATACATATATTTAAAGGAAATGGAAAATGGGCTCAAAATGGGCCAAAATGCGACGTTTTCTACTCCAGCCCGATGTTCTTTACCGTGGCAAAGCCACATGTCTTCATTTGGCCTTGTCTTCCTTCGCCTCGGAAAAGGCCTTCGCCTTGGCAAACATGAGAGTGGTGCTTGCAAGATGTTCCCCCTTCGCCTTGGCAAAGGTTTGGTTCGACTTTGCAAAGTTATCTCTTCGCCTTGGCAAAGCTTGGTGAACTGCTTCACCTTAGCAAAGGTTTAGGCAAGTTTTGCTTTCTTGCTCTTTCGCCTTCTTGCTTCGCTTACTTTCTATTCCTGCAAAAGATAAGCAAATGGGGGATTAGTGTAATCTTTAGGAATATAGGTGTGAATCTAGCAGTTAGGTTACAAAAATATGCAAAAAATCTATAAATGCTAATAAGATCCACACCTATCATATATTATGGTAGTACATACATTATGTTATGGTAATACAAAAGATAAACATTCTTGTATGTGCTTTAAATGGTTCAATATCGAGTGATATCATACCTTTTATGCTTTTTCCACCTATTAATGGGATAACCATTACGTATCAAATACTTACGGAACATATTTTGGCTGGGTTTTCAGCTTCCTATTAAGGTGGTACTTAGACATATTGTGGTATTTGTGGACCCTACCCGATCCATGGGCCAGTGCGACTTGCTTTTAAATGAAAAGAAAATGTGGGTTGATTTTCGAATTTTAGAAAATCCGTCCCATAGGAGGAACAGTTTTTCTTTGGAGTCGCCACTTACTTTTTGTCGCGTTATTTTATAAAGGGAAAACCAAGAACAAAAACCCCAACAACCCAAGATGGAAAAGCGGTTCATAAAACTAGATTTCTGGTCCGGGGATCGATTACCTTATCTAGGAAGGTACCTCATATGAGATAGCACCCTTTGTGCCCTAACTCTAGCCTCTACTAGTGAATTGGGTATGTGGGAGCATACGGGTTAGATCAGATAGCTCTAGGCTAAACATATAACCTGGATCAGACCAACCTAATCGGTATCTAGCATGCTTAAAAATACTCAACCAAAGTGGCAATGACGCTGTACTGTCCCCGGGCTACTATATCAAAGGTTAGCTAACAAACATGGTACATGCATGACACCCAAACACAAAGATCCATGTGAAATTCCATTACCCAACATTAAAGCACATACATGTGGTCCTAGCCAAGCGCATAAGAGGTCGGTCAAAAAAGCTCAAAATGCATCACAAATGTCAAACCAAACACCATGTACGCATATGAATACAAATACCAACACCTAAGATGTACCGAGGTCCCTAGCTATGCACAATGTGAATAGGTAAGGGGCAACAATACATCATACATCATGCATTTAAACCATATATTAGATCCCATACCAAAAGAAAGGAAGTGTGGCCGGAAAAGCGAGGTGGGTGGTTTGCTTACTTGAAGACACATTCCTCTTTAAAATCCCACAAACCAAACCATACTTACCAATCCCACATTGCCCACTACCCCACTTTGTTCAAACTGAAACTGAACTCAGACCCTAAAGGCAGCCTACAGGTTCCTTGGGGCAACTAAGAGCATGCCATAATAGATTCGAGACTGAAACATGATAAAATAGGGGGCCGCCCATGAGATGTCTTGCACAACCGGTTGAATCGGTTCTCAACAAGTCCAAAAGATTGAGAAAAATTTTGAAACTTTTTCAAAAAATTCCTCACAGAGTCAGAAATCCAACAAAACAAACGGAGTGCAATTCCGACTCCGAATGACCAAGAACCAATACAAACAAAGCAAAGTACCCAAACTGCCGTTCCGGAAAACCTAACCCAATGAAGCAGTTGGTTTGGTTTCCCAACCGATCTAGCCGGTTGAGAAAATATCTCAAAACTTGTCAGAACTTTTCTCATAGATTCAGGAATCCAAAAAGATAAAATTAATGTGATTCTGACTCCGAATGACCAAGAACCAACCCAAACAAAGAAAAGTACCCAAACTGCCATTCCGGAAAACCTAACCCAATGAACAGGTTGGTTTGGTTTCCCAACCGGTCCAGACGGTTGAGAAAAGATATCAAAAATTGTCAGAACCTTCCTTACAAAGTCAGGAATCTAAAAAGATAAACGAAGTGCAATTCTGACTTCGAATGACCAAGAACCAACACAAACAAAGCAAACTACCCAAACTGCTGTTCTGGCAAACCGAACCTAATGAACCTGTTGGTTCGGTTTCCCAACCAGTCCAGATGTTTGAGAAAAGAATTCAAGAATTTTCAGAACCTTCCTTAAAAATTCAGGAATCTAACAAATTAAACGGAGTGCAATTCCGACTCTCGAATGACCAAGAACCAACACAAACAAGGCAAACTACCCAAACTGCTTTTCTAGAAAACTGAACTTCATGAACCAAATGATCCGTTTCAACCAGTTGAGCCGGGTTAAACAATTCAAATGTTAAGAACCTTCCTCAAGGAGTCAGGAATCTAAAACAAACGGTGATTGATTCTCACCGATGAGTGAGAACCAACCAAAACAACTGCTGTTTTCTAAAACGGACTCTCGCCAGAACCGTTAACCCGCCTCCTCACACAGGCGGAAATTAAAAAAAAAAAATCATAATCAAATGGTTGAGGAAAAACCTCAATTTATCAAAATGTCCCTTAAAGAATAGGAAATCCAAAACAAACGGTGCATGATTCTCGCCGGAGGCAGTGAGAACCAACTGAAACAATCTCGGTTGTTTTCTGGGGCACGTGGATTGCCCGGGCCAGGAATCGTTGAACCCAGCCACGTATGAGCGTGAAAACCTGTCAAATGGTCAGGAAAACCTCAAATTTGGTCGAATGTCCCTTTTAAAGTATAGAGGGAGCCAGGTTCATTTCTACCTCTTCCACAAAACACGTAGTGCAAACTGCTAAGCATCCGAAAATCGCAAATGTGCGGTCCGAGCCCTAAAGTGCCCCTCCAAAGGTCCTCCACTTTGATCTTCTCTTCTTTTATACGATTCCCACCTCACCTCTGAGCCTACCTAGTGTTTTCCACCTTCAAGCTTTGAAAGAGCCCAATCACTTCTAATCGCCTTCCCATTAACTCCTCCTCATTTTCCATGCAGTCGAATATCTTAAGTTTTCGCCTTTGCTTCACCACCAAATATCCAAATGGATTCATGGTGGGTTGCATGTAACTTAAGCCAAGGCCCAAAAATGGACCCACAATACTGCTCAAGGTCGATGAGCTATGGGTCCGAACCATAGGATTTTGGCCCAAAATCACAAAACAGCTCCACACAAGCTGGCCCGACCAACCGGTTGGAACTGTGATGCCAACCAGTCGAACCGGTTGAGGAAAATTATGAAATTTTGACAGAATGTTCCCTGAAGAATAAGGAGACCAACAAAAAAAATGATGCACCATTCCAAGTCCGTATGAGGGAGATATGATAGAAACAAGGAGGAGTGCTCACCAAAATCACCCAAAAAACCAGTGTTGTATAAGTACTACCCTAATGAACCAGTCAAACCGATTGGTCAAACGGTTGACAAAAATTATGAATTTTTAACAGAAACCTCCTTGGCGAATAAGGAATCCAACAAAACAAATAGTGAATGATTCTGAGTTCGGACAAGAGAGATACGATCAAAACAAGCTCAAGTGCTTTGAATTTAACATACTCTAATAAACTTTGATTTGAAAGCAAACCTCAAGTGGGGCCCCCACTGCCTCCTATAGCACGATGCCAATAACCAAAAAACACAAGCCATCATAACACTCTAAAGTGAACTACACGACTAATGGACCACATACAAGCCCACCCGAGGCTCGGAGACCGACTAAGCCTAAAAGGGCCCTAATGGTGTTATATGAACGATGGTGAGCGTGATTACCACAAATGATAATGCAAGTGTCGAGGGACAAAATTGAGGGTCTACAATATTACATGCAGTATATTAGAGTTTCACATCCAGTCTGATATGGTTGCATATATGAATTGGGGTCAATTCTCATTTTCAATTAGCCCTAAGGGTTATCAATCTTCAATTTTATACAACTTTAGTTTAAAGTTTCCCTCATTTTGGAACAAGACACAAAGAGAAAAACCAAATAACATATTTCATCTTCATCATTTTGGTTTATATTTAACCACACATACATCAAACCAAAAAAAAAAAATCAAGATAGGTCCATAACGATAGTGAAACACAAATTAAACACTCTTCTCCTAACCTTTACTTTGAAATACATTATAGAAATGAAGAAACCAACGAGATTGAAGTTCGTCTTGCAAAGAGGAAATTGTGACGTACGTAGCGTTGTGGCCCACAATTAGATCAAAGGTGGCCTCCAAATGCTTCAAAGATGTCGGCGGGAGGAAGACTAGTTCGCAAATAAGGGATTGTCAACTTCAAGATAGAGGAAGGGAATGAAGAAGAAGAGGGAAGAAGAAAAAACTACCATTGGTTCTTTGATTTTTTTTTTTTTTTTTAAATCTCCTAGTAGCAAGGTTGATGTGGATTAGTAGGAGGAGCATTTTGGGTATTTTTTCCAATAATAACTTTCATACCTTGTAACGCCCTAAAAATACCCTAGAATTTTTATAATAATTTTATTATATATTCCATGTATGAATTGAGCCAAATTTGGGTTTTTCTGAGAAAACTGATAAATTATGAAATGTGAAATGAATATGTGAGCATATGATTAAATGTTATATGCTAAAATGAGAAATTGATTGAACCCGAAAATAAACCCAAGTGTAAAAAGGGCAAATTTGGAATTGGTAAAATGAGGACCTGAGGGTCAAGAATAGAATAAGCTTAAATGCTAAAGTGAATTAAATGATAAATGAAAGTGAAATGAAGACCAAAAAGGAGAAAAATGAGAAATGGACTTAAAAATAGATGATTTTTGGAATCATCATTGAGACACCAATTCAACGTTATGTAAGAGCCGTAAGGACCTAGTGGTGATCGATTCGAAAGCATATTTCTGCAGTCTTATTGTAAGGACCTAGCGAGGTTAATAGGACACCCAAGGAAAACCCACCTTGAAATGTAAATACGCTCAAGGACCTAAGGACTTCGAAGGAAGGAAGCAGGAAGTCGATGTGTGAAATTGATGGGAGATGCAAGAATTTAAACCTCATAGCCTGTTTCTTGAACCAACATAAGTGCATGTTCACTCAACCCGTTCCTAATTTACATATAAATCAACATACATCAATCAAGACAATCAACCCTAGTATTTTTCATGCTAGAGTTTATCCTTCACTTTTGTTTCATCTCTTGAAAATTAGCTACAAATCTTTCTCATGTTTTACTTTGCTTTATTTTTAATTAATCTTCCTTCAAATCAATTAATTGTTCAAATAGTGAAATAATATAGTAGCCAAGGTACTCAATCCCCCTTTTTAACCCCTCTCTCCGTGGGATCGATACTTGGTTTTGAATAAGAAAACCACTTTATTACATGTGACCCATACGCTTTAGGTAAATTGGAAATTGTGTTTGTTTTTAGTATAAAGGACACAAACAAACATGCAACAAGTTTTTGGCGTCGTTGCCGGGGAAACGGTGTATTTTAAGGTGTTTGGATTGATATTCTATTGAATGAAAAGTTTGATAATTTGAGCTGTATTTTAGTTTGTGAATATTTCATTAATTTTTTTATTTTCTTTTGATTTCGTTTGTTTTCTATTTTCTTATTTTCTTATTTAGGTTGTGTTTGGTGTTTTCAAGTGTTTTGGTTGTATGCATAGGAAGCCAACTTAGAGTTGTTACCTTTTGACCCTGAGCTTGAGAAGACATTAGGAAAATTAGAGAAGTCAAAATTTGAACAAGTCATAATGGAGGATATACAAAATGATAGATATAGTGAAAGCAACAACGACCAGAATGATCTACCTAGAATCAGAGAACCGACTTTGGGTGACTGTTGGAAACCAATGCTTAATGATAACTATCCAGGGATTCAACAACAGTTTATCAATGAGAATAATTTTGAGTAGAAACCTAGGTTTATATCGACGGTACATCAACAACAGTTTGGAGGCCATTCTTCGAAAGATCTGAATGCACACTTGTCAAACTTTCTCGAGTTGTACGAAACTATAAAGATAAATGGGGTTGATCATGACATCATCAAATTGAAAATTTTTCCCTTTTTACTTAAGGAGAAATCTAGGAACTAGTTTCACAACCTAGCTCAAGGATCTATTAAGACGTGGGGAGAGATGGTTGAAGCCTTTTTGACAAAATTCTTTCCATCCCAACTTACTTCACAACTCTAAGCCAAGATTACACAGTTTAGTCAAGGCGATCAAGAGACGTTATACGATGCTTAGGATTGATTCAGAGAATTGGTAAGGAAATGCCCATGACATGGGTATGAACTTTGGTCACAAGTATAGACTTTGTACAACTGGGTTGAACTATTCAACTAGAGCTTTAGTTGATGTGGCTTATGGAGGTTCTTTCACAAGTAAGACATCCAAAGAAGTGAATCAATTGTTTGAGGAGTTGGAAAATAACAATTATCAAGCGCCCTCAGAAAGATCCATTAGGAGAAGACAGGGTGGAATCTTGGAATTGGATCAAGTTTCGTCCTTAGAGGCAAAATTTGAAGCATTGATGAATAAGTTGAACTAACAAACTCCTAGAGAACCTACCATGGGGGAACTAGCATACATGAAAGCACAAGAAATTATTATGGAAAATTCTACATCTCATGTAGAGGAGGCGAACTTTGTAAACAATAAAGGCTATGTTTTTCAGGTAGCCTAACAACAGATTTGTCGATGCATTATCATCCAAGGTTGTAGAATAAGTGAGGAACTTATCATATGGGAGTCAAGCAATTGTCCCACATGTGCCTCATCAGTTAGTGTTCTATGCACTACCGGTTTTCAAGGACAAGGCTTGAGCTCTCTGTTATCAAGAGCAAGAAAACTGACCACTGTTTTGAAGAAAGTGCTTTGCATCTTCTCAATGATATGGACAAGAAAAATGATAATCGAATTTCTAATTTGGAAACAAATCAAGCAAATATGGGTGCATCTTTAAAGAACTTGGAGATTCAAGTAGAGCAGGTGGCCCATTCTATAGTATAAAGGTTAGCATATCTTTTCCAATGACCAGAAGAAGAATCGAATGATTAGATGAGAGAGAAGAGGAGCGTGGAAGCGGATGGGAAAGGGGCTTGGAGATAGGGAAAAGCTTGGAAATTCCAAAAAGGCTAAAAATGAAAAGGTTGAAAGTGAGAAGATTGTAGATGAAAAAGTTGACAACAAGAAGGTCGAAAACAAGAAAGTGGAAACTAAGAAACAAGATGTTCAAATGGACAAGAAGGTCGAAAACAAGAAAGTGGAAACTAAGAAACAAGATGTTCAAATGGACAAGAAGGAGGAAAAGAAAGAAGAAAACAAGTCTACATAGGGAAAAGTTCTATTTCTCGATAAACCCTCCTAAATTGTCCACCTTTATCTTTCCTTTAGATTTAAAAATAGGATGGATTAACCAATTTGCTACATTTTTTTAATATATTCAAGAAAACCCAAAGTAAACATCCCTTTATGAAAGAGAAACATTAAATCAAATGCCTAACTATGTGAAGTTTATGAAAGAGATTATGAGTAACAAGAAGAAGCTTGATGCTTAGTACGTAAGTCATCTATCTAAAAGAAGAATTGTAGTCTGATAATTCAATGAAAGCTTCCAGAAATGTTAAGGGGTCTAAGCAATTTCACCATTCCTTACGCGATTGGTGAACACGCTTTCAAGAAGACTTTGTGTGACACGAGGCTAACGCATTAATCAGCCGTTACCTGTGGTAAAGAATCTAATTGCTGGGTGGGGCTAACCTCAACAACATCTCTGTAGGTGTGACGGTGTTGACATCACCTCCATTCTTGAAGACATGCTTGTAAAAGTTGATAAGTATATCTTTCAATAGACTTTTCTGTGCTAGAAATGAAAAAGCGGAATTTAAATTATTTTAGAAGTCGTTCTTTATACACGACAACCTTTAATTGATGTGAAAAATTAGAGTTGACATTGAGAATTAGATAATAAAGTAAATTTCAATCTTGCAAGGCGTGAGATTTGTCGATGATGATAAAGGAACTTGTTTGAGGGTTGAGAGTTTGATCCCATCAATTGGTGATGTTATTGCATGACATTGTTAAGCGAAATCCTTTGGAGAAATGTTTGACTAAGTCATTATTGATGACTAATTTAGAGTTTGAGCATCTATCTAGAGTTCAGGAAATGTCCAAGACTATCCTTGCTATAGAATGGGAATGAAGACACAATTGTGATTGAAGAAGAAAGGAACACCAGTGGGATTTGGTCCTTGAAGTTGCACGAGAATCTACATTAGCCATTCTTTAAGCGAAAATGGCACACAAACTGTAATCATATCTTCAGCTTTGAATAGAATATCGGGAATTTAAATTATGGCTTACTTAAGAAGAATATGGACTCTTTTGCATGGTCCATTAAAGATATCAAAAGGCATTAGTCCTTCAATTTGTATGCATAAGATCTTGATGGAGGAAGAGTACACTCCTTCAGTTGAGCATCAAAGGCGGTTAAATCCTACTATGAAGGAGGTTGTGAAGAAAAAGGTCCTCAAATGGCTCCATATTGGGTTTATTTATGCTATTTCAGATAGCTCTTAGGTCAGTCCAGTGCAAGTAGTTCCAAAGAAGGGTGGTATGACAGTAGTGGATAATGATAAATATGAGCTCATTTCTACTCACACATTTACAGGATAGCAAGTGTGTATTGATTATCGAAAGCTCAATAAAGCCACGAGGAAGGATCACTTCCCCGCCTTTCATAGATCAGATGCTTGATAGATTAGCGGGGTATGCCTTTTATTTCTTTTTGGATGGGTATTCCAGTTATAACCAGATCATCATTGCTCCAAAGACCAGGAGAAGACAACTTTCACTTGTCCTTATGGGACATTTTCATTCTGAAGGATGACATTAGGTTTATGCAATGCACCGGCTACTTTTCAGCAGTGTATGATTACGATCTTTGTGGATATGGTTGAAGATAAAATTGAGGTCTTCATGGATGACTTTTCGGTGTTTGGATATTCATTTGATCATTGCCTCCACAATTTGAGTTTAGTTTTAGAGAGATGCAAGGAGAGGAATCTTGTTCTTAATTGGGAAAATGGCCATTTCATGGCGGTGCGAAGATTTTCTAGGTCACCATGTGTCGAGATAGTTGGAAGTAGATCGACCAAGTTTACTTCTGTTAAGGACATGGCGCACCAACTATGGTTAGAGGTGTTAGGGTTTCCTTAAGCATGCGAACATCTACGGGCGGAGTTTATAAAATACTTTCAAGATTGTAAAAATTTGTTATTTGGCTTCTTGGGGAAAATCTTTGTATTTTCTTTTGATAAGGCATGTATTAAGGCTTTCAATGAGATCATATGTGATGCAAAAAGTGACATTGCCATTAGGGCCGTGGTAGACGATACACAATGAATTTTGAGCTACTACTATGCTAGTAGGACATTAGTGGCCTTCCAGAGGGTACACAACAACAAAAAAATAGATGTCGGTGGTGGTCTATTCATGTGATAAATTTAGACCCTATATCATTGGATCCAAGGTAGTCATTTACACTGATTGTCAAGCCCCCGACCCCTGCCTAGGCGGATGAAGGGGGGGTGAGAAACTACACTATGACTCTTTACTTGCTTTTTTAGACATTGGTAGGCCCAAGTCTTATAACTGAATCACAATATCTTACGGGTAAAATAAAACTACCACCGTAGTGGTGTTTACAGTATTAGTACACTTGTCTGATCTTGAGTCCCATTTACATATACATATACAAAAACTGTACATTTACATTTACATAATCAGAGCGCAAGACTCACTGTGATGAACTCCTACTAGTTTGTTGGCCCAACAGTATGCGGAAGGTCGCGGACGTCCTCCTGCGGCACTGCAATTAAAACTTGGAGTGCTAAAGCAGCAGCTTAGTGGGAAACATATGACTTATACGTATACACATGCACTAATACTCATTTACAGTAAGCATATAACATAACAGATATACTGTAGCAGATATCATAATTTTTCATGAATTCATATAACAAACTTATACACATACTTGTACTTATAACAAAAAATTAGCCTTTATTCGGATCTCCGAAGTAGGATTACGGGCTTATATTTGTATGGAGGTACCGTAGAGTATCTGAGCTTATACTTGTACAAAAGGTACCCTTAGGTACTCTGAGCTTATCTTGTATAGAATTACTGTAGGCACATTTAAGTAGAACGATGTACATTACTACTGTCGTTATTAGGACTCTTATCATATAAATGTTTGACTACCTAGGCCAGGTAATAACTCTGAGTGGTGGACACAAACACAATAAGTACCCCGAAGGTCACGGTACATTATTGGTACCGTAGCACAAAGCGAGGAGTGTCGAGCAACGGCCCGGAGGTGTCGTCAAACTAATCAAAGAGTACTAAAGTACTAAATATGTCGAAGCGCCCAGAGAGTGTCGTCACACTAATCAAGGAGGACCGAAGTACTATACATGCCTGCCCATGTAACAGAGGTGTCGTGTCATTCAATATCCAATCTTAGGTAGTCCTACAATTATATGTGTTCGGGAACTTACTATCTTATCATAGGGGCATTAAGTTTGCCATTCGCTTCGCCGAGGCGATGAGGTTCGGTCTAATTTTTCCTTTCCTTTACCTTACAAACATGTATTGACCCTTTCATACATTTATAGGGTCCTCATTAGTCCAATAGACAAGTGCTCGAAATACGGAATAGCAAAACATGAAAAAAACACCTGTCTGTGAATAGTACTACACCACGGCGTAGGCCTTCACCGCGACGTAGTTTTTCTATGCCTCGGTGTACCTGAGGGTTGCCATTTTTGCACCTTGGCCTCGCCATGGCGAGGGTATCCCACACCTTGGTATAGGTCTACACCGCAACGTGGGTTCCCTACGCTGCGGCGTAGGAGCCCGATAATGCCCAGATTTTACCAGTTTTCGTCCCTTTTTCTAGAAATCCAACCAAAATCAAAAGGAAACTCATATACTCTCCAGAAAAACATCTCCTAAGTGTGTTCTAACCTGACCAAAACCAAACATAAAAGATTAGTTAGGGTTTCCAAACCCAAACTCAAATACTTATAAGTTAGGTTAGCTTCTAACACCCAGGCAAAATTATTCATGCATCATAAACCAAGAATCCGCCACTCGAAAAGGAGGATTCCATACTCATCTTATACAAACTAGGGTTTTACCAACCTAACTTTCAACAAATCTAGGGTTATGATGAATTCCTAACTAAACCCTAGAAATGGAACAACTAATATCCATATAAAAGTCCAAAAATCCATACAAAACCCTTTCAATCCATACAAACCCATAGTATTCCATACCTTTCTTGGCTTTCTTTCTCTTCTTCCTCTTCCTCTCTCTACATTCTGGCTCTCCAAATGGGTATGAGAAAATATCTCATCATAGACCAACTTGGTCTTATACCTTTTTGGTCTAATTTTGCTTTTATTACAATTTGGTCCTTAAACTCCATTCTATTTGCACCACAACTTATGCTATTTATATAACAGCATCTCATCTTCTTATCTTATGACTTTTATATCTTGTTTTAACAAAGTCCACTTTTACCCTTGTAACTTGTACAAATTCCGAGTTTCGAAATTTTCTCACTTAGCAAAATAATATTTACGAAAATTTTCAAAATGCACTTATCATATACCCTAATTATGTTTTAAAATGGCTAGGGTGTATTTCGAATGTTCTGATTCTCCCCCATAAAAATAAATTTCATCCTGAAATTACCTAAACTAAAAGAGCTAAAGTCTTGTACTCTCATTGTCAATTCTGGTTCCCATGTCGCTTCTTCCATATCGTGATGTTGCCATAGCACCTTTACCAGAGGGACTTGCTTGTTCCGTAACTGTCTTATTTCACGATCTAGAATAGCTTTCGGCTCTTCATCAAAAGTGAAATCTTCTTGTACTTGTATATCTTGAAATGGTAATATGTACGATGTGTCAAAACGATATCTCCAAAGCATAGACACATGGAATACATCATGAAATTTGGCTAACTTAGAGGGAGTGCCAAACAATACGCTACTGGTCCAGCTCTTTCTAAAATCTCGTACAAGCTAATGAATCTTGGACTCAGTTTTCCTTTTCTTCCAAAGCGAAGTATCTTTTTCCACGGAGATACTTTTAAAAACACTTTGTCTCCAACTTCATATTCTATATCCTTTCTCTTCAAATTAGCATAAGACCTTTGTCTATCACTAGCAGCTTTTAACCTCTGCTGAATAATCTGAACTTTTTCTTCCTTGTCTTTTACTAAATTAGGACCAATAATCTTATGCTCGTCCAACTCTGTCCAACACATAGGAGTTCTACATCTTCTTCCATACAAAGCTTCATACGAGGCTATACCAATACTATATTGATAATTCTTGTTATGGAAAATTCATGAGTGGAATATACCTATCAAACTTCTTGGAAAATCAATACATAGCCGAAGCATATCTTCTAACACGAATCACTCTTTCGGTATCCATCACATTTTGTGGATGGAAAGTAGTGCCAAAATTCAGTCTCGTACCAAAAGCTTACTGTAATTCCTTCCAGAACCTTGACGTAAACCATGGATCGCAGTTGGACACTATCGATAAGGGAATCCCATGCAATCTGAAAATTTCACTCATATAAAGTTTCGCTAGACGATCCATGGAGTAGTAAAGTCGGACCGAAAGGAAGTGAGCAGACTTGGTTAATTTGTCCACAATTACCCAAACTACATCATGTTTCCTTTAGGTGAGAAAACCGGATACGAAATCCATAGTAATGTTATCCCACTCAAACTTCACTCCTTTCCGGAGTAATCTTGTAAGTGAGGATGCCTCTTGAAAATCCTTGTACAAATCTCGATAATAACACGCTAAGCCGAAGCCTCACCCTCGGTTACATTTCAAGGAGGTTTCCAATTCATGACTGCTTCAATTTCATTGGGTCCACTCACAATACCTTCGGATACAATATGACCTAGAATGACACTTCTTTAAGCCAAAATCACGATTGCCAACTTTGCAAATAAGCCCTGATTCTCTCTCGAATTTTAATACTATCCTCAAATGGTGTTCATGTTCCTGTGCATCTTTAGAATACACCAGGATGTCATCAATAAATACCACAACAAATTGATCCAAATATGGGTGGAAAACCCTATTCATCAAGTCCATAAATGCAGCCAGAGCATTGGTCAACCCAAAAGGCATTACAAAAAATACATAATGTCCATAACGAGTTTTGAAAGCTGTTTTCGGGACATCAACCTCTTTTACCCGAAGTTGATAGATCCCTATCGCAAGACTATCTTCGAAAAGACACTTGCTCTTTTCAACTGATCAAATAAATCCTCTCTTCTTGGCAACGAATACTTGTTATCGTTGTCCTTTGTTTTATTTGTGTCGGTAGTGGCGCCTCTCAGAAAGTCCCATGCTTTTCTTCTCGACCACAAATAAAGCTTAGCGCACGCAAGGCAAGACCTTATAGGTCAAATGAAACCCTTATCCAATAGTCCTATAGTTGAGTCTTCAACTCTTTTAGTTTAGTTGGAGCCTGTTCACCTCTTTCTGTGATGAACCAAAATACCTATACAAATTTATAGCGTTATTACCCAAGGACTATTGCCCAATCCCAGCTTGATAATGCCATGAAACTTGTTTATTGTGTTCCTTATCTATTATCTTGATTAAAAGTGAACCCTTAAGAGTAAATCATTTTCTTCTGGTTTTGATCCAAGATCTTTGCAAGTGTCTGGTCGAACAAGTAGTAAATTGGATTTAAGTCCAGGATGTCGTTCCCGCAGAGATCGGGAATTCTCAATCCCGACTACCACGACTACTTTCGAACTCTATACTATTTGAACTTTGATAGGCAATTGAAATGTTATTCGCAAACCTTAAAATAATAAAAGTAAGAAAAGTGATTTAATAACAAAATGAATTAAAGAAATCTTAAATAACAAATTTAGGCGATCGGAGTTATCTATTAAAGGGAGCATTGAAAATCTTTGCTATTGTGAAACATCAATTCTGAGACTACTGCCTTAACTTTGCTTCATGAACCACAGATTTAAAACCTGTCCAAGGAATAGGGTAGTGCAGTTGGATCTCTCCTTACGGCATTGTTCATCATCTAATCTTCCCTGATTCTTTCAAAGACAGAGGATTAGATAACTACTTTTAATCTAGGTTGCCTTGTTCTGGATATTTTTCTTTTTCAATACTTCATACCCTGAACATGGGTACATGGCATAGCTCTAGGAACATAGGTATAGCATGAGTTTACACTTTCTTGGTTTTCTTCCTCAAGAGTGGAACGGTTCATCCTTTCCTTGATTAGATCCTTGCTAACACGGGATTGAACTTCTTTGTTCGAGGTAAATTGAACTCTGCTTTTAAATTGATAAGTCATTCAACTCAATCTCGATTTCAAGTGAGAAGACGATTTATCGACTTACATTCACAGAGTTCATTAGATCTCCATTATCAGGTTCGCATGCCTTTGAGAAATTGTTCACTACTCTCAGGAATGCCTTCTCTGTGTCACTCAGAGGGTCTCTTGGAAATCGAGCGCAAACAATCCCATTGCGGGTATAGGACGATATTGGGATCAAATCTGGAATGACCGGAACCGACCATTAGATTTATAAGCGAAGTTCGATAGCTTCTGATAGAATTTCTCTGGGAAAGATAAATTCTAACAGCGAGAGTCTATTAAATGGAAGGCTGGGTTTCTAAATTACTTTATTACACCCTACATTGGCTTTGAGATCAAGAGAACCACTTTGTAGATCGGACAACTGGAAATAAAATTCCAAAATTTTTAAGGTGAACTGATCCGACGATAATTTGAAAGAAATAGAGTGCATTCGAAGCTTCTACTTTAACAGCTAACGTCCAAATCCAAAATTTGAAAGAAATAACAATCTAATCTAAAATAACAACAAAACAAAGAAAAAGAAAATTAAAATACATGAGCCTTAGGCTACCCAGATCTCTCGTTCTGAGCCGCCAAGAGCTGCTTTCCTTCAGTAGCAGTTGCTTATTTATAGGGTTATGAAGTTGGGCCCTAACTTTGATGCGCCTCCTTGTGGATTTCAGATTAACTTGGCCCATTTGGTTGTTAATGTCGCGACCTCGATTCTTTGTCGCGACATCAGTTGTCTAAGCATTTGTCGCAGAAGCTTTTATTTGGTCGCGACTTGCCTTTAGCATCCCTTGGCTCTTCCTATGTCGCGACCTCGATTCTTTGTCGCGACCTCAGTTACTCAACATACGTCGCAGAAGCTTTTATTTGGTCGCGACATCAGTTGTCTAATCACTCATCCATTCTTCCCAGAAGGTTCATCTTAAGTCGCGACCTGCAATGCGTCGTGACCTTAATTCCTACAAGTTGTCTACGATACCCACTTGCGAACAATTCGGTCCGATGTGTTGGTGTCGCAACCTCTTCTAAATGTCGCGACTTCGATGTTCAGTCTCTTGAAAATCTTGTGTCGTGACTTCTATGTCTACTGCTCGGCCTTCAATTTTTTCACGACCTCGAAATGGTGTCGCGACATCATGTCTTGTTCTTCATTAATTTATGGTTGCCTTACTTGGAGTTTAATTGCGACACCTTTCGTTTTTGCCATCAGTACCCTTATGTCGCGTGGAGTTTTATTAGTTGCGACCTTGATATGATTCTTCATTACTATCAAAGTGCGACATCGAGGTCCACTTTCTTCCTCGTGCACCTCTCTGTTGCGACATCATTCAGCCCGGTGTGTCATTCACCTTTCGGCCACTTTACGCTCCTTCTCACGTATCCTCTTTCTCTTGAATTTCTGGCTGTATAGCGGTTTGTGATTATTCCACATTTACTTCTAAATGATCCTTTTTTAGATAGAAATCAATCGAGAAAAGATGAAAAATGGATGACTTTAAGCTCATCAAACTCCCCAAACTTAAATTTTGCTTGTCCTACAAACCTTAAAGAAAAGAAAAAGATTTGTTTGTCCTGAACAAAAGGGCGATTTCTATTTTTGTTTTTGCAGAATTGCAACCGATTTAATTGAAAGACTAGAAATTGCATTCTTTTACGTATATCTAGCTTCAAGTCGGATGAGGTTAGTCTCTGCACCAATCCGGTGTACAAAACTAAATTGTGAATTTGTTTATAAACGGTATAGTCGATTGATCCTGGCGAGAAAGTAGGTTGGTCTTGTACTCTCTTTTCTTGAGTGGTGGGTTAACCCTCTGAGGTCTTTCACGGTTGATCCTTTCAAGTTTTCCAAATTCCATATCGCATTGTTGTATTAGTCTCACTAATGTGAGTAATTCAACCTTCGAATCGATCAGTGCTTTTAGGTTTTGTAATGTCGAGCTTAGGTCTTTGGTAGGTGGATGGAACTTGTTAGGTTAAGATTACCCGAGACCCTTTCTCACGCTTAACACTTAGCGCTGCCCTTCTTTTCCTTTGTAATTTCTTTAATTGATTCCCCCGAACTTCACATCTTTGGGGTATCTTCTTCATTTCTTTGATTTAAAATTATTCGTTCCATTTCCTCATTGTACTTCTCACTTGTTGGAACTTTTCCTCGATCACCCTTCGAGGAATAGTGCAATGTTACATGGCACCCCAGGCTTTCTAACACTCTTAACGAACTTTCGGGTTAGTAGAAACCCATACCCCGAGTTGGCATTAGGGTACTAGGTGTTGAAACACCCCTAAGAACTTAATTGTTCAAGAGAGTTAGGCCACAAGACAAAACTTCTTCCTTTAAGCTTTCTTTTATGTTGTATCTTCCTGCTTTAGATCTTTCTCTCTTCACCCCTTTCTGTATTTTCTCCTTTAGTTCCCAAAAAAAAATATACTCCCCCAAACTTTATCTCTTCCTCCTTCTTTGAATTTTGGGTAATCAGAGGTTCTTTACTAAGTTAATTATCTAGATAGTTCAATAGTATACCATTACAATAAAGTTCATTTGCATAAATGAGATCTTAAAGTATAAATATATAAAATCAGATTATAGTTAATGTAAATGCAGTTATCTTATATATTCTGTTAGTTATCATTTTGATTATATAAATCAATAAATCTAACAAGTTCTAGAATTCGGTTTGATTAAGCGCGGTAGCCTAAGGATGTCCTTGACTCACTTCAGTTGATGAGGAGTTACATGATTTAAGGTTCACCGGGTTCTTTGGCTTACTGTTTATACTACAAACTCAAAAATATATTTTGCTCCTTGATTGTATGACTGCTGCTTTATGTTTGGACTCATGGCTAAATTCAAGTCAATTATGCAATTTGTGTTTCAATTCAATTATATGTCATTACGCCTTATTACGCATTATTTGTGTTTGACTTATCTTCTAAATCAAACTACTTTAACCAAGATTGATTATGATAATATTAGCATTTTCATTCTTGAACTAAATCTAATATTTATTCTCCTATGATTTCAAGCAAAAAATGTAATACAAATGTTGCCCAAGTAGCATCAAGCATTTACTTTTTTAACAAATTTTCTTATTTTATTCGCGTACTGATGCAAAAGTTGAGAATAACAGTCCGGAAGAGAGGAAGAGAAGGATAAATCAATGGGAAGATTTATTTTTTTCTTTTTGGGGGAGGAGCAAGGTATTTGGGAGGATCCCAGGATCAAGGGTAGCCAAATTAGGAAGGAATTGGGGAAACTTCATTTTAGTTCTCTTCTTCTTCTTGTCATTCTCCTCTCTATACATTTCTTCAAGGATCAATTTGTTGGTGAATCAAACCTTTTTGTTCGAGATCATCTTGTCTTTTCCCGATGTGTTCATGGTGTTCTCCATTTTAGTCATGACTTCTAAAAATTTGGAAAGATTGTTGATCAAATCCAAATTTTCAAGCCCGGTTTTACACTATTACGAAGAGCATCTTTGTCATCAAGCTCTTTATCTCTTTCCTTCATCCTCTTCTCTAAGTCCTTGAACATTGACATGTAAGAGGAATTTGAATCCCTTGATCACGCTCCATAGTTTTGGCTTCGTCCCGAGTCTCTTTCTTTATGATTGTTAGGAGTTGAGAATCACGATCCTGCGATTGTTGTAAAATGACTCATGGCTCATTGCAACTTCTTGAGTAGATCATGATCTCTTTCCTCCATTCCTTCTTGAATTTTCCTCTTGATGCTCGAAGTCTCCTTCATACGCACTCTTCCTTCTATTCATTTTTTCTTCCAATTCTTGATCTCTTCTTTTAATTACGATTCATACACTTCCTCTACGAATTTTGTTGGATGCTCCGTTTCCGCTCCCTTTCTTTATTCTTTTTTTTTTTTTTTTTCTTGAATGGGCCAGGCATCCATTATTTGATTATTCTGAGCTCCTAGAGCTTTCACACGGTTCTCGGAAATCTTTGTTCTGATGGGGAGAGGCGCCGGTCAGGGTTGAGAAATTTATAGGGCTTCCATCATCTTGTTCTCTGTCTCTTCAAACATAAGGTGTTCTCTTGGATGTATACGGATCTTCTTCTTCTTGATCACGCAACCGAGAAAGATTGTCCTCTTCATCTTGCGTTCTCATTTTCTTCTTTTGAATGCACTTCTATTATAATCCCTTTTCTTTTTGATTCCTAGGCCCTTTGTTTGCACTCTATCGAGTTAATGGGTGAGCAACCAGGGCATTCTTCTTCTTAGCACCCAAGTTCCTTTCTGACCCTCAAACATAACCTCGTGATATAGTTCTTTGGGTGAGGATCGAGCCCCTTTTATTCCTTCATGGTATCTCATTATCGAGTTTTCAATGGTATATTTGCATTAATCATATACCCTTGACATAGCATAAAGAATGATTGCTTCTTGTTCCGTCTTAGTCTTGAGGACATACTTGAGTGAAACCATAACAGAGGCAAGGAAGTAAAACCATACTTTTGCCTCTTATGTTAAATCTCCCTTGTTTATGGTCTTTTGCTCTCCTTTTCCTTGACCCCACTTCCCTTTACCGTATGTCAACTTTCTTGCAATCTTCTCACGGTTGGGGTTGTCTATCATCTTCTTGAATTTGGATCCATGCTTCTGCCCTTCCATTCCGTACATTTCATTGATGGTTTTGGCTCCATCGGCACCCAAAATCCTGCGACATAAGCAGAGTTTATCCTTCCTCCCACAGGTTGGGTAGAATTCTCGAACTCTTGATGCGTATCCGGACTTTGATGCTTGCGAAGTTTCCCGACCTCTTTGTTCTGTGTAGTTCCTTGAAAGGGGAGATAGGTTCTTTGAAGCCTCTTTCTCCGAACAAACCCCTTCTTGGCATAGTACTTCTTCGGATGGAAAGCTTCTTCGATCACAATTCGTCTTCCTCTTCTTCTTCTTGTTTTTCTTTTCCCCTTTTTCTCTGTTGCTTGGAAACTGGTTGAACTTCTGATGGTTCAGACGGGGGTTCTCCTTGTTGGTTCGGGCTTCCGCGGTGGTATATTCTTCCATGATCTCGCTTAGATTTGGGACGAGAGTTGTGGTCAGGCCATTTGAGAAATAGGAATGTTTTTAGGAAGAATTTTGGATAGGGTTTGCAAGAATTGAAAAGAGCAGGAGAGAGTAGGCGAAGATGAAGAGTTGTATTTGCTTGAGGAATGATAGTGGTGGAGGAGTTTCTCAGCATTTGCAGTTCAATCATTGTGTGGACTCTTTATTACTTCATTTAATTGTGCTTGTCGCGACTTAAATTTCAAGCCGCAATTGTGTGCTATCATTAAATAAAGGGAAGATTTAAAAGTTGCCCTGCTGGCACACTTTTCTCTTATGTCGCGACTTATTATTGTTTGTCGCTGTTTGAGAGACCAAAACACATGTACAAATTTATGACACTATTACCAAAGGACTATTGTCTAATCCCAAACCTTGGCAAGCAATAAAGTGACCAAATAATGTATATGTGAAAATATGGTCAAGGGAGTGAATGGTAAATACTCAGCCCCGAATTGAAACAAAGTAAGTATACTCAAAATTGAAATGAAAAGTATTACCAACACTCGGCCTTCACTTTGAGTGCAGGTCATACAAGTAATAAGTGGACTCTAGGGTCGAATATAAGTACCACGCGAGTTAGATTTCTCTCTAATTGGAATTTGATCACCCAGATTACAAGGGCTCTTCACTTATTTAGGCGACCAAGTAGGATGTGAATAAAATCAATTTAATTCAGAAAGCAAAACCCAATTAAAACTAATCTAAATCTACCCGAATAAACAACTACTTATTAAAGGTATGAAGAGAATCACTAGGGATGGGGATAATTGTTTGCAAAACAGTTTGCATTTTCCTTGAAAGTGCAACATTTTATGAGTTGAATCTTGGTTGTCCAGAGCAATGTAAGTATAGCTTGGATTTCTCCATACCATACATTTCACTGGTTAAGTCCATATTCCTTTGAGACAAATGGAGTGCAATATGCTATGGGGTGGCACTCTTTAGATTTGATTGTTTTCTTTTCAATACTTCACAACCATTTCACCAGGGCCCGAAGAATTCTTGCCCCCATAAGCGGGATAATACGAAGCCTTCTCGATGTAATTGGTATCTAGTCCTTCAAATCTAGTAAAATTTTCTATCTCCTTGATTAGATCTTTGCTAACACGGGATCAAAGATCCTTTCATCGAAGTAGGAGAAACCTCCCGATAAAGCTAAATTGATACATCATCTAATTAATCCTCACCATGGTAAATTAGTGATCTATCGAGTAATTTTTGAGTTCATTAGTTCAGATATTAGTCTAACATACCCACTAAGTTACCGCTCTTTATACCAGGAATCTCCATCTGTGTCGCTCGGAGGGCCTCACGGAAATCGAGCAAAGAATCTGACTCTTTTTGGTATAAGCTACTAATATTCCGAGTGATTCATTATATGAACGGTACCAATTATATAAATTCAGTATTCAAACCCACAAAATAAGCGAAAAGCGCAAATCTGAATGTTCAACAATTAAACCCCAACCCAGGGTATTTAATGTTCCATTCTTGGATTCCAGTCATACATTGTCGAACAAAGTAAGAAAATGAAGAAAGAAATCCAAGAGAAGAAGAAAAGCCAGTTTGAGCTTAAATCTTCGCACCAGCCATTAAATAAATTGAATATCTTAGCACAGCAAAAATCTCTTGATAAAAATAAAAAATGCATACAAACTACTCTAAGATCTAGTAAAAATAAAAATGTAGTAAACTAAGAAAATGTTGGAGTTTAGAGAAAAACCTTGAGAGAGAAAAATCAGGATTTTTAGCTTTAATCTTTGTACGAACCTTAGTGAAATCGAGATCTACATTATCTGACAGAAAAATCTTCAATAGAAATAAAATCACGCACAAAAAAATTACTAGATGCAAGCAAATCCAAAATCTCTGAAAAAAGCGGAAAAATGGGCGATCTAGAGAGAAACCCCGAGAGGCTCTCGATCACTCCTTTGCCTCTTTACCCTAAAAGCGAGTATATATATGGTCTAGGGTGAAATGGGCTTGAGGTGGGTCAAAAACTCAATTTTCGGCCTTTTACAGTTCTTCACGGCGTTTACGGTCACGACCGCAGTGTGACATCAATTCTGGTCGCGACATCAGTTGTTCCCTGGTTGCTTCTTATGTCGCGACATCAGTTCGCGACATCAGTTGTTCCTTGGTTGCTTCTTAGCCGGCGACGACCGGTTAGCGACATCGGCTCGTTCGCTTTAGTTTGCTTCTTATGCCGCGACATCAGTTCGCGACATGATTCATTCCTTTGGATTTGCTTCTTATGTCGCGACATCGATTAGCGACATCAGCTCAATCGCTGGTTGCTTCTTAATATTAGCGACATCGATTCGCGACATCGATTCATTCTTGTCGCGCTTCCTATGTGTCGCGACCTTTGTTTGGGGCAATGACCCATTTTTTCTTCTCAAACTTGTCAGGCCATAGCTAACCGTTTGCTTTCAGTTTGGGCGTGTAGTACTCGTTGGAAAGCTCTTTGAATGAGAATGCAACCATGATGGAATTTGAACCATTTTGTTCCATATAGTACATAAAAATTAATCTTCCCAGTAGTAATATTTGTGAGACTCTCGGTTGACTCTTCTTTTGAAATATATTGCTCATTTCTTGCCAAATCACTTGCTTTTCATCAATAATCCTACAAAACCAAGTTTAGAGAAATTTTATAGGTTTTACATGAATATGGATATAAAATGCACCTGAAATAACATATGAAATGAACTCAAAACATAAGATGAGTTTTGCACTCATGGTCAGCACGACATAAGTAAGTTGTGGGAGATGATATATCATCGGGTTGGTATCTGGCATTTCTACCTTTGGTCAACAAGTAATTTCATGACATAGTTGAGTTAATACGACCTTCAGCTATTCTTTTGAAGGAATATTTCTTGTCGCACGACCCAAAGTAATTGCATGTGACCTCAAATGTTCTGTCGCGACATAACACTATGCGACACTGTCTTTGTTGTTCTCCCATCAGTACTTACTAAGTTGCAACGATTTGCAGCAGTGCAATACTGCCACCCAAGATTGATGATCAGACAGCTTTGCACTCACTTATTAATTTGCAAATTCTTAACATCGATAAAAGTACTCCCCCAAACAACAATTCAAACAGCCATTCTATTTATTTTTCCTGATTTTTGTTTAGGGAGAAAAATGCTCCCAGCTTTTTGAGTCGCCTATCCTGTGAAGTGCTTGGCGAATCCCCAGAGTTGGTTCTTTCTCACACAGGCCCCTACGATTCTGCGTAGGCACAACATGTTTACTAATTTCAAAAGGGTTTAATTGATCAAATACTAACCCAGCAAGTCTGGCTCAAATCATTCTGAAATAAAAAAAATCAAACGAGTAATTAAAAAAATCGAATATATAAAACCCAATCTATATGGGTTTGCCTCTATGAGCTGCTTTCTGTTTAGGTGCCATTTGGACTAGTTTTTTAAGCCTTCTCTCTCTCAATTCTTGGTGGAGTTCTTCCTTTTCTTTCTCCTGTTGAGATATTAAGCGGTCTTTGACCGTGCTCCTTGAATTCTTGACCTTCGATCCACGAGTGTTCTTGCTCCAAGAGTAGTACCCGGCACAGCTATTATATGGTCCACTCCATTTTGATTTCAACTTCCCTGGAAATAATCTTAATCTGGAGTTAAATAGCAGAACCTGATCCCCTGCTATGAACTCTTTCCTCAGAATCCTTTGATCATGTCATTCTGTCTTGTCCTTGTATATTCTAGCATTATCATGACCGTTTCTCCCGGTTCTTCTAGTTCATTCAAATTTGGCTTGAGTCTCTCTTCCTTTGCAGTTTTGAAATGAAGTTCGGCTTCTTGATGGCCCACATGGCTTTGTATTACGAGTTCGAGAGGTGACATGGTTTGCTAAAGACCACTCTGTATGGGGACATCGATAAGAGTTTGGATAATAGATCCTGTGGCCGAAGTCGTCATCAGGTTTGGAAGACGATCTCTGCTTGAACTTACGGTCTTTTCCGAGATCTTTTAATCTCTATTGGAAATTTCTCGACTTTCCTTTTCTAATTCTTTTCCACTCCCCAAGATTTGCCTGGCCATGCAGTCTTCCAGTTTTCTTCGTGTCCTTGGGAAAAGCATCTTTAATTTGATTACGAGGTTAGGGCTAGTTGCCTATTTGCGTTTCGGGTTCTTGAGAGGGGCAGTGGTGGTTGTCGAAAAATTTGAGAGTGGTTTTTGAAGCTTCAGTCGCAGCCTTTGTTCATGGAAGTTTAACGGCTTTTATTTTCCCCTTAAGCTATGACATCCCGGTCTTGAGTTTGAGTCGCTTTTGACCTACGATATTCATTTCTACCCACTCTCCTGTTCTTCCTTTCTTGGAACCTTGAGTGAAGCATACCCTTCTTGAAAGGTGCCCATGTCTTGGGACGTGTTGTGCTCCTCCACCATAAGAGAAATTCTCATGGTTCCTTAATGCTGGGGTATAATGGGTTGGCAGGTTAGGGTTAGGCTTGAAATGATATGCTCTTTGCTCGTTCAAATAGTTAGCCTCCCTCATTACGCAGGACACCCTCTTGGTGCCTCGGCATTATTTATCTTCCTTCTCTTCCCATGTATATCTCATTTGCGAGTCATTCTTTTATCAATAGTGCATGTGCATCGACACCCAGCCTCGCATGTGGGAGCGTCTTGTTCGGCTCGATCATTCCATTTCCTTTGGCTCATTCTTTGCTCCACACAGGATTGGGAAAGGAGGTCTCATGTTTACTAAGCAGGTCTGGTGTTTGTCTTGCTTCTTACTCTTCTTCTTACGATGCTCTTGTTGTGGCTTCCATCTATTGCTGCCTTTGGGGTATAATTCATGAAGTGGTAGAAGATATCCCGTTTATTCTTGAATTACATCAGTCGTGGGACATCTCTTGACCTCTTGTATCTCTCCCAGTAATTAATGGGACTATCATCTTCCCCTTGTTTGAAAGTAGTAATTTCCCCTCTTCATTCAGAAGTGAGGGGATGGAGGAAGTCTCTGCTCGGGTAAGCTTCATCGACTCTTCCCATTTTTATTAACATATCTGTATGGTAGTGAGTCGAACCATGATGCAGGTATATCTCTTAAAGAGAATGGAAACAGCTGCTTGACAACTTCTGGTCTCATATTCGATTTAAGCCCCTTATTGGCCATTCTATCATGAGTCCCAAGTGTTCGTTGGGATCTTGGAGGGTGCTGTGAATTGGATTACTGTTGAACCATAGTGATCAGTTTGGCTTGAGCTTTCAAAAATTATTGCATCATCATTTGCATTTTGTCTCATTTCTTGAGTATTCATCTTGGATAAGCCAGTTATCAGGTATCACTAGTGTCTCGCTCTTGAGGTACTTCTCTTTGTAATTCTGGTTGGCCTTGTTCGATCTTTGTCTGCCATCTCACGCTATTCTTGCACTCTTAACCTTTCTTAGCCCTCCCTAGTGTTCTTTCGATCTCGGTGTCTAATTAAGCTGACAATTATTTCGACTTCACATTGCATGGATTAACTCACGAAATTATAATATATTAGAGATCAAATGGAGATGAGTGATACGAAATTGTCTTCAACATGAAAAGCTCTACAAAATTTGTTAGCTTGCTAAACTCACTGTTTGTTGAATCATATTTTGCAAATTTTCTATTTTCTTTATAAATTATGCTCTAAACTAATTATTTAAGCTTTTGAGTGGAATATTGATTCACCAGTTCACGTCCCCAACATGTGGCGAATACTTGTTAAAGCTCTTTACGTGATGGATAAATACCTCTCTGAGAATTTATAGGCGTTATTGCAGGGAATTTATTATCTAATCCTGGCCGATATGCCATGAAACTTGTTGTTGTGTTCCTTATCTATTATCTTTGATTAAGCGGTTTCCTTAAGAGTAAAATCATTTTCTTTTGGTTTTGATCCGGGATCTTGCAGAGTATGCGGTCGAACAAGTAGTAAATTGGTTAAGTCGGATATCGTTCCACGAAGTCTAAGAATTCTCGATCAAACTACCTGACTACTCGAATTTCTATCTGCCCAGAACTTTTTTTTACAATGGAAACCCAGGTGAAATATTCTTAGCAAACCTTAAAATAATAATAAAAATAAGAAAAGTGATTTAATAACAAAATGGTCGCGAAAATCTAAAATAGCAAATTTAGTGATCGATTATCTTTTTAAAGGAAGCGTGAAAATCGCTGTGTGAAACATCGATTCACCATGAGGAGACTTCCTCTGTAACTTTGCTTCATGAACCCTGATTTAAAACCTGTCAAGATAGAGGGTGGTGCGGTTGATCTCCCTTACGGCCTTGTTCATCATCCCAATCTTCCCTTTGATTCTTTCGAAGACGAGAGGTTAGATAACTACTTTTAATCTGAGTTGCCTTGTTTTGGATATTTTCTTTTCAATACTTCATACCTGAACATGAATTTATGACATAGCTCCTAAGACCTTAGGTATAGCATGGAGTTTACACTTCACTAGTTTCTTCCTCAAAATTAGACAGTTCATCCTTTCCTTGATTAGTGATCACTTTAACACGGGATTGAACTTCTTTGTTCGGTCGAGGTGAACTCTGCCTTTTAAATTGATAAGTCATTCAACTCAATCTTCGATTTCAAGTGAAGACGATTTATCGACTTACATTCCGCAGGCTCATTAGATCTCCATTGCTCCAGGTTCGCATGCCTTTGAGAAATTGTTCCTTACTCTCGGGAATGTCTTCTCTGTGTCACTTTCGAGGGTCTCGGGATGGAAGCATGAAACAATCCTAATGTGCGGGTATAGGACAACGATATTGGGATCGAATCTGAGAATATTCGGAGACAATAAGTAGATTATAAAGCGAGTTTAGTGGCTAATAAATTTTCTATAAGAAAGATAAATTCTAACAAATTACATTAAGTATTTGGGTTTCTAAATTACTTTATTACACCTACAATGACTTTCGATCCAAGAGAACCACGTAGATCGGTTCTTTGGAAATCCAAATTCCAAAATTTTCTGGAATTCGAGACGATCGACGATAATTTGAAAGAAATAAGTGCATTAGGCTTCCTACTTTAGCATTAACGTCGAATCAAAATTTGAAAGAAATAACAATCTAATCTAAAATAACAACAAAACAAAGAAAAAGAAGAATTAAAATACATGAGCCTTAGAAATTGCGGATCCTCGTTACGGCCTTGAAGGCTGCTTTCCTTGATGGCATTGCTTATTTATAGGGTTATGAAGTTGAGCCTAACTTTGATGCGCCTCCTTGTGTGGATTTAGTTAAAGCGGCCCATTTGATTGTTAATGTCGCGACCTCGATTCTTTGTCGCGACATCGATTCATCTAAGCATTTGTCGTGGCTTTTATTTGGTCGCGACTTGCCTTTAGCATCCTTGGCTCTTTACATGTCGACCTCGATTCTTTGTGCGACCTCGGTTACTCGGCATACGTCGCAAAAAACTTTTATTTGGTGGCGACGCGGTTGTCTAATCACTCATCCATTCTTCCCAAAGAAGGTTCATCTTCTGGTCGCGACCTCTAAATGACGTCGCGACCTTAATTCCTTGCAAGTTGTCTCGATACCTCTATAAGACAATTCACGATTTAGTGTTGATGTCGCGACCACTTCTAAATGTCGAGACTTCGATATTTAGTCTCTTGAAAATCTTGTGTCGTGACTTCTATACCCTGGCCTTGATTTTGTATTATAAATGGTATGCAAACGTGTATGTATTCTTCATTAATTTATGGTTGCACACGACTTGGAGTTTACATTGCGACACGCTCGTTACGCAGCGGTGCCGCATGTCGCGTGGGTTTTGTGGTTGCGACCTTGATGTGATTCTTCATTATTGTCAAGGCGTCAGCGACGCCAGGTCGCTTTCTTCCTCGTGCTACTCCTGTTGCGACATCATTCATTGATCGTGCCATTCACCTTTCGACCACTTTACGCTCCTTCTACCAATATCCCTCTTTCTCTTGAATTTTCTTTGTATAGCGGTTTGGTGAGATTATTCCATTTCTTCACTTATAAATGAGTCCCTTTTTAGATAGAAATCAATCGAAAAATGGACTGAAAAATAGATGACTTTTAAGCTCATAATTATCTGTTAAGTGCCCTTGAAATAGGAGTCGTTCCTGTACTACTTCAATATAGAGATCCACTTCTCTCTAGATAATACCTGAACAAGGACATGCACATTAAACCTGACATATTACTATGTAGGTCGTCTTTGTCTAAGACTCTTCTAGAAACGCCTAAACCTAGGCTCACGATGCAACTTTTCCGCCCACCCCTTCCCCGCGCCTAGGCGGATGAAGACCAGTATCTTTGGGACTCTTTACTTGCTTTTAGACATTGGTGTTGATTCTTTAATTGAATCACAATATCATATACAAAGATACAAAAATAAAACTACCACTGTAGTGGTGTTTATGGTGTCAATACATCCAGTCCTGAGTCCTATTAACATATAAATATACAAAAACTGTACATTTACATTTACATAATCAGAGCGCAAAACCTACTGTGATAAACTCCTACTAGTTTGTTGGCCCAACAGTATGCGGAAGGTCGTAGACGTCCTCCTCTATACCTACACCTGATTAAAAACCCGTGCTGTTTTTACACTCCTAGCTCGGGAAACATATGACTTATACATACACACATGCACTAATATTCATTTACAGTAAGCATATAATGTAAGAACAGAGCATAATAAAAGAGCGTATATCATAATTTTTCATGAATTCATATAACAAACTTATACACATACAATTTTGTACTTATAACATACTTATACTTGTCTCGTGAGATTCCGTGAGCTACAGTTTATATTTGTACCTGAGGTACCCATGTGCACACAGAGCTTATACTTGTACAGAGATACGCGTAGGTACTACAGAGCTTATACTTGTACAAAGGTACCCGTAGGTACATTCAGAGCATAACGATGTACACTACTTTACTCTTATTTGTGATTTAGACTCTTATCATATAACTATTTGACTACATAGACCAGTAATAATAAATGAGTAGGACACAAAGACAATAAGTAATTCAAGATACTAAGATGCATCGAGGTGTTGTAGCACAGCAGAGGCCGGGCGACTACAGAGTGTCACACACTAATCAGAGAGTATCATACTAAATGTGCCGGAACATCGGGTCGAGGTCGTCAGACTAATCGTAGAGTACCAAAGTACTATACGTGCCCGCCCACGTAACAGCGGTGTTTCGGTCATTCAATATCCCAATACAAAAACTGCACACTATATGTGTACAAGAACTTACTATCTATCATAGGGGCATTAAGCTCTACATTCGCTAGCCGAGCGACTGAGGTACGGCCCACTTTTTCTTTCCTTTACCTTACAAACACGCATGGACCCTTTCATACACTTATAGTGGTCCTCATTAGTCCAATACAAGTGCTCTAATAACTAATATCAAAACATGACAAAACACTGGTTCTGCGGAACAATACTACGCAACGGCGTAGCATTGCTATGCTGCGGCGTAGGCCTTCGTCACGGCGTAGCTTTGCTATGCCTCGACGTACCCGAGGGTTTCCATTTTGGCACCTCGACCTCGCCGTGGCGAGGGTATCCCACGCCTTGGCGTAGGTCTACGCCGCGACGTGGGTTCCCACGCCGGTTCCTACGTTATGGGCAGGAGCCCACAATGCCTAGATTTTTCCAGCTGTCCCTTTTTCAGAAATCCAACCAAAATCAAACGAAAACTCTTATACTCTTTAGAAAAACATCTCCCAAGTGTGTTCTAACCCAACCAAAACCAAACATAGAGATTAATTAGGGTTTTTCCAAACCCAAACTCAAATACTTATAAGTTAAGTTAGCTTCCTAACACCCAAACAATTATCCATGTATCATAAACCAAGAATCCATACTCAAAGGGAGGATTCCATACCCATCTTATACAAACTAGGGTTTTACCAACCCAACTTTCAACAAATCTAAAGGGTTAGGATGAATTCCTAACTAAACCCTAGAAATGGAACAACTAATATCCATATAAAAGTCCAAAAATCCATACAAAACCCTTTCAATCCATACAAACCCATAGTATTCCATACCTTTCTTGGCTTTCTTTCTCTTCTTCCTCTTCTTTTTCTTCTTCCTCTTCCTCTCTCTATGTTTTTGCTCTCCAAATGGGTATGAGAAAATATCTCATCATAGACCAACTTGGTCTTATACCTTTTTGGTCTAATTTTGATTTTATTACAATTTGGTCCTTAAACTCCATTCTATTTGCACCACAACTTATGTTATTTCTATCATAGCACCTCATCTTCTTATCTTATGACTTTTATATCATGTTTTAACAAATTCCACTTTTACCCTTATAACTTGTACAAATTCTGGGTTTTGAAATTTTCTCACTTAGCAAAATAATAATTACAAAAATTTTCAAAATGCACTTATCATATACCCTAATTATGTTTAAAAACGACTAGGGTGTATTTCGGGGTGTTACACTGATCACATTGCTATCTGATATTTGATGCTAAAGAAGGATGCTAAGCCAAGATTGATAAGATGGGTACTCCTGCTGCAAGAATATAAGGTTGAAATCAGAGATAAGAAAGGCCTTGAGAATGTGGTCGTGGATCATTTGTCCATATTAAAGCTAACAAAGGGATTTAAGATCTCAAGGATATTGATTAGTCTTTCCCTGATGAACAGTTGTTTAGAGTTTATACTTATGCGCCATGGTATGTGGACATTGTAAACTTTTTGGCTTTTAAAGTACTACCACCCAATCTAATGTCCCAACAAAGAAAGATGTTTCCCCATGATAGAAAGTGTTACCAATGGGATAATCCTCTCTTATTTCGACTATGTGCAAATCAAACGATAAAGAAATGTCTTCCAGAGGAAAAGTATGATGCAATTCTTTCTCATTGCCACTTCTCATCATATAGAGGCCACATGGGACCGTTGAGAACATCTCAAAAAGTTCTAGATTATGGTTTTTATTGTCCAACTATATTTCGAGATTGTCATGATTATGTTAAATGGAGCGACCGATGCCAAAAGGTAGGGAACATTTCGAGAAGGGACGAGATTCCCTTGAATAGTATATTGGAAGTTATAGTCTTTGATGTTTGGGGCATTGATTTCATGGACTCGTTCCCTCCATCAAAAGGAAATCTCTACATCCTTGTCATTTCTATTATGTTTGTAAGTGGGTAAAAGCCATTGCAACACCGAAAAATGATGCGAAAACAATGGTAAAGTTTGTGCACAAATATATTCTTACACGTTTTGGTACACCAAGAGCAATAGTAAGTGATGAAGGAACCCATTTTTGAAATAAGGTATTTGCAAATCTCATGGCTAAATGCGAGGATAAAGAACAAAAGAGCATTGGCATATCATCTGCAATCGAATGGCCAAGCGAAAATCACCATCCGGGAACTAAAGAGGATTCTAGAAAAAACAATGAATACAAATAGAAGAGATTGGTCATTGAGATTGGAAGATGCATTAAGGGCTACTCGTGACCATACAAAAATAATCGATCGAATGTCTCTATATTAGTTTATTTTTGGCAAAGCTTGTCACTTACCGCTTGAACTTGAACATTGAGCATTTTAGGCAATTAAGAAGTTGAACTTTGACTTGAACGATGTGGGAGAAAAGAAACTTCTTCAATTGAACGAGCTTGAGAAGTTTCAGAATTAAGCTTATGAAAATTCCCGAATTTACAAAGACAAAATGAAGAAGTGCCATGACAAGTATATTGTGAAGAAGTCATTCAAAGAAGGTGATAGAGTCCTTCTTTTAAACGCTAGATTGAAGCTATTTCTGGGAAAGTTAAAGTGTAGATGGTCGGGACCATAATCAGTGATTTAAGTGAGCATGTTTGGTGTATTGGTTTGAGAGTCGACGATGGTCAAGAATTTAAAGTGAATGGTCAACGTCTCAAGCATTACCTTGGAGGGAGACCAGTTTTTGAAGAAAATATTCAATTGATGGAACCAACACTGAGATGCGGCTTGGTCGAGCTAGCGACACTAAACTTAACGCTTCTTGGCAGTCAACCCAAGCTTTGTGAGGATCATGTTTCTTTTTATTTTCATTTATTTTCTTCATTTCATTTTTTTTGTTCATTTTTTATTTTAGGATCATAGATATGTTTATGTTTGTGTTTTAGTGTGTTTTAAATTCAGGTTTCATAGTGCAAAGAAGAAGAGACCGCTTGTAGAGAAGAGTGATTTGGAGGATTACGTGAATGATATTGAGGAAGAATTTGAAAGAATTGAGGAATTTGAAGAGTTTTGAGATTTAAGGTGTTGATTGAAATGAGTTGGGACGTTTTCAAATGTTTGGATTGAAAGTGACATGACCAAGGGTTTAGAATTTCAAATATTGAGAAAAACAGGTTTTTTAAGGGAAAATATCACTTGTGGGCCGCAAATATGCATCTAAAACAACTTTGTTTTCTCGAACATTAGGCCATGTCGCGGACATGGAGACTTAAGAACAAACTCCTGTTTTTGAAAAATTCTCGGTCATGTCGGACATGGCTCATTTTTAAGTCATTGTTTTTGTGAACTCTCAAATATGTTGTACATGGCAAATCGTTCAAGTGCCCTATTTTGTAATATCTTGGTCATATCGTGACATGGACCCGGTTTCTTTTAAATTTAAACCTTCCTCCTCCCTCTATTTAGAATAACTCTTCAACTCCTTCTCTTCTGTTTCTCATTCTCGATCTTCTCCTCCACCGCCATAAAAACCCTAGCCCTAATCTCTACACCACCCTACAACTCCACCACAACTATCCCTCCCTCCATATCTCCTCTCCACACCCTTGCCCTAACCTCCATTTGCTAAAGAATTCCATTGAAGAATGTTACTCTACAAGATTGAAAAGAAGATTGGTTCTCATACCTTTCAATTTTTGGGTTGGTTTGCTTGGGGTGTTCAGTTTGTGTATTGTTGAAGATCTTTGGAAGGGTAAACTCAGTTTTTGAAGGCTAAAAGAGGTCACGTCCACCACGTGCTGTCCATGAGTTCCATGCCAATCTCCGGGATACAATTGGCTCCACAGTTTATGTTAGAGAAGTATACCTGCCTTTTGATAGCATGACTATCAACACTTATTTCGAGCTCGAGGATGAGGAAGTGAAGAATATAGAGCACTCTACCAAACACTGAATTATGACCTCATTTTGAAGACATTGACAAAGGCAAATCTGAATAGAAGAAGAGCACTTGAAACCAAGTTCTGTCATTTCTAAGGACTAGACTCACTGAGACTGCGAAGTCAGGGTTCTACTTTGTTTCATCAAAATTGATACCGACAAAGCACATCTCTATAGTGAAAAATGACAGGGCTATACTCACTTATGATATAGTGAGTGGAATGAAATTTAATGTGGAGGAAGTTATTGAGAACTCTATTTTGAAGTCTGTCTATGGGAAGGCAATCACTTACCTATCCCTTATCATTGAGCTTTGTTTGAGAGCCGAGGTGGAAATTTCGAAGGATGAAGAAAAGTGCCCTCCCATATTCCTTTCCCATTCCCAATAGAAAAGAAAGCTCATCCTAGTAAGCCGACTATTGAGGGAGAATAAGAAGGAAGAAAAAAAAAGGCACCCGGGTCTAAGGACTCCGAGAGTAAGGAAGATGAAGCTAAAGAAGGGCATAATCAGAGTGCCTTAGAGAATATGTCTCAAAGGATTACGGAATTGGCCAAGATACAACAAGAGGAGTACTAAGACTATAGGAAGAGTAATTACCAGCTCCATAGAGATAATGGCAGGATCTTGCAACAACTTGACACCATGGAAAAGAGTTAGGAGCTCCAAGTTCAATGGTAGCAGCAACATACACAGTACGTGACTCAGCTCATGGCTTACCACCATAGCTAGTGTGCTTCATCAACTGGCTCATCGATTATACCTCCTCCACTCAACCTACCAGCTTGGACACCCACATCCTCACCAGAGGAGTCAGCTTGGGCACCCACATCTCCTATTTCATTTACACTAAGGATAATGCTAGTTTTTAGTTTGTGGGAATGGATTGCCCATTTTGGACATGACATTATCACTCTACTTTAACTCTATCTCTATCTCTCTTTCTCTTTGGATAATATTTAGGATACTTTGTTTCTCCTCATATCTCTCTTCTTGTGTGGAATTTTGGAACCTGATTTGGTTTGTTTATTTAGTTAGTGTGTTTGTTTGTTAGATGTTTTGTTTTGTGATTTGATTGTTTAGTTTAGTTTTGTTAGTTTTGATATATGGGATGCATCCTTAGCTCATACTTTGTCATATGGTTATGCTTATGGTATGCTATCTTTACTGGACATATTACTTGAGCTATTATGCCTATCATCAATTGTGCTTAAATGTGTGGACAATATTGAGCTACCATATAATATGCTAAAATATGATCTTTGGTGGATGTTTTAAAATTCATAAAAATTTGAAAATTTTTGAAAAACTCAAAAATATTTGAAAAAAAGTTTTTTTTTTTTTTTGTTGAGTTTATTGTGGGATAACAATGATGCCTGTGATGAATAATGATTGAACCTCTCTTTGATATGAAGAAATCTAGAGATAGTTGTGCTTTAAAGAATAATAGTTTGACCACTGAGTTGTAGACTTAACCAAAAGTTCTTACCACTTAGATCACAAGTCACTACCTTGTTTGGTCAACATTGTTTGGTTTAGAGAAGAATTAGGTAATCACCATCTATTTTGATCTCCTAAGACTCTAGAACTTGTTTAAGTATCATTTGATGTGAAAACCTAGACAACACAATAATTAGAAATAGGCTATCCTTCGACTAGTTGAGCCTTTCGAGCTATCCCTTATGTGCATTGATCCCTAGTCACCCAAATTGAGCTATATAGCTATTTTCCTTCTAGAAAACCAAGATAGAAATTAGATGTAAGCTTCATGTCTAAAATACAACCAAAACCCTAGATTGTAAGTTTAGAACATAATGAAAATTGTGTACATCATAAAGTCTGGAGAAAACTTGAAAGTGTAGGTAAAAGAACTCTAATGCTAAAAGATTGGTGGATTCTTAGTCTTCTTCCTTCGATTCACGGATCTTTCAAAGGTAGATGTCAATCTCTATGTCTATCTTCCTCTTCTCTCATCAGCCTACACCTCCAAAGTGTCAACCCCCTGTCATTAGAGCATTCTTCCTTAAAACCCTCGAAAGATAGCACTCGTATCGCCAAACTGGCCGACTCGCAACAAACTCCAAACGACGTCGGCGACGTTGAGCAGGATCTTCTTTCTTCCATCTTTAGCCTCCAAAATGCCTCACTCACCTACAAGGCAAAATGAAACTAATACATTAGTATATGAAGCGAAAATGCTACTAAATTATTTACAAAAGAGATCTAAAATATACTAAAATCTGGGTATGTAATGAGTGCTTTTGGACACTCATCAGTTACTCTCAAAAAATTATTTACTTTTTGTTTTGTATACTCTCAAAAAGTTATTTCTAAAACCAGAGTAAGAATATTGCTTCAAAGTATACATTCCCTTGTAATCCTAAAACTATAACTCTCAATTATAGCAATAAGATGGAAGTTTTAGCTGCAAAGTGTGGTTTTAGGGGGTGTATTGGATTAGGACTTTTAATGACTTTCATGGAATTACAAAGTCTATAAAAATCATGTTGTATTGGATTACGACTTTTAAAGACTCTATAAAAGTCTATAAAATTCATGGTGTATTCGACATGACTTTTAAGACTCTTTAAAAAAGTCTAGGTGTATTGGATTAAGACTTTATAAGACTTTAAAAAAGTCTATAAAAGTCAAGGTGTATTCAATTACAACTTTTATAGACTCTCTAAAAGTATATCGGTATTGAAAAAGTCATTGACTTTCATAGACATTAGACTTTTATTTACTTTTAATGACTTTTCTAGTAGAGGTATAAATACTCACCCTTTAAAATTCTCCTGTGCTTTTCCGAAAGATTTGAAACGACTTTTTCATTGAGTGAGTGAAGCCAATAAGAGTTTTTAAAGGCAAGGGTTTAACCCTATGAGTTAGATCCTAAAAGTTACTAATTTTTAATCCTAAAAGTTAGATCCTAATAAAAGAATCAATTATTCCTAAAAACTCATAAGATTCCAAAAATTAGATAATTTTTCAGTTTTTCATATTTTAAGAACCAAATAATTAAAAAAAATATGGTTGTTCCTAAAATCACACAAATTATTTTTTAAAATCATTTTACATACAAATGTGATATTTTAAGTACTAAAAATATCATTATCGTTTTCAAATAAAATAATATGATATTTTAAGAACTAAAAATCTATTTTTTTTTTTATAATCAAAATTTTATTCAAATACACCTTCTTGTCTCATTCAAAATTATAATTATAATTATAATGACACACTCACTCCCAAATGTATATAAATATATGGTTCTCCACGATTTTCATTCACCATCCATGCATGAAACAACTGGCGGTTAAGACAAAGCTTATATCTACTTTCTAATCAATTCTATCTTATCCTACTCTAAGAAATTTCTTCTTCTTGATCCGATTACTTTTCGCATCAGACGGATTTCTTGCTCTTTCTCTCATATATTATCGCCTCTCCGGTACTTACCCGGATTCTTCTAGTACATGCCCCAGATTCCATAACTCTCTCGGTACTCGCCTAGAACCTTCTTTGGTACTTGCACTGATTCTATAACCTTTCCGGTACTCGCACGAATTGTTAATGTACTTTTTTCATTCCTTCCATCTTCTAGTACTCTTCCATACCCTTTTGTGGTACTTTCCAAGATTGGATCACATGTCAGGTACTTACCCAGATTCTTCTAGTACTTGCTCATATTCTATAACCCTTTCGGTTCTAGCCGAGACCCTTCCCTTATGCTTTCTAGATTCGATCCTTTTTTAGGCATTCGCCCTGGTTCTTCTTTTTCTTTCCTATATTCTATAACTCTTCCGGTAATCGTCGGCACCATTTTCAAGTACATGCTCAGATTCGATTACTTTTCCGGTAATCGTCGGCACCATTATCAGGTTTTGTTACTGTTTTCTATCTTCTTGATTCATTATCAGTAGAGATCTATTTGTATAACCCGAGATCTATTCATTATGAGGCAAAGTTATTTGTATATAATAGATTTTTTTTTAGATAAAGGTTTAACTCAAGATCTATTCGTATTATAGCAATTCGATCATTCTAATTTTTTAATTTTTCTTTAATTTTTAAAATCATGTATTCCTATTGCAGTTGGTGAAACAAAATAAAGAATTTTTATTCGAATTATAGTTCTTTATTGTTCCTAAAATCACATATATATTGTTTTTTTGTTTGAATCATTTCATATAAGTATATGAATAAAAATAATTTTTTTATATCGATAATGTTAATGTAAAATCACATCAAATGCATCTTTCTTGTATTTCATAAATGGATAAATTTTGGAAATTGGGAAATTTTGAAATTTGATAAATTGGGAATTTTGATTTTTTAGATAAGGAAAAAAAATAAGGAATATATAATTCTTGGAATTAAAAAAAAAAAAAAAAACCTCTTAGAAGTGATGAGTGGAATTAGAAAATTTGAGATTAAATAAAATATAATAATAAACAAATAAAAATTTATTTTAAATGTCTAGATAAAATTTATAAAAATTTGAAACAAAAGAAGTTATAAAAATTTATTTATTCAAACATATTTTAAATAGCGTTCGTACTATTTTTGGACAAATTATTTCATTATGATATTTTACTTTTATTTATTTTTATTAAAATATGAATTTATTTTAGTTATTTAAAGTTTATAAAAATCTATCAATATTTATAAAAGTCTTTAAAAGTTTATCAATATCTACAAATTTATGTCAAAGTTTTAAAATAAAAGTCTATGAAAGTCATTCATGTTAGAATGGTCCATATCAATTTGAATTTTAAATTCAAATTGACCTCCCATAACATTTCCCCCAACCCTCAGAACTCTTCAAAACCCGTGATGGCCCGGGTCTCCATATAAAAAAAGAGACACTCGTACATTTTGGGTCCCTAAGCTTACCTCGAAATACGTAACAATTCACCATCAAGTTTTGTTTTCGAGAAAGGGTTTAGGAAGAACCAAAGGGTGATTTGATTTGGTTTCTTAGTTTCAACAATTTGTTTCGCTTCCAAAGGTTTCGCTTCAGTTTGCAATGGTCGAAGGTACGTATATTTCCTCATATTTTGCTTCCGCATATAACTTGATTGGATTACTTGATTAAGTTTCCTACATTTGGTATCAGAGCCATACAAGAACCTCTGCCTTGATTTTTGTGTGCCGGTGTTTCGTACAAGTTTTGTACTGAATATTTTTTCCAGAATTTTGGATCTTTTAGTTTAAGTTTTTCCATTGTTATGAAGCATTAAATCTCCTTTATATATGATTTAATGTATTTTTGTGATTTCATATGACATCAAACTACATAAATAATGATGTTCGGGTTCACTATTTGTCTCCGCAATGGAGGTCCTACGGATCCAACGAAGAAGGCGACCATTTAATAAAAAAATAAAAAATAAAAACTGGTTTTTCTCTGTAGAAAGCCATTTTTAAAGGTTGAAGATGACCTTAAGTGTGGGCTTGGGCCTTATTGAGCCTTATTAATATTAAGTAAAATTAATATGGACTGGGCTAGGCTTTATAAAGTTTAAACAAGAGCTAGACCTTAAAAAATAATAATAAATAAATGACATATCGGATTCCATGGGTTTTGAAACCCCGTGAGCATCAAGTTGAAACAAAGGTAGTCCACCCCTAGGCTTCTTGGTTGGTTAATGAACCTACATATATTCAGACATATTTATCCAGTTTGATTCAAGGGACTGTTCTACATTCAAGACTTCGTCAGGTTTGGTCAAGTAGGATAGAAAATCCCCTATTTGATAGTTACATTATTTGGATGCAGAACATCCAAAACTGAGTTTAGATAAATTCATTAAATTTAAATTTATAAAATTTTGTATTTAATGGGAATTCGATCCAAGCACCCTAAAGTGCGATTAAATTATGCTGGGCTTCTACCACCAGGCTACATGTGAAGTTATTACTCCTATATTAATTTATTATGCTTATTTGTATGTGTATAGTTTTACATACAAAATTGATAAATATAATCTTATTGTTTACATTGCTTAAAGTTTTTGCAATAATGTCAAGTGATCTATATAATTTTAATTAATTAAGGAATAGCCACAGTATCCTTAGTTGGTTAAAATTATATATTAAGTTTTAAGATCACATTTGATTACATTGATTGTAATTAATTATATAGAATGTGATCAATCTCATCCCATAGGAATTTTTATTACATTTTGTATGATTAATTAGAATGAAATATCAAATCATATTTTCGAATTCTACTCCAATGTGGATTAGGAAAATGAACATGATTTGGTAGTCTTATCATAAAATTAATTAAATTTAATTGAGTAAGACTTTAGCCCACAAGCAAATTTTATGTCACTAGGTTTATGTTTTTTAAAAGCATGATTTACATTAATAAAACATAGCATTGTATCTTTGCCTCAATCTTTGATTATTGAACATGTATATTTAACATTTGCAGTTATTCAACCTACGAATATTTATGATTTTGGCTTAATATTCCGAATTCATGAGCGATAACTATAAGTGTACGCCAATAAAGAGTTCTTCCAAGATTTGGGATGGATGGATATCACCACGCTTATAAGGAAAGAGGAACCCGACCCATTACCGAACCAAAGATCAGCAGGTCGTCTGTCTTTATGATAAATGGGAGAGGTCCAATCGCCTCTCCATGATGTTCATAAAGACCAAGATATCGGCTGGTATTCATGGTTCCGTCAAGCAAATTAATAAAGTCAAATCACTTCTGAAAGTCATCGATGAGCAGTTTGAAACTTCGACAAAGCTCTTTTGCTAGGTACCTTAATTATGCAATTTTCATCCACTGCTTCACCTGGGACAAGAGGAGTTATCATATCATGCGCATGAGGGATATAGTGGCCCAACTTCAGACATTTGAAGTTACCATGTTAGACACTTTCCTTGTTCATTATATATTGAATACTCTACCCCAACAATATAATCCCTTCAAAATCTCTTACAACACACATAAGGTTAAATGGTCAATTAATGAATTGTTGACCATGTGTGTGCAAGAAGAGGGAAGGTTAATGATGGAAGAGGGCAAAAAGGTTAACTTGACCACCTTTGGAAAGAAAAGAAAGGATCAAGCTAAAAGAAAAGGAAAGATTCCTATTCAATCAAGCATAAAGAAGGAGTCAAAGTGTTTTTTCTGTAAAAAGAAGGGACACATGAAGAAGGACTTCTCGAAATTTAAGATCTGGCTTGATAAGAAAGGTACTCAATTTTCTTTTGTATGTTATGAATCTAATATGGTTAATGTTAATCGTGAACACATGGTGGGATTGATTGCCTCTATTAAATCCATGTTTCCAAATACCTTACAAGGTATGCAAACCTAAGGGAAGTTATGAGTGGAAATGAACAATTTATCTATTCAGCTAAGATGAGTTCATGCGCGTGTGGAAGCTTATTGGCACTTGTAACTCAGATAAGGCCGGTTTCATTTTAGAATTGGAAAAGACATTTTATGTTCCAAGTTTATCTAGGAATTTAATTTCAATTTCAAGACTTGTACTTTTAGGATTTTCCTTTAGCTTTTTAGATTCTGGTTTCAGTTTATCCAATAAATCTAAAGTTCTTGGTTATGGTACATTGTCTGATGGTCTTTTCCATTTTAGTTACAAAATGAATTTACTAATAATTCTATGCATGTTACCGCCGGATTAAAAGTTTAAGGTTTCGGCATAAGGTTTTATGTGTTTTTTTTTTAGGTTTTAAGGTTCAAGGTTTACAAGTTTTGTTTTAGGGTTTTAGGGTTTAAGGATTAGGGTTTGGGATTTAGGATTAGGGCATTGGGGTTTTGATTTTAGGGTCTAAGATTTTGAGTTTGTGTTTAGGGTTAGGGATTTAGGGTGTTCGATTTAAGGTTTTGGGTTTAAGGTTTAAGGTTTATGGTTTTATGATTTAGGGTTTAGGGTTTTAGTATTGAGGATTTAAGTTTTTGAGTTTAGGTGTAGGCTGCTTAGGTTTAGGGTTTAGGTTTCAAGTTTAGGATATTGGATTAGGTTTAGGCTTAGCTTTTAGGATTGAGACGAAGGCCTTGAGCCTTGGATTTCTGACAAGGTCGAGGGGCTTATGGTTTCAAACTATGGAAGCTAAGTTCGTATCCTATTTTGGAGGCTGGGCTCGCATGGTGTATGGTTAAAGAGCTCACATCCGGGCTTAGAATCATGGATTCTATATCTAGGTCATTGAAGCTGTATCATGGATAATCAAATTGGTATTTATGGCTAAGAACACAAGAGCGTGTCGAAGTAATCATATCGACATTAAGCACTTAGCCATAAGAGAACGTGTTAAAGAATTGAAAGTGGTCATTGAACACATTAGCACTGAGTTGATGATTGTCAATCCTTTAACTAAAGGCATGCCACCTAAGTATTTTAAAGATCATGTAAGATAAATTAATTTTATTCCATCGACGTAATTTTATTATAATGTGACATTCATTATTTTAAATAAAAATCTTATTCGCATGATATTCTTATAAGGGTTCTGCATTTGATTATTATTACATTTGAAAATATCATTAAGTTTGGACCTTGAATACACATATGGTTTATTTATTCCGCTTTAAGTATTATAAAGTAAAAGAACTGATATATCAGAATACATCAAGATACTACTCACTATAAAATGACCTATCGCCACGATTTATATATTTAGTTTTTCTTACGATAGTGTCAGAGTATATACTAAGTAGAGAATGTTAGGTCTCATCCATATCAATTCAATTTTAAATTTAAATCGAATCTCCTATAACACCTTCTTCCCTAACCCTCAGAACTTCGCTATTAATTCGCCACGGCCCTGGCCTCCATATGTTGGGCAGACACCGCATTTCGGTAATTCTAAGCCTTACTCATAAATACATAACAATTCACCATCAAGTTTGTTTTATAAAGGGTTTAGAAAACCAAAGCGCGATTTGATTTTGGTTTCTAATTTCAACACCGTATTTCCAAGCCATTGCTTTAGCTTCTATGTTTCTACACTACGGCAGATGTATATTTTGGCATTTACTCGCATATAATCCGACGGATTGCTGGATTAAGTTTCCTACAATTCATATATTTATAAACTCTATAAAAGTTTATCAATATTAACAAAATTATGTCAAAGTTTATAAAAATCTTTTAAAATAAAAGTTTATGAAAATCATCCATATATTTACAAACTCTATAAAAATTTTATAAAGTCTTTAAAATATATCTAACTTATAAAAATTATCGTCTTAAAAAAGTCTATAAATACCAAGCAGTCCTAATCAAATTACAAGGTTTATATTAAAAATTTTCAAAATTTCCAGCATTTTGGAAGAACAAACACAAATTCTATGGTGGAACCCAGTGGCACATGCAAAGGTTATGGGTATGGTACAAGACAACGGCAAAGAAAAAGAATAAAGGAAAAGTAAAAAATAAAAAAGGAAAAGGCAAAGTAGTTGCTGCAAAGCCACAAGTGGAGGTGAGAGAGAGCTTGAAGTTTTTGATGGTTGCTACACCCACTCAATCAAGAATTGATGCTGCCCTTTTCACTCCCTCTCTCCAGGTTCTTCTTCTTCCTGTTTCTCTCCCGTTCTCTCTGTTTCTCCATAATCATCATTATTGGCATCATATCTTCCATTCATGTAATTTTAAGGGTTTTTTTTTCCTTCATTTTTAAACTTAGAAAATCTCTCATCCGCAAAACCACCTCACCCAGAAAAACCCAATTCGCCTTTTCATTTTATTTTGTGCATGACCCATTGTTTGTAGTAATCTTCCTACTCCTCCGCATCATCATCCATTCATGGGAGTTGAGGGGTGTGTTTTCATCTCTTAAACCCTAGAAACAGCGCTTCTGCTAGACAACCCATTTTCATTTTTATGGCATACTTTCACTTATGGGACTTTTAAGGGTTTGTTTCATGATTTCATCTCTTAAACCCTAAGAAACCCCTAATCCCATGACCCATCATCATAATCTTCTTTCGAAGGGTTTGCTCATCTCTTCAACCCCACAAGTCCCTAATCCATACCACACATTCTTGAATTTTTTGGCATAACCCATCATCATATTCTTCTTCCTAGTCATTCTGCTTCATGGAATTCAAGGGTTTGGTTCTTCCCTTAAACCCTACAAAAACCCTAAGCCACATCTCTCATTGCAATCGTCACTGTTACCGCTCGTGTTGATTCTACTGATCTACCCAAACCCACCTCTTTCGGCTGCTGTTGAACTCAACCCCGATCACCGCTTCTACTCCTCTTCAATCATGGCTACAAGACCCTAGCCAAGCACTGTCAACATGGTTGGCTTCAACTGCAGTAGCTAGCTTGACTCACCTGCCATAACCAAACCGGCTGGCTCATTTCCCTCAACCTAACAGCTATAAACTTGTCGGGACCCATTCACCCCGCGTTGTGCAAGATCACTACTCTTGAAACCCTAGTTTTGTCACATAGCAATTTCAATGGTACAATTCCTCGGTGTTTTGGAAATATTCGGGGTTTGAGAACCCTACACCTTGGTTTTAATAAATTTTCTGGTGATATGCTGGTACATTTGTGAAACTCAGGCACTTGAGAGAGCTTTCGTTGAATAAATAAACTATGGTTTGGGGGGGTTTTCTGCCTAGTTGATTGGTACTGAAAAAGCTTGAGAAACTTGATTTGAGTTCCAACATGTTTACCGGTAAAATTCCAAAAAGTTTGTTTTACTCGGAATCACTTGAGTATTTGGATCTTGGAAACAATTATTTGTTGGGAAATATCGGCGAGTTTCATCAGCCTTTGGTTTTCTACATCTTGGTTCAATCAGCTTATATGGATCTGCTTCTATTATAACTTATGTTCCCCAATTTGGCAAATAACTCAATTGTGGGAGGAATACCAACATGTATTGCTTCACTTCGAGCATTATCACGGCTGAATCTATCCTCTAATGGGTTAAAATATGAGATATCTCCAAGGCTTGTGTTTTCAGAGAAGCTTCTTGTGCTAGACTTGAGTTTCAACGACTTATCAGGTCCTCTATCAAGTAAAATTGCGGAGACAACAGACAAATCAGGGCTTGTTCTTCTTGACCTGTCACACAATCAATTCTGTGAAATTCCATCAAGGATTACAGAACTGAAAAGTCTCCAGGCACTGTTTCTTTCTCATAATCTCCTCATTGGTGAAATTCCTGCCAGGATTGGTAATTTGACCTATTTGCAAGTGATTGATCTTTCCCACAACTTGCTTTCGGGTACCATCCCCCTGAACATTGTTGGGTGTTTTCAGCTTCTTGCTTTGATATTGAATGACAACAATCTTTATGGTGAGATTCAACAAGAGCTTGATGCACTGGATAGTTTGAAAATATTGGATATCAGTAACAACAAGATTTCTGGGGAGATTCCTCTGACTTTGGCTGGTTGTAAATCACTGGAGGTTGTGGACTTCAGCTCCAACAATTTCTCTGGGGCTTTAAATGATGCAATAACTAAATGGTCAAATCTCAGGTTCCTTTCTTTGGCTCGGAATAAATTCAGTGGAGCCCTTCCCAACTGGTTGTTCACATTCCAAAAGATGCAAGCAATGGATCTTTCAGGCAACAGGTTCTCTGGCTTCATACCAGATGGTAACTTCAACACAGCTTGACTTTCAACCACAATGACATTAGTCCAAGAACCCCCAAGGAGCCATTATTGACTGCAATTCAAGGTCCAAGATCAAAGCTTTGGAACTGTTGCCGGTAGTAATGAACTGTTTTAACTAAGGATCTATTTTCAGCTGTAGGAATTGATTTCTCTGGAAATTTGCTACACGGAGAGATACCGGCAGGCCTCTTTGGACTACAGGGTTTGGAATACCTGAATTTATCATATAATTTTCTTGATGGTAAAATTCCTGGTTTAGAAAAGATGCAGAGATTAAGGGTATTGGATTTATCGCATAATTCTTTGTCCGGTCAGATCCCAGAAAACATTTCCAGCCTTCAAAACCTCACGCTTCTGAATCTTTCATACAACTGCTTTTCTGGTGTTGTTCCTAAGGAGCAGGGCTATTGGAGGTTTCCGGGAGCATTTGCAGGAATCCAGAGTTGTGCATTGAGTCATCAGGTGGAAATTGTCAGATGGAAAGTGATTCAACATTACCTGCAAAGGCGTTTAAAGAAGAAATGGAGGATGGACCGATATCTGTTTGGGTGTTTGGTGTGAGTGCCATTGTCAGTTTCTATTCTGGTGTTGTTTCTATGTTTTGTTCAGCTCGAGTGAGAAATTACATTATGCAGACAAAAGTTTAATGCCTTTGATTTGAAACCTAAAACTCTGTTGTACATTCCCATTGTTCTTTCTTTGTTTGTCTTATCATCTCTCCTTCTGTGAAGTTTTTGTGAACTGTATTGTATAAGGAACTGTGTTCTTATGCTTCACTTGGATTATTTTTTTTCCCCTGGTTTTGTCTCTGCTGCAATCTGTTTTAGAAATTGGCCTTTAGTTAGCTCTGAAAATAAGCTGGCTACTGGGTTTCTCCAGTTAGCCTTGAGTAAAATCCTCCTGCCTGTTATTCTGTATACAAAGAACTGGTGTCCTGTACTGTTTGAATTTGTTCAAAGGCTGGCTGTTGGTTGTGAGAGAATCTCTAAGCTAGAAGCTGCTGAATTCATCTTTCTGTAATGGGTTTTAAGGTTTATAGTTTCTTGCAAGCTAGGGAACTAAATGAATTTGGACTTGTGATGTTGAGTGCAGCATCTGTACATTTGGTTTGTTAGACTTCACACAAATCGTCCCCCTGAATCATAACTAGGTAGTCACACTACATGCATTATCGATTCCCAGAAGAGTTATAACTATTTGACCATTGTAGAAGATGGACAAAACTTCACCTGAATCTGCATTGTATGCAAACCAGATTTAAATGTGCTTATTAGCCCTTGCAGATCTACATAACTTTGTGCTTATTAGCCATAGGTACAAATACCAGGAAATCCTTCAAAATGCAGAGCATTAGGGCAAAAAAGCACTCATTATTCATAACATGAAACATTATTCAGCTCTATAACAATTTTTTTGTTTCTGAGAATAATTCTTCCTAAAGTTGGGCCTGATCTTGGCTGCCCAATTACATAATCTTAAACTGAATCACATAAAAATATATATATAATGAATATGAATAAAGTTGGCTTCTGGTCCTTGTAAAACATATCTCACCTGCCATTGGTTCCTCTTCTACTTATGGTTTGCAGATCCGCAGGGGCCCTGATTTTCTTTTCTAGGCCAGATTGTTATCGGTGGTCTGCATCAGAGATGGGCTGGCAAATGGTATACCATGTTTATTGCTCCATGAAATTCTGAACTGGAGACTCCATGGGCAGCCAAGAATGGATGAAAATTGTTCTAAGTTAAAATGCTGGTGTCTGCCTTAATATCTTATTGGCCCATCCAAGCTGCCTGTTGCAAATTGAATATGCAGACAATAGATGATCCGATTAGATGCTTGGGTAAGTTAAACGTTAGAGCATTGGTATATACATTATGGGTCCAAATTCTACTGGCGAGTATGATATGAGACCACGAGGAAAGGGGTGTAGAGGATTCAACTTGAATCACATAAAAGAGAGATGACCCAAATATTCAAAGATTCAAGTTGAATCACATAAAACAAAGAGAAGAACTCATCTTGGATAAGTTCTGGCTGCACTATCCAAAAAACTAGTTATCTTCTCTTATTTCAATCCACATTTCTGAATACATAGTTTTTAGTAGTTACCTGCTTAACAATTGGGTTTGTTGACATGGTGAATTCATCGGTCATTCCTTGCCAAACAATTTTCCCCTCATAAAGAAACAACAGCCTATATAATAAAAAAGAATGATGGCGATCAGTTTAGGCCTATATGCCAGAACAAAGCCACACATACTTTCAGGAATGCAACTAAATTGTATCAAGCATTACCTGTCAACAGCTCTTCTAATGGTACTATGTTGATGAGTGACAACTACATATGATGCAATTTTCCCAAGCTTCCCAGGTGCATCTTCCCCTTTCAAATGGACAGAGCGGATAAGATCTTCAACAACAGTAGATGCAATTGGATCAAGCCCAGCAGTTGGTTCATCGTATAATAGCACCTATTTGGGGTGAAAACCAAAAATTAGAGACGCAAAAAAGCTATAAACAAGACAGTGGCTCCTAACATGGTTTAACATTGATTAAACTGTATTTCTTAACACCTGGCAGCAACATGTTTGATGCAGATTGCAAACTTTCACTTTTGGTCTTCATATTGCTCTATATGGATTGGTAAAAAGTGCTATGTCTATTATGAAGGAGGGGCCCTTCTTGTTGCAACGAGATGGCCTTTCATGCCAAAGTGATCCCAAAGACTTTTTCCCAACTAAAGTAGCCTTTGTTTTCTTAAGGTCACAATCCTTTGCTGACACTTTAATAGTTAGCTAGGAATCTCAGAATCACAAGACAAATGGATTACTACCCATTACAAATGGATTACTGCCCATAAGTATGCTATACTTAAATTGGAAATGGAAGAAATGGAAAATCTTCCATTCCATTTTCTTGGTCTGTACATCTATCCTCTAGTAATCTTTTGAACTTCTAAGGATTATGGTGGAGAAAAACTGTGATAGAGAATATTATAACTATTATTCTTTCAAGATCTTTTGGAAGTATTTGGAAGGAGAAACCAAACATTGAAATGAATGGCTAACTGCAGTTTCTATAAGCTTTTGGAAATTGCCACTTCTATGGTCAAGCTGGTTGATCCTAATTTTATTCAAGAATTCAGAGTCAAAATCTAGAAAGAATCTTTACTTCGATTAAATAATTAATTAGTAGAAGAAAGTATAAAGGAGAAGTATAAGATGCCTCAATATAGAAACTATAGAAACCACCCTGACATAATAAGAGGGGCAGGTCTATTTTTAGACGAGTTACATGTCCAACTAAGTTGTCAAAAGAAAAGGGAAAGAGAGAGAGAGAGAGAGAAGCATAATTTACAAAACTCAAGACTTATTCAACTTCACTCACTGGATTTGTATTCAGCATGACACAATTTGGGTGTGTAGGATCTTGTCGAGTACTTCTTTAATTTTGGAATGCTTGATTTTTTTCTTCATTTTTATTTTTCAATTTTCAACTTCCTCAAGATTATACTTTGGAATATAGACTTTGTTGAAAAGTGGACTATTATAACAATATTTAGAGATAAAAAGGAAAAGATAGATTTAAAATCCATATAGGGAGTTCTTCACCAAAGATCTCTTTACTATGATTTCTAATTGATGTCCCCCTTTTATTATGCCATATCCAAGTATCCATACCCCCTTTTATTATGAAGGAGAAGACCCCTAAAACACGCCAATACTCACACTTGCGCTTGAATCCATGCAATTTAGGATATGACTATGGCATATCAATACATGTACAAAGGAAAGCACCAGCACCTTGCATTATGAACTAGAAACTACAATCATGAATCAGCATTAGCAGCAGCAACTATTTGATAAAAATGCAATTCAGATGTTAAACTAGGTCAATATGGAAGGAATATTGATTGAATTACCAGCACCACATCCATGTTGCTTGGTGTAGAGTGCAGGTGTTAGTTCTGGGCATATATCCAAGAGTCCAATTTTTTAACTCGAAATTTTAGGATACGGGGGGAGACTGCCTAAGAATGATCCAAATTTTAGATATGAATACATGGAGAAGGTATAATAGAAGAGGGAGAGAATAATAAAACCAATTAGAAATCAATTAAAAGTAAAACCCATTATAGAAAAATCTTTGAAGGAATATATTACTTCTATTTAGCTAATAAACATACCTCTGGCCTAATTTGCATCCTTGGTATCATAAATAATAGAACGAGCACGAACTCCTCGTACTATCCCACCAGACAACTCAGAGGGTAACCGATCCTCAACCCCCTGCATAAAACACCACGTTTAATTTCCTTATAACTGAACATAAAAAAGGTTGTTTCTTTGTCAGAATACTAAGGAATATAATTTCCCCATGTTTGGTTTCATTATGGAAAATACCAAAGAAAATCAAATATAATAAAATTACTACATTTCAAAATTATTTAATCCTTATACATTAGACAAAAATAAGGGAAATAAATTTGAAGCATATAAAAAATAATTCATTAACTATGGATTTTTTTTTTTCACCTTTTCTTTCTTTTCACATTTCCTCTTTTTTTTCTTTCCCTCAAATTTTATGTAAACTGGACATAGCCTTGGTTTTCCATCCTTTGAGTGAGGTAAAGCGGAAGTGAGTGCAGAAAATAGCCGAGCTGAGATATCTAATGACTAATACAATGTCAACATAATTTATTGAGCTTGTAAAATCCAAGATATCTTGATAATGTTGTTGCACATTGCTCAGGGTCAAGCAAGTAGAACTAGATTGTTTCTTCAAGGGAGACTACTACATAGTGAGATTATCCACACTGTCAAAAGGTAAAGAACACCTGAACTACAATTTCCTTTATGACCTCTAATCAATACTGTTTACCTCTTTGGAAAATGCATATCTACAATAAAGTGTTGTGTACAGTATATGCTGAGCAAAACTCTTCATAGATTTTGTTGAGTGTGTGACAACCATTCTCCCATGTCACCATCAAATACTGATCAAATTCTTTTCACCCATTTAACAAACACTAGGATAGGAATGTAGAACTAGGCAATTAATAATATGATGATATAAAGAATCAGTCATCAAATACACACTGGGTAATGAGGTTTCAAACCCATAAGATTATAGTTTTATTAGATACTTCAGCAAATAATAGAGCATAATATCATATATAGAGTTCTTTTGGTTCATCACTAACTCAATATTGTGGTCCAATGATGAATCAAAAGGATCATATTGTGAGAAAACAAGATAAAAGAATTTGATATATCCTCAGTGTCCTTTCATTAATCCATCATCAACATATGATACTGGTGGTTAGTTGTACAATGAGGTTAATTTAATCTTTCCCATATACAACCAAGACAAGTTTCAACTGAAGTTTACAATCCAGGCGGTATAGATATGATGTTAGAGTAATATTCTCTTGGTCAGAACTATAGATGTTTGATCTATGCTCCAACTTGTTAAGATGGTATAATTTAACTCCAAGCTTCCGTTGATAAACTATTGAATGTGTCTAAACCATTGAATGAATTCTTCCAATGTTTAATTTTTCATCTAGATACCAAAATTTAAGCTCAATTAAAATTTTTTAATGAAATCACTGTTTAAATGATATATGAAAGATTCATTTTTTAACAATGGTAATATCATAAAATAAAAAATTCCTTAATGAAAACAACTGGACTAAACCTATAAATATATTTATTTAAAATATCTCCTATAAGTTTATAGTCAAGTTTTATTCCCCATTGGTTATTTTTTTAAACATATTTATAAACTTTCTTTCTTATAATATTTATTAATAATTAAATATTTAAGATATCTTAACATGTTATTTATACACTAATAACTATAGAAAATAAAACATTATTAAACTATATTTTTATTTTATAATATGTAATTTAATGATAATATAAATATGTAAATACATAATTTCGTGATTCAAAACATTTATAGTTATTAAACAATATATTTATCTTCAAAGATTCAATCGTTAAGAACTTATCAAAACAAGCTTACAAGCATTGCATTCAATACTTATTTAAATTCAAAGACTTAATTTTTCATTTTATCAACAGTATTCAGCTCCACTTAGGGGCTTTGTAAAGATATCATTCAGTTGTTTTTCAATCTTCACATATCTTGTAGAAATCAAGCCGTATTGTATTTTCACGAACGAAATGACAATCTATCTTAATATGCTTAGCTTGTTCATGGAATACAGTATTAAAAGCAATATAAAGGGCAGTCTAGTTGTCACACCAGAGTTTTGCTGGGACTGGTGTCTTAATGCCGATTTCCATCAAGAGCTGATGAAGCCACATGATCTCACACATGGAATGTGTCATTGCTCTATATTCTGACTCGACGCTTGAACGGGAAACAACCCCTTGCTTCTTACTTTTTCATGATACTAGGTTTCCACTAACAAAGACACATAGTAACCTGACGTGGATCTCCTATCTTCCTTTGACCTTGCTCAATCAGGATCTGTGAAACACTCAATTATGTTATGTCCATGATTACTATATAGAATACCTTGTCTCGGCACTACTTTCAAATAACATATAATCTATTCTACAACTACACAATGGTCAACTCTCTATTTACATGGGATCGAATACTTCTTACAACACCGATCGAAATGCAAGAATATCAAGCATCGAAGCATCGTAGCATAATCTCAGCCCAAACTAGTCTTCGATATCCTCGCATCCTCAAATGTTTCGCTCTAGTAAGGTGTACGCTTGGAGTCATGTGGGAACCATATTATTGACTCTAACCTTCCATTCTCGTATTAATAGATCAAGCACATATTTCGAGATAAGTTAAGATTATAAGGTTTGCCCGCATAACTCAATGCCCAAGAAATATTTGAAGATCCCTAAGTCCTTCAGACGGAATCGCTAGCGAAGAAAGGACTTAAGAGATGAGATACCTTTAGAGTCACTCATAGTAATAACAATATCATCCACATACACTACCAACGTAATGATATTCGAACTAGAATTTAAAACGAAATGGTCGATTTACTTTCTCAAGATGCCACCCTCACCGCCATCAATTTACCAAACCACATACGGGGACTCTGTTTCAAACCATACAAAAACCTCCGAAGACGAAAAACCTTCCCAATCTCCCCCTAAGCAACTAACTTTGGCGGTTGCTCCATATATACCTCCTCCTAAAAGTCGCCATGAAGAAAGGCATTAGCAGATCTCAATCATAAGTGGCAACCAGGGAAATAAAAAGTCAAACAGATGGCATCCTAGCAACAAAGGAAAAGGTTTCAAAATAGTCCACGCCATATGTCTGAGCATACCCCTTAGCTACAAGTCGTGCTTTCAATCTAGCAACTAAACCATCGGGATTAACCATCGGGATTAACCTTAACTGCAAAAACCCAATGGCATCCAAAAACCCAGTACCATTTTCAGTCAAAGCATCTATCTCCTCTATCATAGCACTATGTCAATCAAGGTGAGATAAGGCTTCATGAAAATTGTTAGGCAACGAAATAGAGTCCAAGGATGCAACAAAAGAACATAAATGGGAAGATAAATGGTTATAAGAGCAAAAGGAAGAAATAGGATGGGTACACAGTCGTTTACCTTTACAAAGAGCAATAGGGAGATCATCACAATTGATTAGATCTGATGAAGAAGCAAGCAGTGGGGGACCCGAGGCTGGAGGTATCTGGCACTATGAATAAACCTGAGCGATAGGAGGTTTTACCTAAGTAGGAACATGAGCAGGTGCTGCAGAGGCAATGGGTGAGGCAAGAATATAAACAAGCAGATCGTCTTCCTCCCCCTGACTAGTGTGGGTCAGAGGGGAAGAGAAAGGTACATTCTTAAGAAAGGTGACATCAGTCAAAACCAAGTACCTACGAAACTAGGGCAGTAACATCGATACCCCTTCTGAACTCGAAAATAACCAAGAAAGATACATTTCAAAGACTTATGGTCGAGTTTAGACACCTGCAGACGAACATCTCGAACAAACAGGTACACCCAAATATCTAAGGCTCAATAGGAAACAGAGGTTTATTTGGAAAAATGATGTGATACGAGTGTCTCGATTCAAGACTGGTACAGATCCGATTAATCAAAAAAACAAATAATAAATAGAATCGGCCTTAAATGTTTAGGCACATGATTTAGGCCACTGGGAGCCGTGGCATTTTCAAGAAGGTGTTTATTCTTCCTCTCAGCCACTCCATTTTGAGCAGGAGTATCAACACAGGAGGTCTGATGAAGGATGTCATTTTGAAGGATGAATGACTGAAACTATTCTAAAACATATTCTTAGCATTATCACTTTTCAGACTTTGAACATAAACATGAAACTAAGTGTATATCTCGACACAAAAAGCACGGAAATGAGAAAATAACTCAAAGCGGTTTTTCATTAAATATAACCAAGTGGTTCGTGAATAATCATCAACAAAAGTGACAAAGTATCGAAACCCAGATGGAGACACAACTGGACATGGACCCCACACATCTAAATGGACTAATTCAAATGGAGCACTAACTCGTCTAGGACTATAATGAAGACGATGATGCTTCGCAAATTGACAAGACTCACAATCTAATAATAACAAACTTGAAAACTGTGGACACAACTTTTTCAATAAGGGAAGAGGGATGGTCCAATCAACAATGTGTCTCAAATGGTGTAGTAACTCCAGAACAAGAGACAAGTCTTGGTACTGCATGATCAAGAATGAAGAGACCCCCAGACTCACGTCCTCTGCCAATAATCTGCTTCGTCATAAGATCCTAAAAGAGACAAAAATCAGGAAAGAATGAGATATAACACTAAAATGTTCGAGTTAATTTGCTCACAAACATCAAATTAAAAGAGAAATTAGGTAAACTCAAGACGAATGACAAAGGAATAGATGGAGTGGGAAAAATTGTGCCTGACCTAAGAACACATGACTGTGATCCATCTGCCAAAGTGATAATGGAAGTTGAAGGTTGTGACTGAAAGGTAGAGAATAGGCTAGAATTACTTGTCATGTGATCTATGGCTTCGGAATCAATGACCCATTCAGAGGACGAAGAAGAAACAAGGCATTGCCAGTCCACGACTCGAGAATAGCAACAATTGGGTAGATGGAGACTGTGATTCACATTAAAGTGGAACCTAGCTAATTCTTTTCACTGTGGAACTTCATAGACGTCGATGACTCATTAAGAGCTACATGAAGACGGAAGTCTGTTCAGAGGCTCTACCACTTCTTACAGTCTCGTATCACATGGCTAGGGTTACGACAGTAATAACAAACAACTCCTCCAGAGCTTGGCCCTCTAGAGTTACCGCTTAGACCACTATTTATGTATTGTTGCGACCTTTCTGACTCACCAATGGTCTGACCAACAAGGGCACTGCTCATCTTGGCAAAAGGAGGAGTAGGTGAGGAGATCCCTCTGCAAAGTATCCTGATGAATGTTTCTAGGAAAGATGAAATCTCAGGGTTGGACAAAATTTGTGCCTTAACAGAATCATACTCTAAAGGGAGGGCGACTAGGAAACCCATCACTGCCATCTTTTCCCGTTGAGCTTGTTGAACCTTAAAATCTAGACTAAAGGGTAATAGTATATTTAGTTCCTCATATGTCTTTTTATAGTCCATGAAAAGTTCCGTAAGAGACCGATCTTGTTTCTCGGCACGATAAAAGACAATAAATACATCAAATATGCGAGAAATATTTCCTTTGCCAGAATACACAAATTCCAAATATTTCATTAACTCTTTAAGAAACTCTGATGATTAATAAGGTAGTACTTTACCTTCAATGGAGTGCAATTTAGCGAATGGGCATCATCCTCCTACCATCATTCTTTCGAATCATCAGTAGGAGGATCCTTATCAAGATGACTGGTCATACGAATACTCTTCAAGTAAAGGCAGATTGTTTTCCTCCAATTTGAGTAATTGGGACCAGTCAATTCGTCCTCTGTGATTTTAGACATCATCGAGACCTCTTCAAACGCAAAACAAGTTTCTTATCTTAAGGCCCCACGTGTGTTTCAAACAACACCCCCCCCTCCCTACTACTAAGAATGTTTGGAACTTCTCAAAAAAAATCCTCAATTTTGAGCCTTAGGCTCTTATACCATGTAGAAAACAATAGGGAAGAATTGGAGGAAAAATTCCTTATGTTTTTCATTGATTCATCACAAATATATATATACAAAAGGGTTAGGTTGTATAATAGGTAAGCCAGTCTAACCTTCCTACTATGTGATAACTCTATAAGACAAGTTTCCTAACTAGTTATAATCTATATGTAAAGTAGATATATGCTATTCTGATTACATGCCATGTTTGACATAGGTACTCTTACCCATACAAAGTGTCAATGTAGAGCAGTTAACTTCCATGTAAGTCAAGGCATTGAAAATACTGCTCGCAGTCCCAACCCATCAAATTAAGCCTAATGTATATGATTACCAAAACTTTCTGAAATTATTGATTATTCTGAGTAAAAACATTTAACAGTTCAATCATACCTTCAATCCCACAGCAGCCAAAGTTTCTGTGACAAGCTCAATTTGATCTACGCATGCTGGAGTGTTCATATCTAAGTAATTCAAGAAAATCGGCACGATGTTACAAGGTCAAGAGAAGCATCAATAGGAAAATAACTAATAAAAGTCAAAATTAAGCCCCACAAGGTCCAGTAAAGCATCAAAACAGTAAAATTAAATTAAAAAAAAAAAAGCTAATGGAAGTCAAAATTGAGGCCAATCAAGACAACACAAAGACATTAGTAAAGATAGTCTCTTACAAAAGGAAACCAACATTTTCACGAACTGTTAAAGAATCAAAAAGTGCAGCACTCTGAAAGACCTGTTTCAGAAGAGGAAAAAACAGAAATACATGATTATAAATACGATAACTTAGGACAGGAAAAAATCTAAAGCTTAAAAGTATTTTACCAAGCCTATTCGAAGACCAGATATTTCTTGGTCACTGATTAAACCATGCCTCCTTCTACCTCGGATGAAGACCTCTCCCTGCCCCACAGATACAATCTTCATAAGAGAATCTAAATGACAGAGCATATAACTTGGCTTATCGAAAGATAACATCATTAAAAAAAACCAGTATAAAAGCATATCAGATTGTTTACCTTGTCTGGAGCAGAAGTCCTGCAATAATCTTCAGAACTGTTGATTTCCCAGTGCCAGAAGGCCCAATTATCCCAACAGCTTCCCCATGTCTAATCTATAAATGGGATGAAGTAAGAAAATAAAAATACAATGCTACAAGACAACCAAAATTCAAAGAAACTAAATATGAAGAGAGAGAGAGAGAGAAAAATCCACCCTGCTCATGGTTCTGAATAAAGATGTCAGCTCTAGTGTGTGTTAGTTCAAAGGCGAAACATAACATGGGGTGCCAGTAATCCTACTATGGTAATCTAGCAATCAAACCATGAATTTTCTTTTCTTCATTTTTGGAGATTACCACAAACTTAAAGATATGAACAAGTTTTCTCACGAATTAAAGAAATCGAATTCAGGGCACCAAAAAGGGTGTAACCCATTTACCTATGGCATACATTCAAAGACTTAAGCCCAACTATACAAGGAATGACCAGGAAGAAAACAGAGAATTTTATTAGCTAGCAGTCTAGAACTACTCAAGAGGAAACTGAACGCATCAAAGAACACCTCCAATCATAAGAATCGCCCTTTTCCTAAAGAGTGTATAAGCTCTAGATTTTGGAATTATTAGTTCACCCTTCAAAAAGTCCTTGTATTCTTCTACATTGAGGAAGAACCAAAGGAATCCAGAAGAAAATAAATCATGGACTACTTCTGAACAATTGATCAATGGATTAGAAAATGGTTCACAGACTCTTCATTCCTTCTACAAAAGTAGCATCAGTTAAACATGTTTGAAACTCAAAGAATTCTCTTCCATGCTGCCACTTGAACAAAAAGGGTCCTTGTTGGTGGCAAAAACAATTTCCAAATCTCTAATTATCCCAGCAATCAATACCAGGATATTGAAAACCAACTACTGAAAAAACATGCGCGCGCACACACAAAGAAGGGAGAGAAATGAGAAAGGGGATTCCCCATCTTAGGAGCCCTAAAAGCCTTTAACCTATTTTATTGAACCTGGGTGTAGGTGTCAAGGGCAGTTACATATCTAGGAATTAGGTTCTTTTAACTCTAAAATTTAGGATTTGAGGAACCCGCTACAAAGGATTCAAAATTCAGATATGGAATAACATAACAAAAGGGGAAAAATAGAAATCAATTAAAATAAATACATCTTCTATAAAAACTTCTACCAAACCTTTTTCTTTTATCCTTGTATTTTCTTCTTAATCTCTAAATATTCTTGAAATAAAAATAGCTCAATGTCTCAATCAAAATTAAATAGCTAAATCTGAAGCAAAGTCTAAGTATCTAACAGGATCCCACACACATTGCTGTGTCCACATTGGAGTCTATCATAACCTTAAACTAACCTTCTCCATTATTTATTCATTTGGTTCCTCAATCTTTTTCAATTTGATGGGCAGATAAAAGCTTCCAAACAGAAAAGATTATTTTATTCCATATACGCAAGAAGTACAAAGAGAACTAATAAAGAACTGCATTATGAAGTATATGAAGAAGGCATATAGCTAAGGAGTTAGTCACTTTGGTTCTAAGGTTCCTATTTTCTGTGGCATGAGTGATGGTTTTTTTTTTTTTTTTTTTTTTTTTTGATGGACAAAAAGAACTTCATTAAACACAGGCTGCCAAAACAACCCCAAAGTATACAGAATGTATACAATGGGAGCCCCAGGTCTATACAAAAGAATCAAAAGAAAACCCACCAGTTGCTTCAGCTAAGGCCTAACGCAAGGCACCAATTCTCTAACTATCAAAGAGTCAAAATAGCAAAACACGCATTGTTTCTCTCCTTAATATATATATATATATATATATATATATATTCTATATTATAGCAATTTTGAATTTTATGAGCATTGTGGTGGCATATATTTATGTTTAACAATGGGATTGACTTGTTATTCTGATTGTATACTCGATGAAAATAATATGGTTGTGTATCATGTTTGATTTGTTCTTTTCTATAGAGTTTTCAAATTTCTCTTTTCTAACTGTTTGTTAGGCATGACTAGAAAGTGGGTTGTGGTAGTCATTTTGTTGAGCATGAGTGGGGTTTGTATTAAGATTGTTCTGTTAAGTTTTTCTGTTTTGGCCAGATAGAAGGGAATATAAGGGAAGTACTGGTTGGAAGGGTAAGAGGAAGAAAATTAAATTTGGTATTGAGCTTGCTCAATTTGGAAGTTCTCGTCCTCTCGAATGCTTGGTTGTTCTATTTCCAAAATTAATATCAGTGTTCCTTTATGCCTATCAAAATATCAGTGTTCTTTATTCTAGAATGTGCCCAGCACATATCAAATTGTCCTCAGCACAAAACATTCAGGAATGTTGCTTGGCCAAAAACGTGGCTCAACGCATGGATGCTATGGAGGAAATGGTTGCAGCTGTGCAAGCAGAATTTCAGTGTGAAATGGGCACGTTGAAAGAAGAATTGCAAAATACAAACAAAAGATTTGAACAATTCATCAAATAGCAGGAGGGTACAGCTCAGGCCGGTTCTGAGCTGCAATTTCTTTTAGGGGAAACAAGGTAATTAGCCCATTCATTGAGGAGACGCAAGGGTTATACGGCAGCTCTAGCTTTACCGGATTTCGTCACGAATTCTGATATCGAAGATTAAAATACTTACCGCTATTCATGAAGCTCTGAATCCAGGCCAGTTGATTTTGGGAAAGTAAAGAGGGCAATATTTTGCCCCTTAATCTATTAACAAATGAAGAGAAGCTTGAGGCGGCAGTAATGGCGTTTGAAGGACAAGCTCTGTTTTGGTATCAATGGAAAAATAGGAAATGATTCGTTATTCTTTGGGAATAGATTAAGATGCTTCTCTTGAAGCAGTTTCGAACAACCTAAGTAGGCTCACTTCATAACATTGGTTGGCTCTTGTTCAAGATCGTAGTGTGCAGGAGTATCACCAAGAAACCCCAAACAATCCTCATGTACCATTGGAGAATCTCTTTGATGAAGTGGCTTTGGGAACTTTCCTCAATGGTTGAAGCCAGAAATTAGAGTTGAGGTTAGGATTTAGAACCCAGTAACTTGTCAGGCCATGGAATTAGCCTAAAAGATAGAAGAGAAGTTGTGGGTAACCACAACCCACAAACCAATGGGTGGGTTCCCTCTAGCAGTTGGGACAATGCGGGGCACAAATATGCCTTCTGAAGCTTCCCAATCAACTTTTGGGGCATCCCTCTGCAGCTAATTTGACAGGAGAGGTCAGAAAGCTTTTCGATTTTTTTTTTTTTTTTTGATCGGTAAAAAGCAATATATAGATCAAAAAGGCTCGAGACTGCTTAAGGTATACAAAGTAAAAAAACATCCAACTCATGTATGCCCAGCCAAGTCAAAAAATCCACCAAAGAATCTAAATTATCAATACTATTCAACTTAGGCCATGACCACAAAGGTACACAAAAAAGTAGATTTTAGCCTGTGAACAGAGGGGCTCTCGTTCTCAAAAGCCGCCCTGTTCCTTTCCTTCCATAACATCCAAGATAAACAAGGGGGGCTGCCATCCATACTCTCTTACGTTTTCTACCGACCTAAGCACCTTGTAGCGAAGGATTGACATCTTTGTTAGAGAATACCGATTAGAATCAACTATGGACAGAAAGTCACAGAATCTTCACTCTCGACGATGGATAAGCAGGTGGTCTAATGTTTCCTCATCATGTTCACATAAAAAACACCTATTTGCTAGAGGGATCCCTCTCCTCTTTAGCTGGTCAAGTATAAGCACCTTGCCCCAAGACGCTTCCCATGCAAAAAAACCCAGCTTAGGGGGAACAATTGAGTTCCCAATGGACCAAGCAGGGAAATCAGTAGGGGCAGAATGCGCCAGCTTCCTATACATGAGTCTAACTAAGAAGCCATCAGACGTAGTCTCCTTCAATAACAAGCGATCCTCTTGTAGGGCCTAATTTGCCCCTCACATTTGGAAAATGCTAGGAACCTTTCCAACCTCCTCTCCACCTCCCAATCGGTTAAGGTCTCGAAGATTGGGACCCATTTTTCACTCCTTGGGGAGTCCCCAATGAACATCAGCTACCTAGCTTCTTTGCCAGGCTGCCAAATTGAACAAAGTGGAGAAAGTGTTGCACAACACTGCTCTCTCCCACACGAAGTCTTAAAACCTAATCTCCTTGTTTCCTAAGGAGATAGTATTTGACCTGAGTGAGCCATTCTTTTCTAATGTCCTTCCATAAACCAGTTCAATAGCCTCCTCTAATGTCGCTGGTGTTCCAGCCCCCATTTTCCTCTCCAAATTTGATACTAATCACTATTCTCCAAAGTGGATCCCTCTCATTAGCAAACCGCCAACACCACTTACAAAGCAAAGCCTAATTCAATTTAGAGAGGCTTCTGACCCCTAAACCCCCTTTGTTTTTCTCAAAGCATATTGTTTTCCAGTTGACAAAGTGTGGTTTCCACTCTAGGTTGCTACCTCCCCAGAGAAAGTCCCTCTGAATCTTCTCCAATCTAGAGCACACGAGCTTTGGCATTCTAAACAGAGAGAGAAAGTAAATAGGAAGGCTAGACAAAGTGCTTCGAATGAGTGTGAGCCTCCTCGCTGAGATGTATTGTCTTTTCCAGGATGCCAATTTCATTCTAAATGGTTCTTCAATGGTAGCCCCGAGCCCAGTCGCCACTGTGAGGGCCCCAGGCAAGAGGCCTAAGATACATAGTGGGAGGGAACCAACCTATGACCAAGCTCCACTGGCTAACATCTCCACGGTGTCCCGCTACTTGGGATAATTTCACTCTTGCTCGGGTTAATTTTTTTAAACACGAGTGGAAGCTCAAACCACATCGAGGTCCATCTGAGCCATCAAGCGCTCGCTTCCGCAAAGAGACGGTGTCGTGACATACAAAGATGAGAGATGACAAGCTCCCTTCCATCTACCCCGAACCTACGACTGGGGAAATAAAGTTGCCTTCAGCGGCCTTTGCTTGAGACCACTTTCGGGGCTTCCATACCGATCCACAAATAGATAAGGGAGGGATCCTTGTTTTAGGCCTCTAGAACTCAGAAGAAACCCGGATTTGAAGAACCATTAAATAAAACAAAGAAAGAGGCCGTGGAGATGCACCAATTAATCCAATTTATCCATTTTGAGCCGAAACCCATTCTCCCCAAAATCTGCTACAGAACATCCCACCTTATGTGATCGTAAGCCTTTTCTATGTCTAATTTACAAAAACCCTTCTATTTTCCTTCTCGATCTGAGTCCTTGCCTCGTAGAAATTAACACTACATCAAGAATCTGTCTCCCTTCTACGAATACGTTTTGAGACATTGAGATGATCAGCTCCATAACCCTTTTAATTCTATTGGCCAACACTTTTGTTAAGATTTTGTAAAGGCCTCCCACTAGACTAATAGGTCTTAGGTCCTTTAGATCCTCAACCATACTTCTCTTAGGAACCAAAACTAGGAATGTAGCATTCAAGCTTTTAACAAACCAGTTATGCTCAAAGAATTCCCTAAAGAAACGCAAAACCTCCCCCTTCACGAAGTCCCAACTAAAAGACCAAAAGGCCAGGGGCAAACCATGCGGACTGAGGCTATCTGATTAAACCAGACATTGCCGATTTCCTCACCTCTGTGAACATTTCTTGAAGTTTAGGCTGCTCTCCTTGATTGAATTGAGGCATTCGGGTCGAGAAGGAGCTTTGCAAAGCACCAACCAAACTACTAAGAATGAGAAGGTTGTGCTATCGGTATGATGAAAATGGGCGCCTAGGCACTATTAGCAGAAGAAAGAGCTAAGTGTCCTTATCCATGACACAAATGAAGGAAACGAAAATTTGAAAGATTTGGAAGAAGCCAGACTGAGCTGGAGGTGTGAAACTTAATCGGGAAGTAGAAAGCCCTTGCCAGTATGAAGCCACTTCGGAAGATTTTCACTTGATTCCATGGCTGATACCTAATTTCTACCTTAAGGGCAAAGTAAAGTTTGGGGAAGGTAATGTTAGGCATGGCATGACTGAGATGGCAAATATTAGTGTCAGGTGGATTTCGACCCCGATCCGATCCGATTGAAACGATGTAAATCCGTTGATTGGATAATGGATATGGATATGGATAAAATCCGATTTTTTTGAATGGATATGGATTGGATATGGATTTAGGCGTATCGATCGAAGGCAGAAATATCCCGTCCAGAAATGAGATGCGGATATCGTCCGATCCAATTATATCGATCAGATTCTGCAGGTAAACACAAATATATATAATATAGTCCCACATACAATTATGTAATTGACAATTAATGTCATTAATATATTTATATACATTATAAATTTATAATTGTCAATATAGGTATAGTTTTTATATAATATGAATTAATTGTAATTTGTAATAACACTATATAATATGATAGAATCTCACATTACTAATTCAAATATTTAATTGACTAATTTTAAAATCTAATTATTAAGTTAGAAATGAACACTAAAAATATAATAATGTAAACCCCGAACCTAACAATAGCATTATAAATTATAAATCTAGTCCTAATTGTAATTTGTAAACCCTAACGTAACATGCTAACATTGGAAACCACAACTTCTTATACGGTAAACTCTAAACCTATAACACCTGAAGCCACTAATTTGTTGATAAGCCTCATATAGTCATACTAATCCACGTCTTCATTATCCTTCCCAGCGTGGACTGGACATATCTCTTCCAAGATGTTTGAGCTTTGACCATTCTTGGAATCACTTAGTAGACTTGATAGTCGCTTGATAACAGAAGAAGCCCTCCCGTTGTATAAGAATTAAAACTTATGTGACTCTTTAAACTCTTTAAAGCCAAATTGTGACGTTCTTTGAATGGCCAGGGCTCTATGCGCCTGCGGTGGCATTTAAATTGATTAATCTCTCTTTAGCGAGAGGAAAGCAATGGCGGCGGCGATCTTAAGACGGCTTAGTTTTAGTCCTAAATCACAACCTTAATGTAACACCACAAATTCTAATTCCTAATATTGTAAATTTTAATTTTAACACTTAAATCTAATCAAACATCGCTAACCTAACTCTATCTTGTCAAGTATAAATCTTAATCTAATACCACAAATTTTAATCCTAATATTGTAAATTTTAAGTTTTTTAACTATAACATGAAGACCCTAATCAATCATCATAAACCATAACCTAGTATAATCTCATTTAAAGCCACTAACCTATGATTCCATTTAAAGCCCAAAAAGCCCAAAAATTCCATTTAAAAGCCAAACCCACTAACATCATGGGCTATTTTCACCTGATCATGAGAACCCAAATTATTGAATTAAGAAATTAGGGCTCCTCTTCGTCTTCATGCCTTTCTCCTCTTCATCTTCTCCTTCGCGCATCGCGACCCAGCTAACCGGCGTGTCTCCTCCCGCAGTCAGCGTCTTCGACTCTTCGTTCCTGTCTGTCAAGTGTTAACTCCTCTACAACTTCGTGCTCTCCTCTTTGGTAATGTGTTTTCGATTTTTTTTTTTTTTTTTTGTTCATGAAGATCAAATCATGAATTAGGACTGTCTCTTGTTCTTCCTTTAATTTTTACCTTGCCCAGAAAATCGGTCGAAATTACATTTGTGCTTTGCATTTATTAGGTAATTTAATTTTTATTTTCTTCGTTTTATTTGTCTGTAGATTTATTAGGTTTAATTAGGTTATATTTGACAAATTATGTTTACTGTATTTTGCATGAACCACTATACTAGTTCTAGAAAATTCCCATTTGGAATAAATGATAGTTGACTATTATTGAAACTAAAAAGATTATAGGATTAAGATAAATAGATTACTTTGTGAAGTCAGGTTATATGGGTATAATTTTTTTATTTTGAACAGTACAACTTATTTACAATACGCACTAAGGCATCTAAGCTATGTTTGATTGTGGTCTCACTTGGCATGTAGAATGGCACATTCACGATCTAGCACTTGCGGCTGATGAGCATTCTATTTGCTTAACTGTAATTAGCTCCCGGTGGAGGAAGCTCGGGTGGATTCTCCTCAATCGATTGCCGGTTGATTGTGAATCGAACAAAGGAAAAGATGGTAAGACTTCCGAGAAGTCCTATGCGAAACACTTTACTCATGCGGTTGTTATGTGAAGGCCTAATGCAATTATTGTAAGAAGCTTTTGTGGGGTAAATCATCCTATGATGTGCTTTGAAGCAACATTTGATATAGGTGTCCTAGACGACTAGGGTATTGTAAAACGATAAGTTTTGGCCGATTCGAAAATAAATTTTAATTCTGGTGCATTTAATGAAAAACAGGGAATAGAGAAATTAGCAAAGATGATTATTCTCCATGACTATCCTCTTTCGATGGTGGAGCATAGAGGATTTAGAGATTTCACAACTACCATTCAACCTCTTTTCAAGTGTCCTTGCCGTAATACTATGAAGAAGCATATGTGAACATTTAGGAAGGAGGAATAAAGTCATGAAGTTGATGAGAACAATGATATTAGAGTTTCTATTACAACGGACATGCTGGACTTCTAGTAACCAAAAGGGTTTCATATGCAATTACGACACATCTGTTGATAAATCTTGGACATTACATAGTCTAATCTGAGGTATAACAATTAACATGTTCTTTTCTTAAGTAAGTATAATTTTTATTCATTGTTTACTTAGTGATAATTTTGTTATTTTGGATTTATTTATATGTCCATATATACAAGTATATGCTGAGAGGTGTTTGATAGATGCTATCTTGGGGTGGAATGTGGACTACTCGAGGTTATCATCTTCATGGTGGATAATTGCTACTAATGACAGTATGATTGGTAAGATAAAGCAGGTGGTGTTGGTGCTTATTGAATGGCGAGTCTTTACTTCATAATAGATTGTGCGCACATATCTTGAACCTTATTGTTAGGATTGATTTGGGTGCTTGATCAAGCATGCCATTGATAAATATCGGGGGACGAGTGTAGTTTTGGGCCAGCCTCTCAAAGAGACCGAAAGGTTTGAGATGTTTGTGACAAATGAAAGTTCCTTGTACTAGAAGATTGGAGTTTAAATTATCAAATAAGTTGAGACCATATCTAATGCATGGCTTGCTTTGGCTTATAAATGTGTTTCCTAGACTTAAGTTGTTTGAGTCCTTTGCTATGTGTACTGTTAAAGCAGAATGGGAGCTACAAGGACCTTTGCAATAGGTGGAGTTGTTCTATAAGTGTGCCCAGAGTTATTTTTGGGACAAGATATCCCATTTTTGATATGTTTTTTCTGTGATTTGCAGGATTAAAATGACGATGGATCAGATGGCTGTCATCCAGTAAAGTAATTAGTACAATGGCAAAGAGTATGGTTGCAAAATTTGATGCATATTGGAATGTGATCCATAAATTGATGGGTGTTGCTGCAGTATTGGACCCTAGGTATAAGATGACTTTGCTTCACTTTTACTTTCCTTTGGTTTATCCAAATGACTATAGTGAACAAATTAGCAACATTAAATGACTTTGTTATGAGTTGGTGGAGGAATATTATACTAGAATGTATAAAGAAGGCGTCGAGAATGCAGGTACATGGAGCGGTCACTTCAACTTCAAAGGGAGTTCGATAACTATCGATGAAGTGATTATCGATTGTTTGTGAAAAGGATGAAAACTAATAAAACTAATAGTTTCATAAGCTGAATTAGACCATACTTGGAGGAAGATGTTTTGCACGATAATTCTGGTTGATATTTTATTATGGTGGAAGTTGAATGGGGTAAAGTATCCTGTCTTGCAAACTATTGCAAGAGACATATTAGCGATTCCAATATCTATTGTTGCTTCAGAGTATGCATTCAGTTCTAGTGGGAGATTAGTGAGCCCTCATCATGTCTGACTTCACCGAAAGATGATAAACATTGATGTGTGCTCAAAGTTGGTTGTGGAGTAAAAATTGAAAAAACATGATGGTAAATTTATTTCATTGATTATTATTTTTTATTTACCTAAATTTCATAATATTTGTAAAATTTTAATATTAGTTTTGCTTTTTATATATTTTTCTAGGCGGAATGACTTGTTTGTTTCATATGGTTATGCATCAATTTATGAAAGAAGATATTCACGTGCATGATATGAAGGTATTACTTTTATAACTAATAAATTTTTTAATTCATATTGCAATTTAAGTATTCAAATATTAAGTTTTTTTATATAATTGTAGGATCCCAGAGATTACACATGATCGATGACAAACATTTTTCATGACTTTATGAAGATGAAGTCTGCAAACTTTGTTGAAACTTTGTTTAAGATGTTAAAACATTTTGAATTTGTCACTTGATACAAATATTTTGTTGTGATGTTTTATTAACTTTAGACTTTGGTTTATATTCTAAATTTATGAATCATGAAGTTATAACTGGTGTCATAGGTTAGCAAAATATGTCTCAGTGTCGCATGGATAAATCCGATATCCGTGGAGAATATCCGAAATCCGATGGATAGGATATGGATTTAGATTTTTTTTATCCGTAGTATATGGATATGGATATGGATATATTATTTTTATTTAGGATCGGATATGGATTTTGAAAAATCCGATCCAAATTCGATATGATGCCATCCCTAGGCATGACTAGAGAATGGGGTATGTGGTGATTATTTTGTTAGACATAATTAGAAAGTGGGGGAGTGTAAATGGTGTTCGGTTAGGATTTTCTATAATGACCAGGTAGAGAGGGGAATATAAGAGGAGTACTAGTTGATGGATAAGAAGGAAAAGAAAATTACGTTTAGTATTGAGTTTGCTCAATCTAGAGAGTTGCAAGCCTCTCGAATGCTTGGTTGTTCTATTTCAAAAATTAATAACAATGTTCCTTTATTCTATAATCTGCCCAGAGCATATCAGAGTTCTCTCTTATTCTCTTATCTCTTGGGTAGATTCCCTTGAATGGTGAGTTCATGGATTCCTATTCCTTGGTGGATTCCTTGAGTTACAAAGTAAGTACCTATCCTTCTACAGCCTCAACCATTCTATCATCTTAACCTTAACTACTCCATAACCCTTTCTTCAACCTTTAACCCAACTCTTTCCAAATTTGATTCCATACTTCTAAAACTTTCTCAAATACTTTGTTTCCCCTAGAAACCCCAAATAACATCATCCCTAACCTAGAGAAACTCTAAATTCGTGCCAAACCCCAATCCACCTAAGAAAACATAAAACACCAAAACTAGCTCAAAACAAGGTTGTTTTGCATCAAACCAAACTTGAACATTCCCAAGCCTAAAATTCTTCATTCTAACCCTTAATTATATCATACCCAAAACTAAATTAGCCTTAGAAATTTTGAAACCATATCTATTCCTTAACCATCAAAGTAATACCCGATAGCCCAAAAATTCCTCAAACCGGTTAGTTAACTTGTCTAAACCCCTTACATCATCCATCACGGTCCGTCCCCACATCATTTCTTATTCTGAATACACGAAGTTTGGGTAGATTTCCAAAGACATAAAGCAAAAATTTGGATTGACAAACATATTTTTCAGGTTTTGCTCCTCTAAGAGATAAATATAAGTCCTTCAATCCATAAAGAGGGGGAATACTCTATTGTAAACTTATTAATTTGCATTCTCTAGTACTCTCCCCCCTTTGTTTTTGTGTGGTTGGCATTTGTTCCTCTACCTTTTTTATGCTTTTTTTCCATGTATACTCTAGGGCTTGGTCCTGTTTTGTTAATATATTAATTAGCTTACTTATCAAAAAATATATATAAGTCCTTCAATCACCTTATGAATGGTAGGTCATGCACTGTTTTCTTTAGCATAAGAGTAAGAGGTGAAATGAAAGAGAAGGGATGAAAGGGACATGAGGTGCGAAGCTAGAAACCTTGTTGTAGCTCAGAAAGAGTTACGGGAAAAGGCAAAGTGCCTCGGTGGTGAGTGAGCTGCGTTTTCCACCTGACCACTTTTTTCAGAAAAGAGAAAACATAAAATGGCGATGGGTCCTCTATTATCCATAATCAAATATAGTAATGAAGCATGAGGATAGAATAGTAACTGAAACTTAGGAAGAGACTAGCAATCATAATCTCTAGCTTTCTCTTTGTGTTTTTTATCCATTTCAGAACTAACAGTCTAAAATTACAACAATCCACGAATACTCTGATTGGGATTACCAATTAAAAAGATGACCCAATAATATTCTTGGGTCAAATGTTGGAAGTCATCAGTGCTACTAAACATATTTTACATTGGGACACTAGGCACTAAGGTAACTCTGAAACTAAAATAACCATTAATTTCAAGTTCACAAAGTAGAATCATAGAAAAATGATTAGGGCACGCTACAATAAAAATCTTCTGATTAATGACCCCTTAAATAGTTGTAGAAAATCACACAAATAAGTAGTAGTAATCAAAGACAAAATGAACAAAAGAAAGGGGGTTTCAAGCAGGAATAGACTTCCCTCAGCAATTCTGAAAATTTTGCAAAGCTGGCTTCCTTTGCAGAAATGATTATTCAACAAGAAATTTTTTTAGATATGTTTAAAAACCCTGATTCCTAAAGAAAAGTTCTATCTCAAGATTAAAGAGAGCATGATCCATCAACTATAGAAGAATATATAAAGAAACATCAGCATAAAATCATAATGAAAACTAAACTAAATTTACCTTAAAACTCACACCTCTCAAGATGTCCTTCTCCCCAAATGACTTATACACATCTCTACACTCGACAAGAACATCAGATTCATCGTCACGGTCTCCATCAACACTTGGATTCTTTAGATGAGACGAATGCTAATAAGAGAACCCAAATAAATAAATTAAAAAGAAAAAACCAATATTATTTTTTCAGAAAAACAAAAAGAATCCAATGGAAAAGAGCTAACCCCAGAAAACCATATAAAACAAAAATTGAAAATCCAAAGACAAGAATGATTTTACATTGAATTTGGTGGCTGCAAATCCATCGGTGCCCAAGTTCCTGGGAGGCGCCATACAAGCACAGACGATGCTTCTCTTCTGCCCATAAGACCTCCAATTCAAAGCCTTCGTATTCCCAGGAGCTTCATATCTGTTTGACCAATGACATATGGGCAGCACGGATCTAACAAGAAACCATAGTTTATGGTGACAGGTGGCTGCAAATCGAATCTAGAAAATGGGAGAACTGAATACATATAGAAGTTCTGAAGCAAACCCACAAAGATCAACAACCAATTGAGCTTGTGAATCAAACCCATGTGAATTTCGTGGTGGAAACCATGGTGGTCGGTGAGGTGTGCCCAATCCTTGGACCGGATCACATTTATGAATTTAAGGTTTTTTTATTTTTTAATTTAAGTTATTTTATGTTTTATTTAAAGAATAATATAATACATTTAAATTTTTTAAATATTTACACATAGATTTAAATGTTTAAAAAATATAATACATTTAAACGTTGTATATAAGATTATTGCAAAAATTCTTGTCAATCGAATGAAGAGTATTTTGCCACGAATAATTTCAGAAAATCAAAGTGCCTTTATTGCAGGAATATTCATAACAAACAATTTTATGATTGCCTTTGAATATGTCCATTTCTTGAAACGAAGAAAACAAGGTAAGGAAGGTATCACTGCCCTTAAGATTGATATGAGTAAGGCATATGACCGTATTGAGGGGCAATTCCTTGAGGACATGATGAGGAAGTTGGGTTCCAGACTAGTGGATGGCTAGAGTCATGCACTGTGTTTCAACAGTCCACTACTTTATTTTGCATGAAGGAAAAGAGCTTCGTCCAGTTATTCCGAAAAGGGGCTTAAGGCAAGGGAACCCATTATCCCCTTATCTTTTCATCATATATGTTGAAGGACTGAGTTTGCTGCTTTAAAGAAAAGAAAATGAGGGGTTTCTTCATGGCTACAGTGTGGTGAGAGGAGCACCAAAAGTTATTCATCTTTTCTTTGCAGATGATTGTTTTCTTTTCTTTAAAGTTGCGATGGCGGAGAGTTCTATTATTAAATAATGTTTGATATTGATACAGCATGAGATTGCCTCTAGACAACAGGTAAATTTCCAAAAATCATCTATTCTATTCAGCTCTAACACTAGGGAGGATCGAAAGGTGGGAGTTTTCAATGTGCTTGATGTTTGTACCACCAATGATCATGGTATATACCTTGGCCTTCCTTCTCCTATTGGAAGGAATAAAAAGGCGATTTTTTCTTTTATTAAGGAAACGGTTTGGCATCGAATTCAAAGTTGGCATTCAAAGTCTGTTTCGCGTGCGAGTAAGGAGATACTGATAAAGACAGTAGCCCAATCACTGCCTAATTGTTCATGTCAGTCTTTTTCCTTCCTATTGTCTTATGTTCTGAAATTGAAAGCATGTTAATGTTTTTTGTAATAAAATAGATCCTCGACAAGCCCATCTTAATAAGATAATTCCAAAAACAAATATACTTTAAATTGCGTTTCTATGCTAAGATTAATATTTTTATTTAAATTTAATTTTTCGCTTTTGAGTCAAGAAAAGTATTAATTAATGAGAGGTAGAAAAATGGAAAGATAAAGCCATGATTAATTTTTTTTGATATTTTTACAATGATACGACTTTTCGCTTTTTTTTTTTATTGTTCATTTTTTTTGATATTTAATGTCAATTGGGGATAATCACTTAAAATAATTGATTTGAAGCAGGCCATATACGAAGCATTTATAAACGTTAAAATTCATTTTCGAAGGCCTAAAGCCCGCTTTTATATCTCGTTGTTACTGCCCCGAGCCCATTGGGACAAATCTTTGCAGCAAGTTGTGTGAACCAAAGAAAATGGGTAGCCTTATTCCTGTTTAATAGGTAGAAAATTTTTTGTTTTCTTTATTCAAACTTTTCAAAAATAAGGAAAACACGTTTAATTACAAAAATCAGACAAAAACAAATTTAAAACAAAAGAATGACCACTATTTTCAACATTTTATATACGAATCGAACTGTTTCATAAGATGTTTTCCTTGCTGAATTAAATCGAAACACTGATTTACCGGACGATAAAACGAAACACTCCGGATTACGGCTATTTTCTTCTTTCTTCCCTTTCGCCTTTCCACTTCGATTTTCTTCTCATCAAGCTCACGAAAACGGACGCTGGTCAGAACTCGCATTTTTAAACACATTTTATCAAGCTTTCATTAATTTCATTTTCGCAAAACCCGCTTTACAAAACCGATTTTCTGGCTCCTCTTTATTTTCAACCAAATTCAAGACGAAACGTATTTTCCTCGAAAACGGTACCAGCATTGTAACACATCGGGGTAAATTTTCATATTCGAATTTCTATGTTAAAAAATTCTCGCGAACTAAAACCGTTTCCGTGCGTAAGAAACAGAAACTACAGTTGTTCATGTCTCAAACGCTTGGAGATTATGCAGTAGCCTGATGCCCTTGTAACTAGAGTTTTTAAAGCGAGATATTTCCCAAATTGTGAGATTCTTGATGCTTCGGTGGGGAATAATCCTAGCTATGTGTGGAAAGGAATATGAATCCAAGAAAATATTGCAAAATAGAGTTCAATATCGAGTTGGCAATGGCACTCACATTCATGTTTGGCATGATCCTTGGTTACCATGTAATGAAAATTCTTTTGTTACAACTGATATCATCTCTGGTCTTGAAGGGATGACGGTTGCGAATTTGATGAAAGTTGGGAAAAGGGAGTGGGATCAAAATGTCTTAAAAATTTTTTTTTTAATGACAGAGATTTTGCTTTGATTAGGCAGATTCCTCTAAGTATAAGGATGGTGGAGGATGTATTAACTTGGCCTTATGATAGTAAGGGCTCATACACAGTAAAGAGTGGGTATAGACTGATTAATGGTGAAATTATTTTAGTTAGAGGCTTTTTGGAAACAATTATGGAAGCTTAGAGTTCCTTGCAAAGTTAGAAACTTTTATTTGGAGGTGTACCACTGGTTGTTTACCAACGGCGGATTGTCTTCACCAAAAAAAGGTGCATGTGGATGAAGTGTGTCCTGTTTGTCATGCCTCGGGTGAGATTGCTACTCATTTACTTTTTGAATGTCCAGTAGCGAATCATTGTTAGCTACTTTCTTCCCTAAATTTCAATGGGTGCCATGGTAGATCTTGCTTTGAATGGTTTTATAGCTTCTTTGTTAGTCATGGTGCAGATGATTGTTCCTTAATGACGATGATTGGCCGGATGTTATGGAGGAATAGAAATGATATTGTATGGAGAGGCAAAAGAAACAATGCTCGTTTCTTGGTTAATTTGGCTAATCGTATGTTATACGAATGGACAACAGTTCAAAGCCCCCAGATTGACTTAGTCTCTAATTTACAGGGTCACCATGGTTTTGTTATTTGGTCTTCCCCACCTCCAGGTAAGGTAAAGATCAATATTGATGCGGCCTTGTTTCCTCCACAAAAGAAAATTGGCGTTGGTTGTACTGTGAGGGATGCGAAAGGAATTATGCTTAGTGGTTTCTCAAAGCCAATCACAGGAAATTATATCAAGCAAGAAAGATCTCCAATCCACTCTCTATTTTTTCTTACCTATTTTAATCTACCAACACAAAAAATTCTCTCCAACCCACTCTATTCCTCTATTTCCTAGCTTACCCAAACATTAATTAAAATGCGAGAGCCATTTGAGTTCTCTCTAAATTCTCTCTTTATCTTTTTTCTCTATCTCTCTTTATATATACAAGCCACTCTTTTTTAAATTATTGGGACAAGAGCAGTAAAATGTAGAAATTACATGGAAAGGAGATTTTAAAAAGTCATACTAAAATAACGAATTTAATATTTAAATATATTTCCAAGAACTATTTCATGTTTGCTTATGTAGATATCATAAGGAGTGCTAAAGCTTAGGGCAAGAGAGGCATTAAGCTGGCTTAAAACGAAGCACTGGTCTTTTTTCATATTGGAGATGGACTCACTGCAAGTTTTCCATGACCTGTTGTCCTCCTCTATAGATAATTCTTATTCTAGTCTTATAATTTTAGATTGTAAAAGTCTATGTTCGTGCTTTTCAAAGGTTAAATTCTATTTTGTTCCACGCACAGCAAATACGGCTTCACATTGTCTTGCTCGTGTGGCTGGTTCTATTGCTGGTGTATGTGAATGGGATCTTGTCCCTTCATTCCTTGCTCATGTATTTTCTGTTGATGCTCATTAATGAAATACTCATCTTGGATTTCAAAAAAAAAAAAAAGTTATCTTTAGGAAATCCAAAAAATAATAATTAAATAACACAATAAGTTTTCAACTCCGCTTTTAATCAAATAACCCAAAAATTGAATAAATTTGATAGATTTGGTGATTTTTTTTTTTTTTTTTGGAAAAATAAGAAAAACTTGTTTGATAATGAAAAAAATATATTAAGTTATTTAGAGGATATTTTTAAGCTTTTTTTTTTTAAAGAATTATTGTAAAATATAATTATTTTAATATGAAAAATAAACTAAAAATAAGGTATAAGATATATTTAAATATATAAAAAATAAATTAAATACCTACTATTGCCCTCCTCAAACCATTAGCTAGAAAAAAATTTGAAGGAAAAATGGAATATAAAACTTTAATTGATAGATGTCTAATTCAATTCTAACGTTCAAAGTTTAAAAATGCAAAACATCGAGGAAAAAGGTTTCAAGTTTGAGCCCTAATAGTACATAATAACAAAATGTTTAATTATCAAAAAACAAAACATCAAGGGACTAAAGGAGTCCCAAGTTCGAACCCTAATTTGAATATCAAGGAGGGGAGGCTATGCCCTACCTATTTTGATTACATAAATGGTTGGCCCAAACCCACAGGCCATAGTCAAATCTAGTCGATCAATTCACCGATTTTCGTGGCTACCTACCAACTCTACGGACTACGAAGCCAAATTCGGCCAAACGAACCCGACATTAAAATATTAAAATAATAAATAATAATTTTATAAATTTTATATTTTATAAGCACAAAGCTTAAAATATATAATATTTATATTCTTAAAAGATTATATAAAATGAATTATTATAGTTATACTTCTATAAATTTTATTTTATTTTAAATTATTTTTCATTATAATGTTATTTTATTTTATTAAAAATAATAATTTAATAACTAATTTTTTTCATAAACAACTATTTTATATTTTTTCATAAAAGAAAAACAATATTCTTAATAATTAGACGTAGTCATTGAAAAAATTTAAAATAAAAAGTGGGTCAAATGGATCCTACCAAATCCAAAAAATATAGGTTATAGTGGGTCAACCAAGCCGAGCCGTTGTCTCACCTATAATTTTGATAGACGGCGCATTTAAGAAATGAAAAACAAAACCCAACGTTTTTAAATGCAATTTGGATGGTGCAATTAATGCCTGGTCCGATTCGGTTCATTTGTTGAACCGCCATTGAGCCGGACGGACCGACATCGAAGCATTGGCTCATGAACCGGGTGGGTGCCGATTGCAACAATCAATTAATAATTTCTAGCTCATCGGTCCGATTTAAAAATACTGTGAAAGTAGATTTTTTTTATTAAAAACATTAAATAAAGTTTTTCCATATAATTTTTTTATTATTTTTATTCGTTATCTAGAAAATGTTTGAAAAAATAATTATATAAATATAGAAAACGATTATAAATAAAATATCAAACATAAAACTTATTTTTAAATAATATTTAAAAATATAAAAATAATGATTGAAAATTCTGAGATTTTCAAACTTTCATTACAGTAGCGGCTCACATAATTCTCAGTACTTTCAAAGTCGATACTTAAATGAGGCCTCTATGTTTAGTGTTACTATTTTTATTTAAAGCCAAGGATTCGAATTTTTCGATATTTTCTTTAAGAATGATACGACTTTTCAATTTTTTTTTTTATCGTTCATTTTTTTAGATATTTAATGTTGAAATTTGGACACGCTCAAAATAATTGACGCTTGCGCTTTTGGTACGGCTTATTTATAAACGCTTAAAATTTCATTAAATCAGCCTGTGCTCTGTGCTTCTTTTTTATATCTCTGTCATCAGCTGTCCCGTCTATTTTATAAACAAAATAATACTTTCAAAAGTATTGATATTATAATATTAAATGAGATATTATTTATTTCTTTCTATTAGAATATTATATAGATAATGAAAAATTAAAAAATATTGGATATTATAATATTAAATGAGATATTATTTTATTTCTTTTTGGTTATTATAATATCATAAGATTTATAAAAAAAAATTTATTTAATATTTAATTTCTAAAATTTGATAGTTGTAATGATAATATTTTGATATTGATATTAACTTGTTTTAATAATCAAATATTATCAAAAATTATATTAACATTTTATCAAATTAATTTTAATTTATAAAATATTATTTCATTAATAAAATTACAGTTTATTTTATTTAAATGTATTGAAATATCATGAAACAAATTATGATTTTTAAAAATTTAATTTTTATATTTAAAAGTTAAAAGTAAGTTATAAAATGTTTGCAAAATACTAACATTCAACAAAGATTGATGTGGTCGAGGAGCAAGAAAATTCTCTTTTGGCAATATAAATGAGCATTAGACATTTTTTCTCCGACTCAACTATTGGTGTCACACTCCAAACCCGGGTCCGACCCGACTGGGCGGATCCAAGTCGGACGCGAGACCATATAACACCGGACTTTACCTCGATTTTTTTTTTTTTTTTTTTAGCCAATTGGCACCCGTGGGGGTTATGGCCCACATCTTATAACAATCAAAAGAACTACCACTGCAGCGGTGTCCATCAAAATCTATACACATATACGAGTCCCATTTACAAATACAAAACTTTACTTTTACATTACAAATCGGGAAGACGGAACCTACATTCAGAATCGAACCCTTACGTGTGTTTACTACCAGAGTGATACTCACAATGCCTTCCCGTAATTTACACCTGATTAAAACCCGTATGTTTTTACGCTAGTGGGAAACATATCTTATAACTTATGCGTACGCATACGATATACACAATTATAATAAGTGTATAACCATACGTATATCGAAATTTCATGATTCATAATACTGACTTATACAAGTACTTAAGCTCATAACAGTTTATGTTTATTCCTGACTTCGTAGGAGTTACATGGCTTATTCTTATGCGTGACTTATACTTATAATAGAGACTTATTTTCGGCCGACTTCAGAGGAGTTGCGTAACTTATCTTATGTGACTCTCTACTTATACCGTACTTACATTCATTCTGACTTCGTAGAGCAAAACTTATCTTATGTCTACTTATAATGCACTTTACCTTTCATTCGACTTCGTAGGAGTTACAGAACTTATCTTATGCATGACTTCTACTTATACTACGGAGTTTTACACTTGTTCGGAGGTACCCGTAGGTATCACAGGATTACTTGAACGGTAATCGGTATTGCGGAACTTATTCTTATAATGGAAGTACTTATAAGTACCATTAAAAACTTATACAGTACTTCGTGATTCACTTGTACTACAAAGCATATCCCGGTCTTACTTTAACTTATACCGGTATTTCGGTTAACATACCTGCATTTCGATCTTATAATGCAGACATAGAACTTACACATGTATTTCCCCAGATTCATACATGTATTACAGAATTTATAATTGTCTTGGCAGATCTTATATCAGGCAAGGTACCCGAGGTACAATAAGTCGAACTAATCATAATCGTGATCACATATTGTGGTTAGGATCAGACGATGCAGATACATAATGTGTATGGACATTAGTCCGCAGAAAGGTGTACAGATCGTAACGTATATACTTATTTTATTTGACACGAGAGTAACACCCTTAGGTACTATGACTTATACTGTTTTTTACCGATAATTTTAGCACTCCGGTAATACAAAGCTTATACTTATGTTACTGAGACAAGAGTACTCCCTCGGGGTACTACGTAACTTATACTTATGTTACCTGACACAGAGCACCCGCGGGGTACTACGTAACTTATCAAATACAGGAGTACCCAGAGGGTACCATGCAGTAACTTAATCGACATAGGAGTACCCTGTAGGCACCACTGCACTTAATCGCATACGTGAGTGCCCCAGGTACTACGCGTAACGTGATGAAATACGAGAGTACCCATAGGTACTACGTAACTTAATCAATACGTGACTCGAATCCTATTCGTGACACGGGACGTAACTTATTCAAATATAGGAGTTAATCGTAACTAACTTATTCAGATAATCGAGTACCCGCAGGGTACTACTTAACTTATACAGATATCGTGGAGTTAATCGTGAGATGTGAGTTAATCGTATCAGGAGTACCCATAGGTACTACGTAACTAAATCGTAGATGTACGTAACTTAATTAAATACGTGAGCACCGTGAGGTACTAGCTAGTAACATTTTCAACATGCGGAGTACTGTGAGGTACTACAGAGTTTAATCAGAGACAGGAGGTTCGTGAGGTACTACATGTAATCCTATTCAGAGACGTGATCATTAAGCTGATACAGGAGTACCCGAGGTACTACGTAACTTATCGATGTGGAGGCCCGTAGGTACTACGTAACTTGCCCGCAGACAGACTTGTCAAATACAGAGTACCAGAGGTATCACGTAACCCATCGATACGTGAGCATCTGTAGGTACACAGACATATCGCATGTCACATCTTTACTGCCTCTTTATCTTGTCTATCATATGTCCTGTCACTACCTGCACTAATTATAAGCAGCCGTGGCAGGACGCAAGACACCACATAGCATCAGTGCCATAGCACCAACAGGAGTACCGAAGTACTGAACAGGAGTGTCGTAGCACTAATCAGGACAGGAGTGCCGTAGCACTAATCAGGAGTACCGAGGTACTAATCAGGAGTGCCGGAGCACTAATCAGGACGTCCACTCATTCATTCTTTGGTCCTAGGTAGTCATATGATCATATATCTTTCATATATTCTGCTCCTCTGGGCGAATCATCTTTACCTTAAATTTAATTATTCCACCTGACGTCTAAATCAAGTTATGGCATTTTCATGCCAACTAGTCGGTTTACCGATTTTACACTCGGGACTGTTTGTATTACTCATTTTTCTGGGGTCTTAACTTCGTATTTTGACACTATGTCCTTATACTCCTTTAAAGATAAGGTGCTAAGGGTTCTATTCCAACTGGAATCACCCAATTCGGAGCACCGGAACTCGAGTTACTTCCGAAACATCCTGGACTTCTCTATGTTCAAAGCTGGAACCAGAATTCGCTTCAGATACTATCCCACTCGAGCGAATTTTACCATTCAGAGTCAGAATTTAATATACTTTATAAATATGGTTTGTTCTCTTGAAGTCTATTTACACAACTTGGAATCACTCAAATCGATAAGAAATGAGGAAGTTATGGAAAAATACAAAACTCCGTCAGAACAAAAACTTAACAGTTGTACTGGTATTAAGCCTGTTGCACCAGACAACTGGCCAAACGACTAACCGAAATTGTACCGGTACAAGCTCATATTGTACCACGTACAAGTCTCCGAAGTGCCCGTATCGTGTTTTTCACATTTTCCACACTTTGATACTCCAAATCAATTCTATACTTCAAACACACATCCAAATCATTTCAAATTCATCTTATATCCTCACTATACTCAAATCATCTTTCAATGGATATCTTTCTTCCAAATTCTTCATGAATCACTTCCAAAGCCATTCTAATGTGGGTTACAACCCACACAATTCAAAGTCAAGGATTTGTTAGGCTTATTCTAAAAACCCTAGCTCCATTATTTGTCATTTAACCATGAATCCAAACAAAAGGGGAATTCCTTACTTATCTTGTTCTTGTGGGTTTTACCTAATCTTAATTTCAAGAAATCTAAGGTTAAGATGCAATTCAATGAAATCCTAGATTCGGGAGACAAGATATTAATCATACAAAGTCTTAGAATCCTAATGATCTATTAAGAAAATCCATAATCAAGGTGTTTCATACCTTTTGGCTTGATCCCCTTTTCCTCTTCTTCTTTCTTCTTCTTCGCCTTCCTTCTCTTCTCGCCTTCACCGCTTGTTCCTCTCCCCCAAATGAGACCAATTTGGTCTCTTTAAATCCAAATCTTTTGCTAGGCCTTGTTTGGCCCTCAAAACCCATTTTTGGGTTCTTATCATAATTGCATTTTATCCCCAACCATCGTCATTTGTATTTCAATTTCTTTTATCAGATTTTGGCCTCACTTCTAAGAATTATACAACAATTCCTATTATTTCTTCTTTAGCCCAAATCTTTTTCACATTAGGACTTTGCTTCCTTGGACCACCATAAAATTGTCCTAAGTTTCAACTTTCCGGTCTTTGTTTCAGTTGTTTCAGATTTAACTCACTAAACACCACAAATTATGCTACAAATCTGGAACATATTTAAATGACTAAGGTATATTTCGGGTGTTACACTATCTTCAATTTCACTTCTGTTTGGCCGATACCGAAATATTATATATCATCATTATTTCCAAATTTTTTGTCCTTAAGTAGTGATTCATTTCAGTTTGATGGTGAACAAATTTCCAAATTTATTGGTTCACTATCAGTTCAATGGACAGTTGCTTCAAAGAAGAATATCGAAAAAGGTGATAGTCAATGATCTGACCGTTTCAATAATTCGATCCGTTCTGGTTTTTAAAACATTGCATAAAACCTTGTGATTTCACTATTCTAAAACTTATAGTATCAAATTCACTACTTATTCATTTTATTTCTACTTGAATTTATATTTATCTTTTTCAGCATTGCCAGTAGCACCCTTCATACATCAATTCTAACTTCATATCTTTGCTAAGTGCTTGATAACCATTTTTAAAAACAATGTTAAAGAAGCTTAAACAGTCTTCAAAGACTATAATTTAATGATTTATAAAATAAATATATAAATTGTGGTGGATTTTTAATATATTTTAAAAATCGTTTATATATCACTTATTTTATTTTTAATCATTCTTAATTTTTATACGATTGAGTTCTAAAACAACTCTTAAAAATATTTAAAATAATTCACAAATTATAGTTCCCTTATATGGGTGTCATGTGACAACCACCTCGTCCTTAATTTGAGGGTTTCCATTTTTGGTTGTGATATAAGACCCTTAACAAAAGAATGGATTAAGGTGATAAAACATGGTTCAAAGTCGCGGTATTGGTCATCGACTCGGATGATCTCAAGACGATCACAGTGTATCAATCAAGGATTGGTCGATACACAAAATAAGATAATCAAAAGGACAAAAAAATTATTAAAATATTATGTAAATTATTAGAAATATATATATAATTAAGCGAGTTAAAAAATTAAGAAAACAAAATTTTCTTATATTTAACATTATTTAAATAGTTATTAAGCATTTCAAGAAAGTTTCTTATGATAATAACAAAATAAATTGGTTTATATCAAATATAAATTTTTTAACAAATGACATCGAATACACTTCAATCAATATCATTGTCAATGACGAGGGGCCTAAAATCATCATTATCATAGTCCCATGATTTCCAGCATACAAATCGAGACGATAATTTCCATAGTGAGAATGTGGTTGAAAGCAGTATCAACCAGTCGCTCAGGCCATCAGTTGAGCCTAGGGCCCCAATTTTTTGCATAATTTGGGGCCCCCTGTTAAGAATTTTAGTTATGGTGTATAATTTTGGATAAATTGGTTTTGAGGACTTGAACGACTCCAATTAGTCCAGCTATAATAGACAATTTACCTTGAAAATTGTCTTAGTCAGACAGAAGAGGGTCAGGCCGTTAGACTTCTACAAGGAAGGTTAATGTATCACACACTCTCTTCAAGTTTATACTTATTGGACTCCACTGTGCTACAACTCGTAATGGACCGGTTAATATTTTTTTTTTTTTTTTTTGATCGAATGGATCATAGATTTAATGCCAAAATTTTTGGCAGAATTTTTTTTTTTGTTCAGGATTTAACGCCCTCTCTCTCTCTCTCTGCGCCCTTCAGAATCTAAACACAGTAGAACACCAAAGTTGGAATCTGAATGAACAAAGAACACCAGGCCCAAAGTAGGAAGGCCGTTGCTACAAAATTTGTTGCTACAAATTATAACACAAAATTTGTTGGAAGGCTTGCTACAAAACAAAAAGGATCAACTTGCCGCCAACAAAGCACTCAGTTGTGTTGTTCTTTAACTTTTATTTTAGTTTAATTTAATTTTTATAAATTTTGTGTTATAATTTTTCATTGTAGTAATTGCAAGTTATATAATTAGTATGTCTACTCGAAGATATGATTCTGGATGTGAAAAACGTAAAAAGAAGAGAAAAACAAGATGAATTTATTGAATCTCAAAGAGCACTCGATAAATTTGTTATTAGTGATAAACCAACTGCAACAAAAAATTCAAATGATGATTCAACTGTTAGATAATATGTCAAAATCAATGGATTGCCAAAAAGATTTAAAAGAAAATGAAATTAGTAAAGAATGTGAACTTGTTAGTGAAGTACAAAGTGATAAAGAATGTGAACATATTAGTGAACCATAGACAGTTCCAATAAATATCTATGATCCAGACAATGGAAAAATATTGACACAAAATTAAGAGACTTATTAGTTGAAAGAGGTCCTATTAGGAAAATGATTTAGACTTCCTACGATGAAAATAATAGACATTTTTCTATTACATATTACACTAAAATTATCAAACTGAGAAAAGCATGATAAGAAAAATATTAATATATTCAAAAGATTTAGATAAAGTATATTGTTTTTGTTGTAAGTTATTCAATTCAAAACCCAAAGACAAGTCAATTAGTTAATGAAGGAACTAAAGATTGGAAAAATCTTGGGGCTTATAAGCTCAAAACTCATGAAACAACTAATGAGTATATCACTAACATGAATTCATGGGTTGATTTAGAACAGATTGTCAAAAATAAAACTATTGACGAAAAATATTCAAGAACAAATTAACAAAGAGAAAGATTATTGGAAAAAAGTACTTGTAAGAATTTAATTTGGCATTTCGTGGAAAGAATGAGAAAATATATCAAGACAACAATGGAAACTTTTTAAGTTTAATTGAAATGATTGCGGAATTTGATCCAATAATGCAAGAACATGTTCGACGAATTAAAGATGGTGAAATTCATAATCATTATCTCGGGCATAAGATACAAAATGAATTAATACAAATGTTAGCTTCGAAATTAAAATGTAACTTCATTAATAAGATTAAAGAAGCAAATATTTTTCTAGCAATACTTGATTGTACTCCCGATGCAAGTCATCAAGAACAAATGACTCTTATATCGCGACATGTAGATATTTCCAACAAGTCCAATAAAAATAGAAGAATATTTTTTAGAATTTTTGGAAGTAGATGATACCTCTGGGAAAGGCCTTTTTGATGAACTTATAAATGTAATTAAAAAACTTTGACTTGATGTAAACGATGTAAGAGGACAAGGATATGATAATGGATCTAATATGAAAGGAAAACACCAAGGTGTACAAAAGACTACTAGATATAAATCCAAAGAATAGCTTTTACACACCACGCTTTACGCCATAATCTTAACCTCGCACTTCGCGATATAGCTAACTCTTGTTCTAAAGCCATATCTTTTTTGAGTATTACAACGTATATACTCATTATTTTCTTCAACAAAACGATGGAAAATTTTACAAGATAATATATCTATGTTAACTCTTAACCATTATCTCAAACGGATGGGAAAGTCGTGATCGTAAAGTGTTAAAGCAATCAAGTATCAGACTCCAAAATACGAGATGCTTTAATTCATTTAGCAAAAATTAGTGAAGATCCTAAAACAAGGAGTGAAGCCACATGCTTAGCTACATATGAGATTGAAAACTTTGAATTTTTATTGGGTATGAATATTTGGTATGATATATTATTTGCTGTCAACACAGTTAGTAAAAATTTACAATCCAAAGACATGCATATTGATGTTGTTATTGATCAATTAAAAGGACTTATTTTTGAATCATAGAGAAAATGGATTTTACTCCTTTTGATTTCATCAAAGGAGATTGCACTTGAAATGAAATAGAACCAAAGATTTCCGAGAAAAACGAAATTCTTTAGGAAAAACAATTTGGTGATGCGCTTGCACGCAAGTAACACTATCACCAAGAATTTTTAGAATTGAGTATTTTTTATTTATAGTTGATCTAGCTATTTCTTCGATCAAGAGTAGATTTGAACAATTCAAAATATATGAAAATATTTTTGGTTTTTTATTTTGTTTTAAAAAATTAAAATCCTTAGATGATGATAGTTTGAAAAGTATCATTTTTAACTTTGGAAACTTTTCAAGCATGACTTATTTTCTCGATATTGATGGTTTAGATTTATTTCAAGAATTGACTGTATTAAGAAAAGTTCTACAATCTGAAATTAATACTCCTACTGAAACCCTAACTTATATAAAAGGATTAGATTGTTTTCCTAATGCATGTATAGCTTTTAGAATATTGTTAACAATACCAGTAACAGTTGCTTCAGCGGAGATAAGTTTTTTGAAACTTAAATTAATAAAATCTTATCTCCGATCAACTATGTCACAAGAAAGATTAAATGGATTAGTTATATTATCTATTGAAAAAAATATATTAACAAAACTTGAATATAAAAATTTAATCAATATTTTTGCATCTCAAAAAGCTAGAAAAATATCGTTTAAATGAACATATTTTAATAAATATTGTCTATTAATAGCCCACTTTCATATTCTCGCCTAGGGCCTCTGAATTTGTTGGGCCGCCCCTGGTTGAAAGAATTGTTCATTATTTGAATGTGTTGGTTGAAATAATTAGCTTGATGATCCAAAATTAGGAAAATATGATGTTGGAGGTTGTTTGAGGGTTTCCATTGCTTTATCCATTGCTTCACAAATGATTGATAGTGTGGACTTCTTATTTTGATCAACCAATTTTAAAACTTTCACCAAAGGTTCCATAATGGTTTGGAATTCCTTTGCTTTATTCCAAAATCGATCAATCAAGATAAGGTTGGATACCTTATCTCTTAAACTTCTTCTGCTTTGATTTTTGTTGAATTCATGCTACTCATTTTCAAATCACTCTCATAACATATAAGACACTAAAGTGAAATAAATTCGGTTACAAATCGGGTTATTCCAAGACACAAGAGATCTCTATCATTTTTGGATGTGATATAAGACCCTTAACAAAATAACGGATTAAGGTGATAAAGCATGGTTCAAAGTCACGGTATCGGTCATCGATTTGCACGATCGTGGTGTATCAATCATCGATATACAAAATAAGATAATTAAAAAAAATTATTAATTTATTATGTAAATTATTAGGAAAATTAGATATAATTAAGCGAGTTAAAAAATTAATAAAACAAAATTTTCTTATATTTAACATTATTTAAATAGTTATTGAAGCATTTAGTAAAAGTTTCTTATGATAATACTAACAAAAGAAATTATTTTATATCAAACATAAAAAAAAATTTAACAAAATGACATCGAATACATCAATCAATACCATGTTGAATGACGAGGGGGCTCAAAATCATCATCATCATTAGTCCTATGACGAGCATACAAATCGAGACGATAATTTGCATAGTGAGAATGTGGTTGAAAGAATTGTTCATTATTTGAATGTGTTGGTTGAAATGATTAGCTTGATGATCCAAAATTAGGAAAATATGACGTTGGAGGCTGTTTAGGCTCAACGCCATACTGATAGTATCCAAAACCTCGGTATACAATAATGTTGCTATCAGAAGATTGATCATATCCATAGGAATCACTAGCTTGCCTTCTGGTAGCTGAATATCAATCAAAATCATTCTCACTAAAAACATTGGCAGCATTATCATTATCTCCAAAGTTATGATAGGATCCATCTCCTACTCTCCTTAAATGAGGTCTTGATCCTAGAGCCAATGTTTGGAAGTACTCATCAATCTAGTGATAGTTGGATACATAATAATGCCCACTAAAATAGTCATCATTACTAAGAAATGTAGTCAATCTTTCCGAGTGCTTTCATTATTCCCATATGCCTAGTCTATATTCATGATCTATATCTTGTGTGACATAATAATTTTCATCTCCTTGTACCCCTGACATGCCAGGATCAACTTGATTAACATAACCACCATCAACAACACCACTTGCTCAAATGCCACCACCTGCTTCATTGTCCCCATTAGTGTCTTCACTATTTTCACTACCCCCACCAATGTTACTACCCCCTCTATTGACTCTATCGTCACTATCATCACTATTGGAACTTGAAGAAATTATTTGAGTAGTCTTACCTTTATGCGAAGAACCAATGTCTCTTCCTTGTGCAATATTGCTTGCAATCCTACTAATCTTGTAACTTGTGCCACCATCATCTTCACAAGCTGTTTCTTTGCCTTCTTTAGAGGAAAGATTTTGATCCAATTAATCCAAATTATCAGATGACAAAATAGGTTTTTATCCTTCTCGTATCCACTCATCTAATATATAATCATCATTAAAAATATGATTCAGGTCAATTTGATTGTACAAATCTTCATCACTTCGTTGTTGCATTAAATTCTTAACCCGAAGTTGCATATAATAGTGGACATAGACTAACTTATGCAACTTTTTCATTGCCAAATGATTGCGCAACTTTGTGTGAATCAATGACCATGTGCTCCAATTTCTTTCACAATCCAATGAAGAACATGTTTGACTTACAACTTTGACATCAATCTTTTGAAGATGTGGACCTTCATTACCATATTCGTACCACCATTTAGCTATTATAAAAAAACATATTAAGCACCAATATATATTTAATAGAAAATGATGACAATTCTTATTTATAAAAGAAATAAATATAACGAGTGTCTGGAAGATATTGATTTATTACTTTTCTAGTTATGCACTTCCAAATTCTCTTTGACCTTTAACAAATAATTTCACCTATAGTGTAATGTTCTTTACTTTATTAATGCACATTACAAATACATAATATATTATATAAATATCATATATTATTGTTATACCTCGTTCAAAGCTTATGCTTGTCTATCCAAATCTGGCTCTAGTTTCTTGATAACTTTCTTTAGTCAAATTTTAATTTCTTGATGGTAGGAGAATTGCTTTGAATATTGAAATATTGGATTTTAAAAATATGTTGTTATAACTAAAAAAATTATTAGTTTATAATACTTTACATTTGAATAAAATAATAATAACTATTTATTACCTGTAGTATGCAAATGTCTATGTAATTGATTTGTCCACCTTTTATTAATGACTTCCCAATACTTTTCCCAAATTTTCATCGATGCCTTTATAGTCAATTTAGCTCTATCCATTGCTTCATAAATGATTGATAGTGTGGACTTCTTATCTTGGTCAACCAATTTTAAAACTTTCATCAAAGGTTCCATGATGGTTTGGATTTCCTTTGCCTACCTTATCTCTTAAACTCCTTCTGCTCCGATCTTTGTTTAATTCACGCTACTCATTTGTTGTACACATCATTTTCAAACCACTCTCATAACATATAAGTACACTAAAGTAAAATGAATTCGGTTACAAATAGAGTTATTCCAAGACACAAGAGATCTCTATCCTTGGTGAACACTTTCATAAAATTAACAATTTTCAAGCTATTATAAATGAAGAGATAGTAATCATCTTTGCTTGATCTAAAGTCTCCTTAATATGCTTCATGCTTCCAATATCTTCAAGCATTAAATCAATACAATGGGCTGCACGAGAAGACCAAAACAAATGCTTTCGCTTCTCCATCAACAACATACTAGCTACTTTAAAACTTGTTTCATTATTAATGACTACTTGTACAACGTTTTCCTCCCCAACCTCCTCTACAATCATATCCATAAGGGAAAAAATGTAATATGCCGTCTTTGGTATGTTGGTTGTGCTAACTGAAGAAAGGTATATCGTGCTTTTATTACAATAAACTATGAAATTGATGATAGGTTTTCTAGTTCTAGAACTCCAATCATCACACATGATTGTGCATCCATATATAAGTCATTTGGCCTTTAATGTGTGTATATATACTTCAAGTTCTTACACCTTTTCCTTCAAATATGCATTGCCAATTTGGTATCCCGTAAGACCCTTGACACCTAGATCTGCTTCTGCTATGGTATCAATCATAGATTGATAATAAGGCCCACTATCAACACCATTGAAAGGTATTCCATTAAAGAGAAAAAAAATTTAGAAATGGCTTTACCCACTTTCTTTGCACCTTCAATGGAAAACAAACTTTTTATTTATTTCTTTTTTGAAGGAAACATGTAGGGATCAATTCCCTTTGAGGGTGTTAGCTCCTTCTCTTATGCTGAAGGAAACAATGTTGTGAGGAAGTACCACCTCCCATGCTCTTGTCTACCTTCTTAAAAAAACGACGACTTTCTCTCATTGCATGTTTCATTTGTCTTATTTCGAAATTAGTCATCCCAACTTCCTCAATTTTATCAAAATCAGCCTCTTCAATTTCATAAAAATTATCTTATTCAAAGAACTTATAAGTCGTTCATTCTTTTTTCATTCGAAGCATTAGACATATACAATTTAATGCTTTGTGCCACTTTTGCAGGTACACTTGGACATCCTTCCATGTAAGACCCGAGAAAATTCCAATTTTCTGAAAAATTGTAAAATGGTAATTTCGGTCAAAATCCAAAATTTTTCTAGATTTTGGATGATGAAACGGACTTCACCGTTGGAATCGTCTTGCGAAATCTAGTTACCACGTCGAATTTTGTCGAATTCCGAGATAGTCAGAATTTCATGTTTTTCGAGACACCGGGTGTCGGGTGTCGGGTGCCGTAAAACGGCTCATGAAATACATGTGATGTGACAAAAGTCACCCACTACATGTACTCATGCGACAATATGTTGTACGACAGAGATATTTACTAAATGAATGGCCTAGATTATGCCAAGTGTCAAATAGTGAAAGGAAGTATTACATTTAGAATTATTTGAAATGTTAAATGGAAAAGACAAAAGTTGAAATACTGTCATCTTCTCCATTTTTGAAGACCAAATCGGCAGTAGCTGGAGTTGTGATTTTAGAGAGAGAAGCGAGCTCATTCTCTCTAGATTTCTGTTGCTCAACCGCCTGGCTCGACGGAGCAATAAGCAAGTCGATCTACGCGAGGGCCACGCGCGACACCGATTCGTGGAGTTCACAACTCCAAAATAGCAGTGATCTTTTCCTACTAGAGTTATTCTTTCTACAAGAGCCATGAAATGGTTTATTGCCTTGCGCTTTGAATTAGCCGTGTTTCTGGCCTCAAAAAGCTTTGAACCGAGCGGAGAAAATCCCATTAAAGAGCCGTCATGGAATGAAGGCCAACCCGGCGCTTTCACCGTTCGGGCTATGAATAAATGGCGTGATTTTTGCGCGATTTTTATGATGTTGAGCCGATTCAAATAAATTGTTTGTGCTTGTTAATTAGCCCATGTGAGCCAATTTTGGTGTTATTGATGTGAATTTAATAACATGATCTATGTGGATTAATTATGTTAGTATATATACATGTTTTATATATTAGCATAAGTTGTTGGGATTGACATAATGCATTTCATATGCACTGTAAGACCTCGTAATATTGCGAAATGAAGGTTACACAGTTGAAAGAAAACGAAAATGTTTGTGAAAGTGAATTTCGACTAAGATTTTTCAAGATTTTCCATCGAGAGTCAGCCCAACGTACTTTATGAGGACTATGAATGCTTTGTTGCCATCCAGCACTACCGGGAGGATAGTATAATATTTTACCGAAATCCTGTGAGCAAGTTTTCGAGAACAAAAGCTTTTGTTTTAAAATCGATATTTTACCGCGATTCGCTTAGGCATATGTGAGAGCCGACTCGACATGGGATTGGCCGTGCAGACATTCGAAAGAGGCTCTGCCGTGAATTGCTGACAAGGACACATTGGCCAAGATGCATCTTAATGAGTAACCCATAGTAGAAATTATCTCTACTGGCTTTGCTCACCCTTCGTCGAGGGATCACCATTTGCAGTAATGCGGAGTGTATAGGAGGACGGCGCTCACTAGAGGCCGCGTTTAGAAGAAAGCCGGGTTGTGGCTTTGGTATTGATTTTTGTATAACATGTATTAACATTATAAATCTTAATATATGTATGAATTAAGAGTGACTTTCTAACTCTTGAACTGTGGTATATAGTTGGTGTATTTTATGCAGATAATGCAAAAAGCCTGCCTCGCCATTATTTTACTCGCATGTGGACCTCAGGTGGTCATTGTAATTTGCTTCCGACACGTTGCACTGCAGCCCCGCACAGCGAGACTCCGCCTGATTATGAGTGATGTCGGGTTACCCGACATCCACGAGTATTCCGCGGGTTGACAGGTTGTCAACGGACACCCCGGTTTTGGGGCGTCACATTCCACTTGTTCGGAGATATGTGCAATGTGTTGTTTAATCTTGTTATACCTCCATATATAATTTTTCCACAGTATTCGCATTTAGGGTTTCTTCTATTCCCACCAAATGGTTCCACATGCTCCCAACCAATATCATGTTTTAGAGCCATTTATAAATGTTCATCTAACCATATATAAAAGAAAAACAAAAATATCATATAATTGAATTATTTTTCTAATATAATTATTCTTCAAAAGATTAAATTTATACTCATTTACTTTAAATAAATTTACATAATTATTATTTTTCAACTAAGTGAATTCAAATTGTTATTTTAGCTAATTTAAGATGAATTTTAATAAGTATCTATATTAATTTTTAAGAAGAAAAATATTCTTTTACTTGCTCAATAAAAATGAATTAAATATAGGAGAAAAAGATCAATAAATAATTATAATTATTTATCAATAATTTATAATATATATTACCATATTCATTTAATATTAATACGATTAGATTAATTAATCAATCAATAATAATATATGTTACCATATTAATATTATAATATTAATAGGTTTTTGAATTTGCATATACGGTCTTTTAATAACTAAAAATATATATATAATATCTAGATAATGTTTTACTAAGATATTAATAACTACATATCTAAAAATTAAATATCTATATTATCGTAATATTATATATTATATAGCAAAATTTAACAACAAGAATGAAGTAAACCAAGCAAAAACAACTACAAAATAATTGAGTTTTAGAAACAAATTGTGTTAAGATAAATGCAAAACGCGGCGTAGAATTTTTTTTTAATTATTTTATCTTCTCTTTTTTAAAGATTCAGCTCTAAAAATAACCTATGATCATATCAACATCCACATTTAAAAAGCTTCAGATTAAACAATTTTATTTAGTGAGTTTTATTTACCATTATGCTTAGTTATTAATATCTAAATAGAAAATTTTACCATTATGCTTATGTAGACCCCCAATTGAGGGTATTTTTGTCTTTTCCCGCTTAGAGTGCTCTTTATTGAAGCCAAGTGTAGTTTCGAGATTTGCACATGGAGGGTAGATGGCTTTAGAAGAATGATCTTAGGATATAAAAGGAAAGAGATACCTTTCTTAGGGAGGAGGTTGCTCAAATTAGGAGAAAGGGAGAATAGGAGAAAGAGGAGAGAGAAGAAAGGATAGTGGTGTCAGTTGGGTCTACATTTCCTCACGTATGAAAGTTCCAAAGTTCCCCAATTTCTAGCGCCTTAAGCCCAGAGTATAAAAGAGTAAGGACAGCCTTCTTTATTCTCTCGGCGATTTTTTTACAGCCCACTATCAGCGAGTCTTCCCATTTCTTCGATCTTGTCACTCCATGCTAAGCCAAGAGAGTAAAGAGAGATCCATTTTTGAAGTTAGAGAAGAAAAACACGCTTTTTTCTTTATTCTCACTGCCCGATTTGATCAAACGGCCGCATACCGGTTCATCTGTGGTCTGACTGACCTTGAAATCTGGAGGAGGTTGAGGACTTGTTGATCTTCATTCTGAACGGTAAAGATCTGATTTGGAGTTTCGAAGGTCATATTTGCAGTCCGGAGATCAGTGCCTCTGTGCTGTGGAGTTTTCACCCGACAGTTTTCATCAGTCTGATCCTGATTCATCCGTGGTCTGATCGGGAGCTTATTTTTGGTGAGCACGTTCTAACTCATTGATCTTCATTTGAACGGTGCAGATTGGAATTGGAGTTCTGAACAGTGGTGTTTATGTCCGAGAACAGTGACTGCTTGTGAGATTTCTCTATTGTTTTATGCAAGTTGATTTGCATTTGCCAAGATTAAAATTCTTGAGATATGATTGGTATATGCCTCTAGTTTTATCTAGAGAGAATTGTGTAACCCATTAATTATATTAGTGGAGGTGTTTAAGTGGCCTAAGGGTCCCGTGGTTTTTACTTCTCACATTTGGGAAGGTTTTCCACGCTAAAATTGTCGGGTGTCCATATTTGTCGCCGTGCGAATCATATCGCCTCTATTAAATCGTTTCCTATTGTACTCACAAGAGGGGATAAAATCTGGTTGTGCATTGTTTATATCCCATCAAAGTGATATCAGAGCTGAGGTTCAAGATAAGTTGTATCTAGTGTAACAATGGAAAGCAATACAAGTAGAATGATCACTTTGAATGGTTCCAATATCATGTTTGGAAAATAAATTCCCAAGCACTTATCAGATGCTAATGATTATTATTTGCCTGTTTGCTTCGAAAAGCCAGAAAATAAACCGATGCGTAATGGAATTTACTTCATCGATGTGCTTGTGGCTATATCGACAAAGGTAGATGATAATGTTCTCAATCATGTTAGTGAAGAGAAACACAAGAAGTTTATGGAACAAGCCTAACAATTATATGCTCGAAAGACTGGAAATAATAAATTGTTTATGATTAAGAAGATGATGAGTCAAGTATCAAGATGGGACCTTATGACGTGATCACTTGAATACATTCCAAGGTATTATTAATCAATCGCTGGAATGAACATCAAGCTCGAGGAAGAAGTGCAAGGGTTGTGGATTCTGGTACATTGCCTGACTCGTGGGAGACGTTTAGAACTTCTTGTCTAACTCAAATTTCCAGATGGTACTATGAATATGGATTTGGTTAAGAGTTTGTTCGAATGAAGAATGAGAAGAAAGTCACATGGTTCTTCTTCACGTCGATGTCCTAGTTGGCTGAGAAGAGGGAGGAGTAAGAGTAGAGGTCCGAAGAACAGAGATAGAAGCAAAAGCAAGAATAACAAGTTTACCAATGTTGGAGTGTCACTAATCACACGAAAGGGCATATAAGAAAGTATTGTCGCTAATCAAGAGATATGAAACAAGGGAAAGTGAAGGAAAGAAGAATGACAATGGTGGTGAAGGATGACCAAGTCGCACTACCACTCGCATTTCCTTATTGCTTATGATAGTGATGTTGTTAATCATGGTTTAAGCCAGAAACCGCTGGGTGATTGATAGTGGTGCCTCCATCCACAATTCTAAGGATTTCTTTACATCCTACACATCCGGGCGACTTTGGAAGTGTTAAGATGGGTAATGATGGCTCACCCAAAGCCATCGGTATGGGTGATGTGCGTCAGAGACTAGTAATGGTACTATGTTGACTTTGAAGAATGTTAAATACATTCGATATTCGCAGATGAATTTAATTCCACAGAAAGCTTCGATGATGAAGGGTTCTGCAAGAACACCTTCGTGATAGTCGTGGGAAGCTCACTAGGAGGTTCTATGGTGATAGCAAAAGGAAAGAAGAGTTCCTCATTGTATTTGGATGCGTGCAAGGGTAATTGATTCCAAAGATCAATGCAAAGGATGATGATATAGCGCTGAGCTTACAATAGGCTTGGTCACATGAGTGAGAAGGGTCGATGATTTCGCTAGAAGAATCTTCTTTCTGGTATGAAGAAGGGATCTTTGAAGAAGTGTGCTCATTGCTTAGCAGGAAAGCAGACCAGAGTTGCATTCAAAACACTTCGCCATACAAGGAAGCCAGGTATGCTTGATTTAGTGTATTCTGATGTGTGTGGTCCTATGAAAACAAAAACACTCGTGGATCTCTATATTTGTGACTTTTATAGATGATCATTCACAAGATTTTGGGTTTATACTTTGAAAACAAAAGACCAAGTGTTAGACGGTTTAAGCAATTTCCATGCTCTCGTTGAAAGACAATCCGTGAAAAGTTGAAATGTATCCTGACCGAGCACGGGGGTGAATATTCGTCCTTTGATGAGTATTGTAGACAACATGGTATTCGACATCAAAGACACCTCCCAAGACTCCTCGCCTGAATGGCTACTGAGAGAACGAATAGGACACTAGTTGAAAGGGTAAGATGTTTACTGCAAATTACGCTTGCTAAGATCTGGGGTGAGGCTTTGAATATCATTGGTATGTTCTCAATCTTACACCATGTGTTCCTTTGGAATTTGATGTCCTTATAGAATTTGTCGATAATGAAATCTCTTATGATCACTTACGTGTCTTTGGATGTGCATATTCCCAAAGATGAGAGGTCTAAGCTTGATGCTAAGACAAGACCTTGTGTATTTATTGGCTATGGTCAGGATGAGCTTGGTTACAGGTTTTATGATCCGGTGCAGAAAAAACTTGTAAGAAGCCGAGATGTTGTGTTTATGGAAGATTATACTATACAGGATATTGAGAAGTCTGATGCAACAGAGTCTCAACATAGTGATGATTTGATTGACTTGGATCCACTCCCTTTGACAAATCTTCCTACATTGTGCTGAAGATGAAGCACACGATTTACCAACATGACACTGGTGATGTTGAACTCCAATGTGCCGAGGTGGATGACGATGTTCATGAAAGCAAATACCAAAGAAGCAGAGGCTCCATCAGATATTCCACTTAGGAGGTCTACCAAGAGGATCGACATCCTTCTACACCTGCATTTTGTTGATGACTATGTATTACTAACTGACGGAGAGCTCAAAGTTATGAGGAAGTCATGAAAGATGAAAATAAGATGAAGTGGGTTGGATGCTATGCAAGATGAGATGAAGTCACCGCATGAGAACCATTCTTTTCGAGCTTGCCTCTGCTGCCAAAGGAAAAAGAGCTTTGAAGAATGTGTGGTTTACAGAGTGAAGCAAGAAGAACACACTTACGCCTCATTACAAAGCTAGACTGGGTTGTCAAAGGGTTCACTAAAAAGAAAGGCATTGATTTATGAGATCTTTTCTCCCGTTGTTAAGATGTCACTATCAGTTTTAGGCTTAGCAGCCTAGTCTTGATTTGGAGATTCAAAGAGATGATGTTAAGACTGCTTCTCCATGGTGATTTAGACAAAGAAATTTATATGGAACAACCAGAGGGTTTCGCAGTAAAAGGGAAAGAGGATTATGTGTAAACGAAGAAAGTCTTTAAGGGCTTCTCAAGTGTGCAATCGAGGCAAAGGGTATAAGCAGTTTGAGTCAGTTACGTATAAGGCTACCGAAAAACTACTTCTGACCATTGTGTATTTGTGCAAAAATTCTCTGATGATGATTTTGTTATATTGTTGCTCTATGTTGATGATATCTTGATTGCTGGTAGAAATGTTTCAAGAATTGATAGGTTGAAGAAGCAAGCAAGGATCTTTGCCAAGTGAAGGATTTGTGGCTAGTAAAGAGAATTCTTGGCATTAGAATTGAGCGATATAATCAAGAAGCTATATATGTCACAGAGTAATATATTGAAAAGGTGCTTATGGTGTTTAACATGAAGAAAGTTTTAAAGTCAATGTAATAGCGTCACTTTAAGCTAAAGCAGACATGCCCTTCAATGCATAAGGAGAAGGAAGACATGAGAAGAGTCTCGTATGCCTCAAAGAAAAGAGGGAGTTTGATGTATGTCATGGTATGTACTAGACCAGACATAGCTTATGTAGTTGGTGTTGTTAGCCGTTTTCTATCTAATCCAGGAAGACAACATTGGGAGGCAGTCAAGTGGATTATGAGATATTTGCGAGGCACTTCCAATTTGAAACTCACTTTTGGAAGTGGGAAACCAGTACTTGTTAGCTACATTGATTCAGACATGGCAAGGGATGTGGACAATAGAAAGTCTACTTCATGCTATTTGATGACATTTCAGAGGTGCCGTGGTTCGGGCAATCAAGACTACGTAAATGTGTTGCACTCTACAACGCAGGGCAAAGTATATTGCAAAGCACAGGCATGTAAGGGAGTTGTTGTGGATGAAGCGTTTCATGTGGAGCTCGGGTTTAAACAGCAGCACTATGTGGTATATTGTGATAACCAAAGTGCTATTCACCTCAGTAAGAATTCTACCTTTCATGCAAGATCAAAACACATTGATGTGAGGTATCATTGATGAGATGCTCTAATGACAACTTGTTTGAAATCGAGAAGATACATACCGATAACAATGGCTCCTGATATGTTGACAAAGACACTACCAAGGAGAAGCTTGAGTTTGTTGTTCCATTGCTGGGATGCATGAGTCCCTCCACATAGCTCCGAAGTGGGGAGATTGTCAAGGTTATTTCCTTCATGCGAGGAAAGCCTGAAGCCCAATTTCTAAGGGCCTCTTAAGCCTATAGAGTATAAAAAGAGAAGAGGATTAGGTCTTCTTTATTCTCTCGAGGATTTTTTGCCACTCAAAGTAGTCTTCCTCTTCTTCTTGATCTTTGCTGGTTCCTATAAGCAGAAAAGGGAAGAGAGAAAGAGAGAGATCCATTTGAAGCTGTGGTGTTAAAAAACACAGTTTTTTTTTTTTCTTTATCTTCACTCGCCCAGGATTTGATCAAACGGCCGATACCGGTCTATCTGTGGTCTGACTGACCTGAAATCTGGAGGAGAGGTTGCGGGACTTGCTGGCTGATCTTCATTCTGGAACGGTAAAGATCTGATTTGGAGTTTCAAGGTCATATTTTGTGAGTCCGAGATCAGTGCCCCCAGCTGTGGAGCTTTCACCCGGACAGTTTTCATCATCAGTCTGATCCCACTGATTCATCCGTGGTCTGATCGGTTTTATTTTTGGTGAGCACGTTCTTAACTTTATCGGGATCTTCATTTTGAACGGCGAGATTGGAATCGAGTTCTGAACAGTGGTGTTATGTCCGAGAACAGTGACTTGTTTTGTGAGATTTCTCTATTGTTTTATGCAAGTTGATTTGCATTGCCAAGATTAAAATTCTTGAGATATGATTGGTATATGCCTCTAGTTTTATCTCAGAGAGAATTGTGTAACCCATTAATTATATTAGCTTTAGGCTTATGGGCCTATGTCCCGTGGTTTTTATCACTATTTGGGGAAGGTTTTTCCACGCTTAAAATTGTTTAAGGCCCATATATTTGTTAAGCTAGCGAATTTGCTATCGCTTCTATTAAATTGTTTCCTATTGTGCTTCTCACAAGAGGATAAAATCCTTAAGCGCAGTATCATTTATGTTTATCCCATCAGTGTCTTGGAGGGGAAGAAAATGGATAAAAGAGAAGGTTGGAAGCTTGAAGCTTGAAAGGGATAAGTTAAGTTTTTGCTATTTCTATTTTTATTTATAGTTACCATAGTTTCTTTACATAATTTGAGCACATTTTCATTTTATTTGGTTAGATTAGCTTTGTTTGACTCCATTATTCATGTTTATAGGCCTTTAATTTGTGTTTTCTAGTTATTTTTTGCCTCATTTTGTATTTTTCGGCCAAAATTTCTATATTTTGGCCACTTTCAAGCCAAAAATTCTAGATTCTAGCCATTTTTAGGTCAAAATTCTCAAATTCCAACCAATCACCCATTCATTAGCCCAAACCTATTAGTTTATTAGTTCACCCTTAAATTAGCCAAAACCAAGCCTAACTCATTCCTCTATTAGTTTAACCCATTTACTTAAGCCAAAACCAAGCCTAAACCCACTAACTTTTGAGCCTACAATTGGGCTCAATCCATTCACTTAAAGCCAAGCCTCACCCACTTATACTCACATGCACCTTCACACACATTATCACTTCTTACTTACCTCTACAAACTCCCATGCACCCTCACACACACAATGACTTCTCACTTACCCACATACACTCTCATGCATCCTCACACACACTACCACTCTCATTCACTCACACATACACTAAACCATAATTTATTACTTTTTTTTTAAATTATATCATGTCACTCTATTATCTACATGGTAAATAAGAAATTAAATAAAATCACATTCTTTGATGCTTGAACCTCTAATCTTTAATGTGAGAGTAAGCAACCCCACCACTGTGCTAGCTTCTCTCTTATATTTTATTTATTTATTTTCAAAGTTTCTTGAACCAAAATAAAGTTTATAATTTTTTTTAAATAAAAAAGAATTCTTTCCAAAATTCCCAATTTCCAAAATTCAAGTCAATTCCAAAATTCAAATCCCCAATTTTAAAATTCAAGTGCTCTAATTCTAAAATTAAAGTCTCATAATTTTAAATTTCAAATTTTCAAGTTTCCAATTTCAAAATTTTAAATTCATAATTTCAAAATCCAAGTGTCATAATTTCAAAATTCAAGTCCCCTGATTTTCAATGTCATATTTTTCAAGTTTCCAATTTCAAAATTACAATTTCCCAATTTCAAAATTCAAGTGCCCTAATTTCAAAATTCAATTCCCCCAATTTTCAATTTCAAAATTCAAAATTATAAATTACCCTAATCTCAAATTTCTAAACCCCCAATTCGAAAATTCAAGTTTCTAATTTCTAATTTCCAAAATCTTAATTAAAAAATTCCAAATCCCAAATTTTATTTCCAATTCCCCAATTTCCAAAATTTAAATTTCAAATTAGTTTTCAAAAATTCCAAACACATGATTAATTTTACAGTTCCTATAAAATGATATCTTGTGGAGTTAATTTATATAACAGATAAATAGGCTTGAGTGGGGCCTGACATCCCATGTATCATTGTTATAAATAATTTGACATTTAATATATAATTCAATTTCTAATTGATCGTGAATATTTTGTATTTTATTATTACACTAACATTGTTTCTAATTGATAGCATTTCAGATATGCCGCCCAAGTAAAAAAAATTTCTCATCTAACTTCACTTATTTATTTATTTGTCTATTCATTATATACTGCCTTAATGCTTTTATATTGCTATCATTTATTTTCGCATTCATTACCATTAGTCAAAAGTCATATATTTTCCTTAAATTATTTTTAGTAGAGACCCGACTTTAGAGGATTAGAGGGGTGCTACACTTCCATCTTACCTTCTCGATAAGTAACTTGATCCTCCTGGACTTGACTCCTGCTTTTTCCTGTAAATCGTATTTTCTTTTTAGGAGTCACATTCAAGGTTTTTATTTTTTATTTTTTTCTTTTCCCTTTTAAAATAAAACAAAAAATAAGTGACGACTCTAAACTGTTTTCTAAAAATGGTTTTTCAAAAATAAAAACGAGTCTCGCATTTTTTTTAGTGGAAAACTCATAATACCCAAAAATACGGGGTCCACAAAATGGCGACTCTGTTGGGGATAGTGAGGGTTAAGCTTGAACACAAATTAGGGAAAATGTGGGGGTTTGATTAATCAATTGTTGGATACCTTCTTTGTGCTATTTGCATGCTTGAATATTGATATCACACTTAGAGCTTTGATTATATGAATATCTAATGTTTGATTATTATATTCATTTGAGATATTGGTTTGTTGCCTTCACATGGTTGATTCTTTTACTCATCTTGTTGTATCACTTACTTCTCATAACATACTTATTCCTTATATCTTGACATCTATTGTCTCATTAGTGTTATATATGTCACTTATCGTGACATGTTGATTATTTTACTTGATTGCTATGATATTTTAATAGCTTCTTCACATGTATATTTTTATTGTTACATATTTCGTTCATTTTGATATTGTTGATTATATTGGTTGATTGCCTTACTTCTTATAGCATGTTGATTTTTCCTCGTCAGAGTGTTATCATTTTTCAGTATTTGCACACAAAATTGGCCTCATTGTTTTATTTATCTCATTCATCTTTACATGTTAATCCCCTTTACTGTACATTGACCTTGATCATTTTTATCATGTTCTTTCTATTATATATTCGTCTTGCTTATCTCATACTCATGCTTAGACTGTTTGTAGATTTGGAATCATATATGTGTTCATTGCATGACTGCTTGATTCATGACCACTCTTCTCCTATTTGATTGCATGTCTTGACTGTCTGTGTGGGACACACATCTATCCCCTTATCTCCAACTCCCTAGTCTTGGTCGAATCTTTTCCTTCTTGTTCTGTGTTTGATCGGCTTGGTTGAGATTTGTTACCTTTCGCTTGCTTGGCTAATTCGAGCTAGCATTTCATGAATAAGGTCAAGCTATGAGCTATATCTATGTTTGGGAGGATTCTAAAGATGGTCGATATATTGATGTTGATTGGAGTCCGATCTTTAAAGACTTGTATAGTCCAAAGCTAGATTTTAGGATATTTGTGTGACCAGTGTGCTTTCTTGGTGCTTAGCTTGCTAGGTTTTCGTATGCACCCACATCCCACTATGCACCTTACATCGTCTTCGAGTGTTTGAGAGTTTTGAGCTCACATCACCAAGTTTTGAGAACCTTTGCCATTAGAACCCATCACTTGAATCCTCGATCCCTTTTTTAGAGCCACCTTGACCTTATAGGTTAGGCTTAGATCCTTTTTTTAGGATCCCTTATCCTACACATGGGTGCATTTGAGAGCCTTTAAGGACACTTTTAATCATAATTCGGTCTAGGATTCCCTCATCTGGTCTCTAGTGTGAGATGTGCTTAGAGATCGATATGAGTTCGAGTTCTAATTGGATCGCCTTTCACAGTTGTGTTAGTCTATCCCTTTTTGTACAGTTTAGTGTTCACTTGGTGCTTTTTCTCATAATGCATCATACCTGCCTTACACTTTTCAAGATCCACTTTCTACTTTAGTTTTAGGTTTTTCACTTAGAGTTAGAGCCTAGTACATGCTCACTTATTTGAGCACTTGGATTAGAGTTGACATGGAGTCGCAGATAGTTGCCATGGATCAGTTCACTATGACTATAGATTCAGTTCATGAGACCATATATAGCCTTAGACAGGCGATGGATGTGCAGCAAGTTCTATGGACCTTGACTCGGGAGGTTATACAATTTGATTAGACACCACCACCCCCTTATGTGTCCATGCCTATCTCGACTTCAGAGGACTTACGCACGTGCTTAGATACACTTGAGGATGAGTTGGCACGGATGAGGGTTCTTGACATGACCATTATTTAGGATGCTAATGATAGACCACCTACAGTCAGTTTGCCTATCGACTTTCAGATGCTTGATATTGAGAGGGCATTGACATTGGATATCTTTAGTTACATTTTAGACTTTAAAGTTCAGTCATGAGAGCTCTTGGTGGAGATGACACACATTTTATGAGTTTTGAGGGTATTAGATTATAGCTTTTCATGGAGGAGAGAGGATCCTTTGGAGGACATTAGACATTTTGTCATATTGGAGATCAGATAGATATGATTTTTTTTTGCACTTTGGACTTGAGGTAGAGGTGTTGGATAATAATCGGATGGTCACTTTTTCATATATGGATTAGACCATTTTAGGTATTTGTTTGACTTGTGAGGTGGCGATTCTCCATTATGTATCCCATTTACCATATATTACAGCTAGTATTAGAGAAATGTTCAGACCATTTAGAGTAAACTTGATATCATTAGAGAGTTGATCTTAGAGGGAGGTAGCATGACTGACCGATTCATTACTTCTTAGGACTGACCCATGTAGATTCGTTGAGGAAGTATGACACTTGAGATCATGGTTGCAGGATAGGTGGCCATCATTTCGGTTAGCCTCAAACCTTATCACCTTTTTTTGAACATTTAGATCGTTGCTAGCCCCTTGAGCCTCACATGAGCATTATAGCCTTTCATTTCTTATAGCCTTACTTACTTTCTACATCGAGATAGGGGCCCTTTAGTGTGTATGTGTTGTTTTCAAGAGTTCATGAGCCATGAACTTATTGACCCACCTTTTTCACTATTATGTGTCATATTATTATCATCCTCTATCATACCTTATTGCTTTATATTCCTCACTTTATCTTTTTGCTTTGGTTTCATGTTCTTTACCTATCTTAAGTGATGATGTTTCACATCTCATTGCATAGGGGATGATCATATCATTTCTCCATTCTCATCTTATGGACAGTGACTTAGAGATCCTTAGTTGAGAGGGTTATTTTATCAGAGATAGATTCTTTATACATCATTGTTTGAGGGTATATTTTTCTATGTATGATTAAAAAAAAGAAAAAAAAAGTGTTTGCACACGTATATAATATGTTTCTCAGTTGGACATGATTTTCAATTTTACTGATGGTTGTTCTTGAGTTTATTTGATCTGAGTCTGTTCCAGAGCTTCTAGGCCCCTATAACCTTTAGGTCTTTTTGTATAAGATTTACGAAAGTGAGAGATAGATGACTTTCTCCTTTGGACTTTAGGTTATTGTCTCTTTACATCATTCCATCAATTGATGATTTGACCATTCTCAATGTTTTGATTTGAGGGGATTGTTGTTGTTGTTGTTTGTTTTTTCCCTTTTGATATCATTGCTTTTCATCTTTTTATCATATCCATATTTGCCTACATCACTTTTCTTTCCATTGATCAACATTTCCATGTGAGATATATCCTCCCCACCGTCTATATATATCATGTTGATCAGCCTATACCATTCCTTGATCCACTATTTGTTTTGACACATTCACGTTGTTTCTTGATTTCCTTACTGATGTGTCTACATTAGACATTATTAGGCCCATGTCTCAAGAGATCTTTTGGATATTATGCACATGCATACACTTAGGGCAAGATTTGACTGGGTATTTATACTGATTTTTCTTGATTTTATTAATATATTACTTGAGCCTACATTACTTATCCGAGTCAGAAACTACCATGAGGCTATGAGATCAGATGTTATCTTTGTTAGCCTCTACTTAGGTAGGTGCTTGAGATCTGATCGATATATGGTGTCATCATGCTCCTTCTTCTAGGAGATGCATCTTTGATGATTGGGGTTGATTCAATGGCAGATAGATTGGTTGATTTGATGATCATTTGATGTTGTTTGACCTTTACTTTGGGATATACTAGATTTCATAAATGTTCATTCCATGGAGGTTGTAGACCTCTTATAGCCCACTTGGTTATCTTGTTGATGATGGACATTGATTCAGTGACATAGTGTACTACGTTTCATTCTGCATAGTCTCTCTTGATTTTTTAGATCTTGTTCATAGTTTTGGGGTATCAACATGTGATTCTCGATGGATTTACCTTAGTGAGGCTTATTTACATCCATATTTTCAGTGGTGCAACTCTACGTGATTATTTCTGGATCCCTTGTAGAGTATATTTAAGATTACACACCAGTTGCTATACTAGGGCATATCACATCTTTATTTAGATTGAGTCGAGTCCCTAGTGATGTAGTTCCTTTGAGGTTGATTGTTTTGGTCAATTGATTTGGCTCTAGTAGATTTATTTGATATAGCATCAGTTTGGGGCAAAGCATCCTTTTGAGTTTGTGAGAGTTTTGTTATCATGACTCCCTTGGTGGTATGTTGTTGAGGGGGGTTAGTTTGACTATTGCACACTCCTGCTCCTAATGTTAGCACATTATGATACATGGACAATCCCTAGTAGTGGCAATTTTAAATAGTCATTCGCCTTCGATTATTATCGAGATGGATCGACGATAAGGTCGAGCATGAGATAGTCCATATAATAGTTCAGAGATCCTGAGTTTGATTACATATCCCAATTTTGAGATTATTAGATTTATATCAAATTTTATTGAGTTGCATCGAGACCTACTTCTACTCTTTAGATCTTCTAACCCTTTATCAGTTGGATTATTCTTATGATATCTGATCCAATGTATTTCCTTTTAGATGTTGGTAGATTCCTCATGTTGACTTCTTGGTGGTTTACATTCACAATTTCATGTGTTGATTTTACATGTTGGGGCGTATTTCCTCTTAGTTGAGATTTTCATATTTATGAGATTCAGTCAATTTTCACTAGAGACATGATTCCTTCCTTGGGGTCACCGAGTCCTATGATGTTTTGATTGTATCTTTGTTAGTTGATTATGAGCACCGAGCATATTATTTTTGAGTAAGAGGCATTTGGGATTAGTATGGTCATTGGATCTATGTTTTGAGCTATCTGACGATTCTGATGATTTGGTGTCATCAAGAGGCGTGCACTGGCGATATTTTCTTACATGTAATCTTTTGAGCAAAAGATAGAGATATTTGCCATTCTATTGTGTAGCACTTTATCAACATCTAACTATTCTTAGTAGCGCATTCAGATGTGAGGGTGGTGGTCACAGACTTGAGCCAGATAGAGTTTTGATACATGTCTAGCCTTTTGATAGAGCATTGATTGATATAGTGACTTTTCAGTATTAGGGTTTCATTTTTTATTTTTTATTGGATTTTCCATGAGGGCACTATTGCAGTTTGTAGATTTTGACATTATTGAGGATCGATATTTACTATAGTCTCTGACTGGTATAGAGTCAAATAGGTTTGACAATATGCTTGATCATCATTCAACATTGGGGCATACGCCCCTTCATTGAGATTACCATATCCTTTGTTGATTTCATGCTTGCTTGAACCATTTGCTATTACTTGTGAGTTATTGTACTAGGGCATACCCTCTTGGTAAAGGTTATTGACTGCTTCGATTTACTTCTTGGACGTTTGATCTATTCATTGATCATTTTGAGGCATCACTTAGAGTTTTCTTCTTACATTGCTTTTCTATAGGGGCATCCCCCATTTTCAGTGAGTTCATTTAGAGTTACCACTTTCATTTAGTCTTCTTTAGCTGCTTTAGATTCTATATCACTCTCCTTTGTCTTGGTTTGATTTTAGGTCGATCATTCAAGAGCATCCCTCATTCTCTATAGATCATCTTAGATCCTCGTTCAGAGAGTTGATATTCATTTTAAGGCATCCCCCTTTTAGCTATCTTGCTTTAGGCGTACAGTGTCCTTATCTTTCAGTATTTCATTTCCATCACAGTTCGTAGTTATTCATTATGTTTAGTTTGAGTTTGTTATCCTTTCTCTTTAAATTTAGTTAGCTTATTCTTCTTTTCTTCTAAATCATTAGGAGCATCCCTCATTTTTCAAAGTTCATCTTAGATCCTCGTTTAGAGAGTTGATCTTCATTTTAGGGCACCCTCTTATCTACATCTTGCTTAGGGTGTAATCGAATCAGAAACCCCAAGAAAATTCTAATTCTTTCGAAAATGGTAAATTAATTTGGTCAAAACCGGAATTTTCTAGATCTCGGATGACGAAACGGACTTCACCGTTGGAATCGTCTTGTGAAATCTAGCTACCATGTTGAATTTCGTCGAATTCCGAGATAGTGGGAATTTCACGTTTTTCGATGCAGCGGGGGTAGTGCGGGACACTTGTCACATTTTGAGTGGCTCACAGTGTGCCACATGTCAGGTGCAGAATTAGTCAAACAAGGAGAGCCAAGTGGGGCCCACGTGGACATGTTACATCTCCAATTGGATGGAAACTAAAGTAGGTGATAAGAGGATAAGAAACTTAATGACACCAATGGGAGGTTGACAAGGGTGCGAGAGGACAAGGGGGAATAAATGAAAAGAAAAAGAAGACACTTTCATTTTTATCGATCCCGACAGTGGAAGGGAGAAATAGGTTTTAGAGAGAGAAGGTCCAACTTCTCTCTAGATTTCCTCGGGCGCTCGACCGTCTCGCTCGCCGCCAATAAGCAAAGTTGCTCTACTTTGCGCGGTTACGCAGGCACCCGCCAGGGGAGTTTCGACAACTTCGGGAGGTAGGGGTTTTCTCCTACTCGATTTATTTTCGGTTTAAGAGCCATTAAAATGGTTTGGATGGTATGAGGCCATGAGTGGCCGTTTGATCAGTCCCAAAATTTTGGGACTCCACAAGCCGGAAATTTGGGACTCAAGCGGCAAATTCGACACATTTTTTGCAATCAAGATATCCATATGTGTAACACCCCAAATACACCCTAGTCGCTGACATGTTTAGGTATTTTTTGTAAGCCTAATTTGACCGTTTAAGGAGTCGCGAAATCGGAAACGAGACCCGGAAAATTACAAAACTTAAGGACAATTTTGTAATGGGTCCAAGGCTGAAGTCCTAACGTGGAAAAGATTTGAGGTCAAAGAAGAAATAATAGGAATGGCTGTATAATTCTAGGAAGCATGAGAGGCCAAAATACAATAAAAAGGAATCAAAATACAAATGGCCAATGGGGGACAAATGTACTATGATAAGAACCCAAAAATGGGTTTTTGATGGCCAAACAAGGCCTTAACAAAATCTGGAATTTAAAGACCAAATTGGTCTCATTTGTGGGAGGAAAAACGTGGAGAAGAAGGAGAAAAGAGAGAAGAAGAGGAAGAGGAAGAGGAAGAAGATGGAGGAGTCAAGATCGCTGCCAAGGTATGGAAACTACTTTGAGTATGAATTGCATGATTTATGGAATTCTAAGGTTTGGTTTGGTTAATAGCTTGTCTCCAAAAGCTAGGGTTTTGTTAGAATTCATTCCCAACCTTGGATCTTTGAATTAAGGGCTGGTAAAACCCACATGGAACAAAGGTAAGTAGGAATCCTCCCTCGGGTTGGATTCATGGTTAATTTGAGAGCAATTGAGTTAGGGCTTAGAATAAACCCCAACCAATATCATGGTTATTTTCCAGGATGGGTCATAACCCATGTTGGAATGATTTTGGGGAGAAATTCATGGAAAGGTTTTGAAAGAAGATAAGAATTGAAAGAGGAATTGAATAGAAAAGAGATTCCAAGGTGAATTTGGAATTGTTTTGATGTGTGTTTGAAGTGTAGAAGGATCGGGGGATCAAAGTATGGAAAATGTGAGAAAACACACATTCTGGCACTTTTCGAGATCTCTGTACCGGTACAAGTTGAACTTGTACCGGTACACCTCGGTTCTGGTCATTTTTGGCCGGTTGTACCGCACAATGGAGCTTGTACCCTAAGACAACCTGTTCGGGTTTTCCCGTTTCCACCGCTTTTATTGGGCCATAACTTCCTTTATTTATCCGATGGAGTGATTCAAGTGGCCACTTAAATAGACTTCAAGGAGAAAAAAACCATATTTAATAATTATCTCCAAATTCTGACTCTAGATAGCTCCAAATTCACCAAAGTGGGACCATGTGCAAGCCAAATTCGTTCCAGCTTTGAACATAGAGTAGTCCGTTGTTTCGACGTATCTCTGAGTTCCTAAGTGTTCGAATTGGGTGGATTCCAGTTGGAATAGAACCCTAGCACCTTAACTTTAAAGGAGTATAAATATCCACTGTCAAATATCAAGACAAGGGCAATTGGAAAATAAATATTTCAAACTGTCCTCGGTAAATTCCAGAATCGACTAGTTGGCATGAAAATGCCATAACTTGAGTTTAAGATCCGATTGAATGATTCCAATTTTTGAGTAAAGATGGGATTCATAGAGGAACAAGAATATATGAAAGATATATGATCATATGACTACCTAGGACCAAAGAATGAATGAGAGATCGTCCCGTTGGTGCCTTCTAAGACTCGTTAATGTGATCTTATACTTATCTCGTATCTCCCAAAGGACATATACTTGAACTTCTGTCAGACTGATACTTATCTCCCGTAGGATACATATTTATACTTACGTCAGGAGCAAAGTTCTGCATCAGAGGTTCACAGTGAATGCCTGAATATTCGAGCAATTGCATCAAGTATCCGTATTTATGTTTATGTATAAGAAATGTTTCCCACTGCCGTGAAAAGCTTAGCACGTTTTAATCCGTAGGTACAGGAGAAGACATCAGCAAACATCCGTGATACACTGGTCAACACACTTGTAAGGGTTCACTACACAGGTTCCGTTGCTCCGATTTGTAAATGTGAAAGTACGCTTTGTATTTGTAAATGGGACTCAGTTATATGTGTCTAGATTTTGATGGACACCACTCCGGTGGTAGCTCTTTAATATGTATATGATGTTTTGATTATGTTATAAGATGTGGGCCATAACCCACAGGTGCCAGTTGGCTTTAAAAAAAAAAAAAAAAAATCGTGCAAAGAGTCTCACAGTTTGTCTCACGTCCGACTCGGGTTCGATCCGCTAATCTGGCCGACCGGATTCGGGGTGTGACAATATGCGTTGTTGTGTGTTAAATTGTGGTCGGAGTGTTTAGGGCCGAAATGGCCAGGAGTTTTTGGTCCTCCGAAGTGGGACTGAATGCTGGAATTTTTGGGCAGTTTCGGACAGCCCACGCACTGTTTGAGGACTATTAAAACAGTCCAGGTTGATGGTTGTACTAAAATTGTCCATGTGAGTTGATTGCAAAATATTGCTTAAAATGAAATGCCTTTATGTGGTAAAGGAAAGAATTGTTAATGCATGGAATTTAATGTGTTAACATGATGTTTGAATTATATGAAATATAATTGTGAATGAGCCATTGGAAATTAAATTGTTTATTAGCCCAAGTGAGCTAATTTTGATGTTATTGCTATGAATAAATAACATGTGGTTAGTATGTGAATTTTGTTAATATATGCATGATTGATATATTGGCATGTGTTGTATGAAAATGGCATAATGCATTTCATATGCACCGGGGCAACCTAGAACAATAGGAGTGAGTGCATGACATGAAAGAAAAGAAAAAAGAAAATGGTTGTGAAAGGAATTTCAAAGGAATATTTTCCGAAGAATTGCCTTGGAGAGTTGTCCAACAGTTCACGTCGGAGAGGCCCATGGATCTGCTTCTGGAATTACCCAAAGAATTCACCGAGGGTTGTCCAGATTTTACCAAAATTTAGTATGTCAAAACAAAACCTTTTTGTTTTGAAAACAAAGGTTTTCTCACACTCGGGCTTAGGTACGCAGAGGAGCGTTGAGGGCTCGAGCAGTGGGAAAGGGTGGGTCACATTCTCATCCATTTCATGTAGATATTCAAGTAAGATCATGAATTTGCTTGAATGTGTTTGGTTGCCATTACATGTGCACTTAGGTGGGGAGTAACCCATGTAGGATAATTCCACTATCGGGCATCATAATTGTCGAGGGAAAATTATTTCAAAATCAAGGTTCACCTAGGATGGACGACCGAAGTCTTAGGGATTTTAAGAAATGGGCCATATATGGCCTTGTTATGTATTTTGTAAAAATCTGGGTAAAAGACCCAGTTTTGTATAATTGTAAATTAACTCCTCTTTGTATAAAATATACATTTTTATGAGTATGAATGTATGGGCCAATGTGGCCATTTTACTCATGTATGGGTCTCATGATATGAGACACGTGACTCCGTAAGTCGATCGCTGCGGGTCAACCCGGGACCCCGAACTAAGGCCACAAAACGCCCCAACTCGGCACCTGATGTCGGTTTAGGTGTCTTATTTTATTTTATTTTTCCCCGTTTACTATAAACTTGTTCATTCATATACTCGTTAAACATTTAACTTTTGAAATATATTCTCAGAGCAAATGATTACAAAATATATTCAAACTCATAAATGGGAGTGTTCAAATATATACAAACTTTTTACATCATTTACAAAAAAAAAAAGACATATACAAAATAGACCAAAAAGGTCCTTAGTAGGCACCTAGTGTTGCGTTGACCTTGATTGTTGATGTGGATTGTCCTGACTTCTATTTCCTTCTTCTGTACCTACACGGATGAAACACCCATGCTAAGCTTATAGCTTAGTAGGAATAATACTCATGGACGACCCCTAATAAGGATCATCACACTTTAGACACATGCATATACATCTAACATATCATATACCTATACGCATGCTTATACATATTTCATACATATCATTTACACATGCTTATACATATCTCATACTTACTTATCATATCATGTTTCATTTCTTATTATCGTTCATATACATTTTGTGTCATTTTACACTTCGCTTCTTGTTCTTGTCACAGTGTACTTATCATCACATAGTAGTGTTATGCATCTCATATCATTTCATATCATGTCATTTATCATATTCAAATCATTTGCATATTCTTGTCATTTGTTTTTATGTTTCATGCCTGCATATACCTTAGAAGTGGATGGAAATTAAGTGAGGACCCAAAGCCAATCATTGTACGGCATTAAACGAACTATAAGGGTCCGAAGACGTTGCTATCATTGTACGCAGACAATGAACTTAAGGGCCCGAAGGCGCCGTTATCATCAGATGAGACAATGACTCCTATAAGGACCCAAAGGTGTCGGGAATGACCTAACGGGCCAACTCGGGACTGAGATGCAGACTTTTATCCCTAATAGGCATGCTCATCTATCCCTCTACCAGGTTCCAAGCAGACAATTCATTTTTATTTCATTTTCAGTACATATCTCATATCCCCGAATAACTATTGTTATCCGATATTTATGATCATTTACTCTTATCTTTGCATTTTCATGTATTTCCGTATACTATCAAACATTTCTTACAAATAGAGCTCCCTTTTAGACAAATTTTCTGGGTCCAATGGGGTCTAAATTTGAAGACATCTATTTCAATGAGATTTGTTATTCTAGAAGTCTAGTTTACCTAGAATTTTGAATCACTCAATTTGGATGAGTGATGGCCAAGTTATGGCCTAAACAATCAGGACCACTCTAATGTCAAAACAGAACCAGCTATGTCATGCAACCTAGCTCCCCTTTGATGAATTTGTGGGTGCAATGGGGTCCAAATTTGCATACACCTATTTCAAGGAGATTTGTTTTCCTAAGTTTGGGGCCACTAGAATTTTAATCACCAATCGAATGAGCGACACAAGCTTACGACCAAAACAAAATACGTTTTAAAAAACAGACAGCATCTCCCCTAAAACCATCATTTTCTATACAAATTCTTCCTCCATTGAGGACTACAACTAAACCAAAAATCATATAACAACTTAGAGCAACCCCCAAACCGAACTAAACTAATCAATCTCATTGTTGAGATAGAGAATTCCTAACCAACAAATAGGAAAACACAAACCTAAACACACTCCATCAAATATCCATACAAATCCTACATAGACAAGGATTCAAACTACTATCCATACCTTAAAGGCTTCTCCCTTCTTCCTCTTCTTCTCTTCTCTCTTTCTCCCTCTTTCTCTACCAAAAACATGACTTAGCTCAAATGCATCAATTGTCTAAATTGGGTAAGACCAAATGTGGTCTTATCCACTTACATGGCTAAGGCCTTGTTTGGAAAATGGCTTTTGTGATTTATTACCCATTTTTGCATTTAAGCCCTCCTATTTCCTTTCATTTACACATTCTTTTCTCACATATTCTAATTGGGCATATAGTCTTATGATCTTATGACATTGGGTCTCATTGGTAAATTAGTAATTTACCTCGAATTCTTTAGATACCCAGCATTTTGCTTATTATATTTTTGGCATTATTATTCCCGAAAACTTTAACTTTTAACTTTTGTTACACCCTCAACATGTTATAAAACTGCTAGGGTATAATTTTGGGTGTTACACATACAGTGCCCCACCTTTTAGTATTCTAGTTTCATCGTAGCTTACATGTTTAGATTTTTTTTGTAGATCCTTTTTCTTTAGTTTTAGTTAGCTTATTCTTCTTTTCTTCTAGATCATTAGGAGCATCCCTCATTCTTTAGAGTTTATCTTAGATCCTCGCTCAGAGAGTTGATCTTGATTTTAGGGCATCCCCATATCAGCAATCTTGCTTTGGGCGTACAATGCCCCATCTTTCAATATTCCAATTCATCATAGCTTACATGTTTGGTTTGTTTTTTTAGATCCTCTTTCTTTAGTTTTAGTTAGCTTATTCTTCCTTTCTTCTAGATCATCAGGAGCATCCCTCATTCTTCAGAGTTTATCTTAGATCCTTGCTTAGAGAGTTGATCTTCATTTTAGGGCATCCCCCTATCAACGATCTTGCTTTGGGCATATAGTGCCCCCATCTTTCAGTATTTCGATTTCATTATAGCTTACATGTTTAGCTTGTTTTTTTTTAGATCCTCTTTCTTTAGTTTTAGTTAGCTGATTCTTCTTTCATTCTAGATCATCAAGAGCATCCCTCCTTCAGAGTTTATCTTAGATCCTTGTCTAGAGAGTGATCTTCATTTTAAGGCATCTCCTTATCAGCAATCTTGCTTTAGGATTACAGTGCCCCATCTTTCAGTATTTTAATTTCATCGTATCTTACATGTTTAGTTCGTGTTTTTAGATCCTCTTTCTTTAGTTTTAGTTAGCTTATTCTTCTTTCATTCTAGATCATTAGGAGCATTCCTCATTCTTCAGAGTTTATCTTAGATTCTCGTTCAAAGAGTTGATCTACATTTTAGGGCACCCCCTTATTAGCGATCTTGCTTTGGGGGTACAGTGCCCCATCTTTCAGTATTCTAGTTTCATCGTAGCTTACATGTCTAGTTTGTTTTTTTATATCCTCTTTCTTTAGTTTTAGTTAGCTTATTCTTCTTTCATTGTAGATCATCAGGAGCATCCCTCCTTCGTCAGAGATTATCTTAGATCCTCGTTTAGAGAGTTGATCTTCATTTTAGGGCATCCCCCTATTAGCGATTTTATTTTGGGCGTACAATGCCCCTATATTTTATTATTTCTTTTTTGGGCATACAGTGTCCTCATCTTTTATTATTTCTTTCTTTGGACGTACAGTGCCCGCATCTTTCAATATTTATTTTTTTAGGGCGTATAGTGCCCTCATACTTCAGTATTTCCTTTTTTTAAGGCATACAATGCCCTCATGTTTGAGCATTTCTTTTTTAGGTGAACAATGTCCCATCTTTTAGTATTTATTTTTTTTAGGGAGTATAGTGCCCTCATCTTTTAGTTTTTTTTTTTTTTTTTTTTTTTTTTTCGTACATTGCCCTCATCTTTCAGTAGCGTACAGTGCCTTCATATTTGAGTATTTCATTTTCATTATAGGCTTGAGTTGTTCATGTCATTTTAGATTACATTTTTGTTATTGCAGTTATGACATTTCTCCCATATATCTTCTTTTATTTAGAGTTTTTTTATTAGCTTGACTTCCCCGCCTCTCGTTCATATTCTGAGTTTAGTTGATTGTATTTTCCCTCCCTTGGTAGTATAGCCTTTGGACCGGTGTGGACATCTTTTGAGTTTTTGACTAGGTTGAGCTTTCCTTGAGTATCATGCAGTTGTCCTGTCTTGCTCCTTAAGGCCTTAGTATAGCGCATGTAGATTCTCCTTATGTGTGTTTGTTCTTTCATTCCTTGGTGGTCCAACTAGTATTTGTTCTCGACAGTGATTCTCGGGCCACTTTTGGAGACCATTTGGAGGGAGTTTAGACTCACATTGTGACTTTATTGGCTTAGACCTTTTATTTTGTTGCTTGCTTTTAGAATGTTTTTAGAGCCCCTTGGTTGCTCTGGTTTGAGCATGCTAGTGTTTTTTCTTAGACTCATTTGGGGTCTCCTTTTTTTCTTTGATAGAGTTCTTCTCATTTCACTCACTTTTCGCACATTCGTTTTACTCCATTGTTCGTGTTCGCTATACTCATGAACTCTATGAAAAATGGGCATATTTGTAGACCCCCAATTAAGGGTATTCTTATCTTTCCTCATTTATGGCCTTAGAGAGTGTTCTCTTATTAGAAGCCAAGTGTAGGCTTGAGAGGTGGCCAAGTGGAGGGTGAGGATGTGATTCGTTCGCGTAGGGGTATTAATCAACAAAATTTATAACATAATACCTCATACTAGCATAGCATAGCTACTATAGTATAGTGGTTCTAGGATCGTCCACAGAGATGGGTTTTCTTCGTGGAAATGACTGATAGTAAAGCTTATGCTGGTGATTTTATTTTGAATATTGGGGTTGTGATAAAAAGAGTGGATTTTAGTGATTAAAACTGAAAGTAAAATGGATTAAAATATTGAAAGAAGTCCCTTGAAGTATCGGGTCACTAGGCTTAGGCTCCTTAGGAAAATGAGGGGTTTTTCAGGTCTTTTCCTCACATTGGGGAGGATAACATATAGTTATATTTCGAATCGGTTCTTCATTTAGTTATAAAAACTGACCCTCATTTAATATCCTTGAAAATGGCATTCACTTCCCATTAATGGTCTCAATCAGTAAAAACATGTCTCCTTGACTCACCTTCCAATGGCTCATAAGTGATAACTAGAACATCCTTTGGATCTGGCATTAAGTATGTGAACTCTGAAACACCAAGCTCATTAACCACAGTCAGATGATCTCAGATAACCAGTTCTAGAGGAAGAACGTGTGACAATGAATACTTGCTTTAAAAACATGGAAACCCTCGGTTTGCCATAGGTTCCTTTGCCCAGTGCCCCTTTACTTCAAGGAGGGAGGAGATTTAGTCACTCATCCACTAAGAAATCATCCTCAAAGGGTGTTTGGCTAGTGAGAAAAGAGAAAGGAAAATGAGAGAATATGAAAGAAATGGGAGCTTCTCGAACAAGCTTCCCAAAAAACCCAACTTCAATAATGAAAAACTATTTGTACAAAGTCTTTTAAGGTCCTTACATACCACCAAAGTCAATACAAATTACCAAAATATACAAATCAAACACTATTATACGAAGAGAAATTGAGAAATGTGGCAGGAATTTTCGCAGGGGTTGTGAAATTTCGCAGGGTTGCAACCCTTGCAAGTTTGGCAAGGTTTGGCTACTGCATCTTTCTTTGCTTCTGCTTTTGCCTTCTTCCATGATCTTTAGCTTTGAACTACAACTAGGTTCTTCATGCTTGAGCTGAATCCCTATCTTCAATATATATAGCCTTTGAAAACAACAAAACTTGCCACAAAATTTGATTAGTAGTCTTGCTAGGTCCTTAACATGTCAACTAGGTCAATTAGGCTGATTACAACACAAACAGTGCTCAAAACATGGAGTGTTAAGGGTGTAAGCTTGACTCACATTTGGGTGTAATCACTCCACTGACCGACATTGCTAGTCCTTAACGATGAAGGAAGAATAAAGCAATCAAAAGCAAGATGAACTATATATATATCCACAAAAAATGATTTTCCAAAAGCAATGAGGTGATAAAACCTAACCTTCAACGAAAGTCATCAAAATACTGCCCAATGACTGTCTCAAGAGAAGTATGTGCTATGAAAATTCAAGTATCAAAAGAATTTCAAACCCTATAGAACCAACTTGGAACCTTCCACAAAAACCTAAGTGTTAACTTGATTAGCTTTCAAAAATATTATGCTAAATTGTCCTCTCCCCCCAACCTAGCTCTTTTCTACACCTAGCAGCTAACCAACCTCAATAGACCGAGAGCCTCATTTATTTCACAACTTTTTTCATTTGGCAGAAATTTGTAATCTTTGAGGGTATCGAATTCACAATTGTCTATGTAACGGGGGTCCACCGAAGACTCCTAACCAATCAAGGTTTAGGGCATCAAGTTATAAGGATCTTTCAATCACTAACTCTTCAGATTTCACCCCGGACTTTTAATAAGTTTGATACTCCAACACCTACAAATTGTTAAACTCCACCTATTCACCCATGTAACGAGCAACAAAGTCGGTGACTCCCAACAACTTGACTTAGGGCACCGGACTTTAAAGACTTTCGTCATATACCCCTCGGGTCGTGCTTGGGTTTTAAGGTAAGTGTCACAAATTTCTTTTTTTTTTTGAGACACATTGGTCCTTTTTTTTTTTTTTTTTGAGACTCATTGGTCTTTTTAGGGATCCTAACCTATTAAAGGTGGTCAAAATTACTAGGCCGGATTTTTGCAAGGCTTAGGAGGCAAGATAGTTTTTCAGCTTATAATTAAAACCTGATATGCACAGTGTGATTAGTTTAAAGTGGAAAAAGTAAGGTTGAAGACAAGAGTAGTTTCAACAATTCATCAATTTTTATAAGCATAACACCACTCACAAAATCGAGTCTTGAGACAAGGTTTCAATTCCTCCCCCTTGAATTGAGAATTACAAAAAAATTCTTGAAAATTTGATGGGAAAGAATGAGAAACTAAAAACATATCGATAAACTAAAAGCGTGAACTAAAGACATATACTAGAAACTAGAAACATATCTCTTATACTTGTTAAAACTATAAACCGTTCAACTACGAACAAAATGGCTCAAAACATAAAGTGCACTTCCTTCTTTAATTCTCCCCCCAACTAAATGTTGCATTATTCTCAATGTGGCTCAAGAGGGAAACTTAAAGGAGGAAGTGATACCTCCTCAAGTAGCTGCAGGGGGTGGAATCTCATCCTCATCCTGTGACTGTGTAGGGCTGGCCAAATGTCCCGGTGGTAGAGCGAAGTTGCGAAGGCTGCTTGGTGGGATTGTTGGGGAATGGACTACTAATTTCTTTGGAGAGTACAGGTCACGAAATTGTTGGGCTGGAGTGCACTTCTAAGCTGGCTGTGCTTTGGAGATCTTTGGAGCCTCTGCGATGTTGGAGGAGTAAGCGGAATAGATAGCAAGCCTAAGTGCTCTTGAATCTGAGCAAGGATGGCTTCAGTACGAGCCATCCATCGTGCCATGACAATATGGGCCTTGATAAAGGCTGTGATGTAGTGATGGCGGGAGTGAGTGAAGGCCATGATCGCAAAGAAAGTATTGTCTTGAAATGTGGATGAACTCCACGAGGAGTGTCTTGAATATCTTGGGACCGGCTGAAAGTAGTAGGGGCTTGAGGGAAGATCGAGGAATTTCTGAAGCAAGTGTTGATGGCACTGAGCTGTGAGGCTCCTAGGCAGGGGTAGGAGGATACTCGCATCTCGAGGAGAGATGCACTGTGATCTTCCCCACTTGGGGAGAAGAGTCGGAAGGGGAGTTTCGGGCCCTGGCGCGCTTCTATGCTGTAAAGGTGGCCTCGCATACACGATGGCGCTCGCGATGCGGCTCAGTGGGAAAACTCAAGTTCTCCAAAACATGGGAGAGCAGTTGCGGGAACAAGAAAGGAATGGCCTCAACCCTACTGAGATTCTTTTTGTGGATCTTATCCTCGAAGTGAAACAGAGATGTCATAATAAGATCTTGTGGGCTAAACCAGAAGCCCTTAGAGATACGAAATAAGGCCTCAAGGATGGCACCTCACCTCTATACAACATGTTGTAAAGGGAACAAATAAGACAACAGCACGTGGTCCACAAAGAGCATTCCTAAAGGAAGTTGCCTCCTGAAAAGTATAGGCCCAGTAGATGTGTCGAGTGAGAGAACCCAGACCATCTCTCGAGGCGAAGGAATGGGCCACTACCTGAAGTCTACTAAATTGGCAAGAGCCATTGGAAGCTGAAAAGCTGCAGCTATATCGGCTGCTCTCAATAGCTCTGCCGGCCATCAATGGTGAAATAAAGAGTAGTAGGGTGGCGCTTACCCCGGGAAGTCATGGTCTAATAAAAATCTATCACCACTCTCGAGTAGAAAAATTGTCAGAGAGTCGTAAGCATTTCGAAAGTAGATGGATGAGCCACTATAGAATCTGAGCCTCATTTAGTGTGGCTAAGATGTCATAGAAGTTCTCAACATGGAACTCCTTGTTGCTACAATCAGTGTTTCCTACTATTGGGGCATAGGGGAATAGTGGCCTCCTGATAGTAAAGCCAAGAGACTCTGTCTCAAGAATGCTAGAAGCTGTGCCCGGAGGAGGTGAAGACTATTGAGGCACCTGAGGCTGTGGCTGTGAAGATTCACCAAGTCTAGAGGTCCTGGCCCACTTGGATGGAGGTTGCCTACGTGTTGGTCGTTAGTGAGATGGAGGTGCCGGAACTAGTCTAGCCCCAGTGGTGTACCTACATGCTTGTGGAGATGGTGGGGTGCGGTGGGGCTGAGGTTGCGGGGCTCGGCGGGGGGCTTGTGACAGCCGTGTGGTCTGAGTAGGGGAGGAGGGTCTTCGACGGGCTTGGGACGAGGAGCTGAAGGGGGCTTGCGACAGCCGTGTGCCCTCCTCTGGTTTTAGCCATGACTGCAAGCTGAAGGGGGAGGGTTTCAGGAGAGGACGAGGGTTCGCAGGGGAGGATGAGGTTTCATAGGGGTTTCGCAGGGGAGATGTGTGAGATGTGCATAGAGGAGGGTGGTGGCCTATTTATGGGCTTGGGGTTGGGATTCCGACGGGTGTAGGAAATGGAGGATAAAAAACGGGTCTTGATTCGGATCTTGGAACAATGAGATGGCATGCTAAAAATGGAATTGAAATTAACTCTGTACGGAGTTCCACGAATTATTGAAATGGGTATGGCCAGGTTGGAGTCAGAGAAATATTGAGGCGTGAGTGGGAGGCTTACAAATCTCCTTCGAAATTTGTGCGAATCTCTTGTGGAATTTCGCAGGGGCCTGCGAAATTTCCTGGGGTTTTGGAAAATTTGCTCTTGTGGGTCTGGACTTACCCCTTGGCTTTCCTATACTTTAGAAAAATAGCAAATCCTTGCAAGAATGAACACAAAAATATTTCAAATAAAAAACAAAAAAAATGGAAAAATGAGCTACAATTAAAATCAAATAAAAATAGAGAAAAATTAAAGAAAAATTGAATAATGAAAAATAAAAATCAAAACAAAAATGAGGTGGACTCTGCTAGTCGAGAAATGAATCTACTGACCCGATTTTTCAAGTATTTTGAGGCTCAAGGAGGGTGAGCTCCTCCTTGTTTGGTCGAAGGGGACTGCATAAGGCTTGAGGCGGTGGCCATTCACTTTGAAAGTTTGGCTCTCATTTGAATTGAGGAGTTCCACTGCTCCATTGGGATATACTTGATGAATGGTGAAGGAACCAATCCACCTCGACTGGAGTTTTCCCTGAAAGATATGAAGCTTAGAATCATAGAGCAAGACTTTATCTCCTTTTTGGAAATTTTTCCGAGCCACCATATGATCATGCCATCTCTTTGATCTTTCTTTGGCAATTTTAGATTTAGAGTAGCATCATTCCTTAGCTCCTCACAACTGGTGGGGTCGAAACCTCTTGAGGTCGGCTCTCCCCAAATCTAAATTCAACTTTTTAATTGCCCACCATGCCTTGTATTCAATTTCCACAGGGAGGTGGCATGCTTTTCCATAGACTAGCCGATATGGGGACATCCCAAGAATGGTCTTGAAAGTTGTTCTATATGCCCACAGTGAGTTTAAGCCGGCAAGGGGACCCGATCTTTTCTATTTAATTCACCGCCATCGAGATGGTCTTAATCTCCTGTTAGCTAAGCTCCAACTTGTCCCTTTGGTCTGAGGATGGTAAGGAGTAGCCCTTTGTGTTTCACCCCATGTTGCGGAGGTTGCAAAGGGTTTGTTGCAGAAATGGGTACATCCATCACTGATTATGGCTTTAGGCACCCCAAATCTAGAGAAGACATTTTCCTTTAAAAATTTAAGCACCACCCTGTGATCATTTGTTTTACAAAAGGAATTGCGTGACCAGCGGACATAATCAACCCCCGCCCAAGATATACGAATAACTAAAAGGCACATGAGGAATGGCCCCATGAAGTCAATGCCCCGAACATCAAATGGAAATCTACTACCGGAATTGGGTTCAAGGCATCATATTACGGTGAGTAAGCTGAGTCATAGCATCGATCACAACTTCGGCATAGCATGAGCATCTTTGAAGAGGGAAGGCTTGTAGAAACCTGATTGCAGCACCTTCATATCTCTCTTTTGAGAGGCAAAATGACCTCCACGGGCATTTTCGTGGCAGTAACTGAGAATCCCCTGTTGTTGTTCTTTAGGCTCACACCTTCTAATGATTTGATCCGCACAGTATTTGAACAAAAATGGCTCCTCCCAATAATAGGAATGAATTTTGGCGAAGAAGTATTTCTTGTCCTGTGTTTTCCATTCAACTGGGACCTCCTCTGTTGCTAAGTAATTAGCAATATAAGCATACCAAGGGGCATTCTCTACAAGCAGCAGAGACTCCTCAGGAAATTCATCATTAATGGGAGGACTATGGGAGTCATGGGTTATGGTCAGTCTGGAGAGGTGATCTACCACTACATTCTCTACCCCTTTCTTGTCTTTGATCTGGAGATTGAATTCCTGGAGCAAGAGAACCCACTTGTGTAACGCCCTAAAAATACCCTAACATTTTCATAACATGTTTAGGGTATAAAATAAAGTAAATAAAATTTTTCCGGAATTTAAATCCTAAGAATAAAAAAAATATACAACCCGGAAATTTTACAGGAACCAAATAAATTTGGTAAAAATGTCAAATGGGGACCTAAGGGCCATAAATGAAGAATGTAATTGCCAAAATGTAAATTAAATGAAATGAAATGAAAATGAATGTGAAATGAAGCTTTAAAATGAGAATAATGAGAAATGGGAATTAATGTGTCGGCCAAACAAGGCCTTATGAAGGATTTTGACTTAAGACCAAATTTGGTCTTGTAAAAGGGCATAACTCTCATTTGTACATTTTTGGTTTGGAGAGAAAGAGAGACACAGATTGAGAGAGAAGAATGAGAATGTTGATTTCTTCTCCATGTAAACAAGAGATGAAGTGATCAAGAAGGAGGAAGAAGAAAGAAAAGAGAAGAAGAGCTTAAAGGTAAGAAAAACTAAACCCTAACCTCTTTTTCTTGTGTTTAGATTTGGGGAAAAACCCTAACCTTATTAAAGGTGTTTGTATTGGTTGTAGTTGAGTTAGGGGTTGTTTTAGTTGGCTTTAAAGAGTAATCGTTGATTTGTATTGGTTTGTATTGGTTTTGAGGAATGTCTCGTAAAGGGAACGCGTGGCCAAATGAATGCCGCCAAAATTCACAAAACCCTTGTGGGTTCTTGCTTTTGGCTATAGGTTGCTATAAGCATCCAAACGAAGTTATTCCAATTGGTAAAGAACTATAAGAGAGAAGTACAAATGTGCTAGAAGGGATTTAGAGCAAATTGTAATACACCTGAATATGGGTTTAAAGGTGAGTTCAGTAGTTCAGTTCACTTCGGTGTGCCCCGTTTTGGGTGTAATTGTGGTGTTTTGGCCATAAAATGAGTTTCACTCATCCAAATTGAGTAATTCAAAATTCTGGGTAAACTAGACTTCTAGGGAAATAATTTAATTTAAGGAAGTGTATGCAAAGTGCTCATAAATCTGTCAAAGTGGAGATCTATGCAGATTCTGTTTTGCAAAATAGAGTAGTCTAGGTGTAAAAAGCAATAACTTGAGTTTGAGTGATCCAAATTGGATGATTCCAATTGGAGAAGAAACCTTAATCATACTTTCCAAACGAGTGAAGGAACCATTACCAATTTGATGGAGTAAGCACTTCAGAAATCGAAAAACAGTGTGATCCAAAGGAGTTAGCATACGACTAGTTTGGCATTAAAATGTAACTCGAGTTTGGGTGATCCAAATTGGATGATTCCAATTGGAGAAGAAACCTTAAAACCATAGCTTCAAATGAGTGAAGGAACCATTACCAATTTATGGAGTTAAGACTCCAAAAATAAAATAAAAAACAGTGGGTGATCCAGTGAGTTGGGCATATCGACTAGTTAGGCATTAAATGCCGTAAGTTGAGTTTGGGTTATCCAAAGGAGATGATTCCAATTCCCACTGAAAATAAAACTCCTAGAATAAACGACTAATATGTGATTGTCATTGTATTTGAATAGGGGCTGATGAGGAGGAAAGTCCGCATTGAAGTCTAGATTCCGAAGATTTGAATCAAAGCGACTATTTTTGGTTTGTTCTCAAACTCTCTATTTCTAAAATATTTGAATAATTACGAAATGATTTGAATTTTGGAAATGATTGAAAAGAAAGTGCATATTGATTTGTGTTTGAAATGATTTGTTTTAAGTGATTAGAGACAATTGCTTGTGAAACGAATTTGCATAAGAAAATTACATGAATGTGAAAATGTTCTATTTGCATACAAATGTATAAATATACTATTGTAAATTGCATTGAATGATTTTAATGTCCTTAAAAGAATGTTAATCTTTAGAATTCGAGTAAAGGATAAATTGGTATACCAATAAGAGTCGAACAAACGTGATTTATCAGAGATACCGATCCGTAACCTGCTGGGACAAGATTAGTAGTATACACCAACCGAGTACATAATATATATATATACCTGTCATAGTTTCAACAAGACCATGCTTGATTCGTTATTCGCAGACCGAAAGCATATGTTAAATTTGATAAGGGCGAAATGATAATGAGATCGAAAAGTGCACGATTTGTGCTTTGAATGATTTTTTTTTTCTTTCTTTCTACCTATGAAAATGCATAGCTTGAGATGACCAATGAATTATAATTTATTTATTGAATAAATATATAGATACGTATTGCATCGCATTGGTCAATAAAATCAGATAAAAGATTGTTTTATAAATATCAGATGTTTACTTAAAATGAAATGAAGAGATGATATAACTATATAGAACCACTAAGCATGAAAATGCTTAACGTGTTGTTTTTATCAATGTGCAGGTACCGAGTAAATAGGTACAAGAGTGAAGACCGCACAAGCACAGAGCCAACGTCAAAGCCATTCGGAGAAGAAATAAAACTTCGCGACACGCATGCATGAAATTGAATTGACTCTTTTTGTATAAAGTATCTTGTGAAAGTTAAACTCTGGTTATATTTTGTAAATGTTTTTTATATTGAAAATTCTGATAAATTTTGTAAATGATAATACAAATGTGGAAGTTATCCCAAAATGATGGGCCTTCCGCAAAATGTTTAGTTTCCGCAAAATGTTTAATGTATATTTTTATGTATACCCAATGAGTATTTGAAATGCGTTTGGTATTGAAAATGTATTCACATTTGTATTGAATTTTTTTTTGTATTTGGAATGGAAATGCAAGTGAAGACTACGTTCCCACATATCTGGTTTGGATCCGCCGATCGGGTTGGGTCGGGTACGATACGCGATTGGGAGCTTACAAAAGTGCTACAATTCTTTAATATACCTAGATACAAACTCGATTTGTTCAAACCCGTTTTTCATTATCAAGAATCATATTTAGGTTTTTCTTTTTTATTTTGTGTTTCTTTTTAAAATAAATAAAATAATAATAACATACATACACACATCATCACATATATATATATATATATATATATATATATATATATAAAACAAAAATATTTGTTTAATTGTTTGAATTTTATTTCCAAAAAAAAAAATCATTAAGATTAATTACCAAATAATATCCAGGTTATTATAAAAATTATTTATTGACCACCCTTATTGGTTTTTGCAAATTGATGGCTTGATATGATTTAAAATTGCCCTTTTTTTTTAATTCAACCTTAAAACAAATTGCTTAAAATTTAAGATTAAAAAGGAATATTTTTCCCATTAGGAGGAAGCGTCGTAGAAAGAAAGAATGATAAATGAAAAATAAAAGATCTTGGAAATATCTTAAATCTCCTTTTTTTATACATATAAATAATCTTAAATCTCTGTAAGAGATCAAAAGAATAATGAGAATAAGCACTTGGAAATAGTAGTTAATACTATTTAAATTTTAGAGAAATTATATTTTATTTAGATTTAAAACCTAGGAAACAAATCAAAATCAATTTATAATACCTTTAAGACCCGGCTCAAGTGACAAATAGGTGGAGTTACGAAGATCCAAGTTTGAATCCTTATATGAATGATACTTATTACAAGAACTATACAAAATGAATAGATGTCAAAAAAAAAAAAAAAAATCGGTTCTCATCATGGCTCTTACGTCCCTAATGATTCATAAAAAACCGACTTCACAAAGTACATTGTCTTTCTCTGTTATTATCACAACATAGTACAACAATGAATTTCTTATCCCTAATTCCAACATAAAAAATTGTAGAGCTGATGCATTTGAATCAATTTGATCAGACTCTACGAAATGGGCTGGGTCCTTCCACCACTTTTTTGCCCAAAACAATAAACACAGAGCAGAAGTGACTACTTGGAACAAATAGAGGGAAATATGCCTTTCTCATGAATGTTTTATGTTTTCTAATTTGAGCCGAGCCTTGATTGCTCTCCATGAGCCCAGCCCCCAGACTGAATAATCCAAGACCAGATTCTTCCTTCAGTAGTAGTTGTCCAACACCCTTCCCCAGGGAAATTCCACCAATAAACTCTTGCGAAATTCGACCAAAAACAGAGAGCAATGTGGAATTGTGAACACTGCCTTGCTTTAATTGGAAGGGTTTAAAATTTTTCTACCCTTGTCTGAGACAACAGAGCCTTCATTCCCAGAGCTTGAACTCGAAGCATAAATCGTTAAAAGCTTCTCCCTCAATATGACATTGTATTCATACAACTGTTGGAGATTTTTCTGGATATCAGACATGTCGATTTCGGAGCCAGGCTTAAAATCTGCTGACCAGTCAAGCAACAAATATAAAACAATTAGTCGAGGACATAAAAAACCCGATAGAGGGTCAGCAACACAACATTAAACAAGCTGAAACATTGTTTTATTATAAGTAGATTATCATATTCCATAAGTGGTTTTAAGAACGTCTTCATGCACATTAAGAGTTTCAGTGCTAAAGGCCTATTTGACAACCTTCTTGTTTTTCTCAAAAAGCAGTTTCTTAGAGTAGTTTTTAAAAAAGATTCACTTGTTTTGAAGCATAAAACTCTATTTGGGAACTCAAAGATGAAAAATAATTTTCCCAACTTAGTCTCCCTATGAAAGTAATGTGCACTTATATATAATGGAAAAGTTCTCTAAGTATATTTCATGATTTCAAATATATTTTCCCCAATACTCTCTACAAAAACATTTGAAAAAAATAAATAAAATTTGTTCCAAAAAATATATTTTCAGAACAAATTCTCAAGAACCTATTTACAACGTAAAGAAATGCCATACGTCTTTGAGGTTAAACTGTTTTCTGTTCCAAAGAAACAAAAACTGTTTCCCACATTACATATACTTCCCATTATTGTCGCTTTCTTAAAGGCAGCTGTACTTGGATGGCCTTCAATGCTTTCTTAATCCATGATTTCCCCACAGTTTGGCTGAATGACAAGTTAAATTCTCAAAGGACTTGATTTGGTATCTCTAAACCTATGTTTAGTGTTTTTTTCCTCATTACTAAGTATGCGGGTTTGTTTAGTTTCCAATGTTCTCTTTCTTTGTGTTTGCTTTTTTGTTTTTCAATTCTAATTTTAATTTATTTTATATTTACATTTATTTATTTATTTACTTTTGATCAATAAACTTGTCTCGATTTGGTGTGGACATTGTTATAGGGCGTATTGATTAACACATCGATTGATCAAATGTGAAATAACACGTATCCTGAGACCAATTCTCAATCCAGAGAACAAAATAAAGCAAAAGCTTTGATTTTTATTGATAAATTGATAAAAGAGATAAAGCTTTTGCTTCATTTTGTTTTCTAGATTGAGACGTTTTATTTTTGTTGATCAATCGTAGCCGACACCCGCCCTACACGCCGCGGGCCAAGGTAATGTAGAGCGTGCTTCTCCAATCGATGGCTAACATCGGTACTAGATGGCAACCAATCCCAAGACAGTTGATCGCTGATTGCGTGTCGCTTGGAGGTCGACATTAACGAGCAACAAATAATCAATCCAAAATTATCTCAACAATTGGAAACAAAGATACAATTATTAAAAGTATTGAGTATTAATGGACAAGAGCATAGGAATGATGATGAAGAACATGGCGGAGAATCCGTCCCGCTAAACTGCTTAATCCCATTCCAAATATACAAAATCAGCGCCAATGTAAGATTTGATGACACTTCAGATGAGGAGGCCGACGGTGAATATGCAAATCTACGTGGTAGACAAAGAGGTGGAAGACAGTGGCGACCAAACTACAGAGGAGACAACGAATACAAACTAAAGGTAGATATCCCTAACTTCAATAGTGATCTTAATATTGAGGGGGTTTTAGATTGGTTGACTAAAATAGACAGGTTCTTTGACTATACAGAGTTGCTCGATTATAGGAAGGTTAAATTTGTTGCTTATAGGTTAAAAGGGGGAGCATCAGCATGGTGGGACAAATTGAGGGAGATGAGGATGAGAGAGGGGCGTGGTCCGATTCAAACATGGCATATGATGAAACAATTATTACGAGGTAGATTTTTGCCTTCAGACTATGAACAATATATTTTTTATGCTTATCAGAGATTTACACAGGGTAGCAAGAATGTGAATAAATATATTGCTTAATTTTTTAGATCGGCAGACAGGAATCAGTTATCAGAAAGTGAGAACCAACAGGCGACAAGATATTTAAGTGGGTTGAAGCAAACTATTAGAGATAAAATTGAGGTGCAAATGGTTTTCGGTGTACAATAGGCTAGAAATTTGGCCATGAAAGCAAAGTTACTCATTCTAGAGCAAACTTGTAGTACTAATTATAGAAGATATGGAAGAATAGACAATAAGGCTCCAAGTGACAAGGGACAAACACCTCTAGCTGTGTCCGAAACTATGGAGATTGTCAATGTTGGTGTAGGAAAAGGGAAAAGCGTAGCGGTGGAAGAAGGTAAGGGTAATGCTTCTGTGCCTGCCAAAAATAGTAACCCTTATGCAAGGCCTTCTGTTAAGGCGCTACGATGGGAGAGGTCACACCGCTCCAATGAATGTCCTCAATGGAAGGCAAGTGGAATGTAGTAGAGAAGGACGATGATGTTGTAGAGAATGAGGTGCGCAAACCTGATGGGGATGAAGATTATGAGGAATATGAACAGGAAGATTACACTTGTGTGGTGAGGAAGCTCATGTTATCTCCGAAGTGCAATGATGAGAATCAACGCTATTTTGCACTAGGTGTACTGTGCAAGGGAGTTAGTGTGATCTTATTATTGATAGTGGGAGTCAGGAGAACATAATAAGTAAAGATGTTGTGGAGAGGCTACAGTTAGAGACGAAAACTCACCCCAGCCCATATGCTATTGGGTGGATTAAAGAAGTTGGTGGTATTCAGGTGCATGAACGTTGTAAGGTGTCCTTCTCTATTGGCAAGTATAATGATGAGGTGTGGATGTGGTGGATATGGATGCTTATCATATTTTATTCAAGGCCTTTTAGCAAGATGATGTGGATGCTAAGCACTACAAGTAAGAGTAGCTTTTTTTTCATTTTAGCGCCAGGCCGAACAAACACAATTTCATGTTTCTATTCAAACACCAGAAGTGATAATGCCAAAGAATATTTGTTGAACCTTTCATTCCTTATGTTAGAAAATGATTCCATCGACTCATGTGTTAATACACCTCCTCGTAATGCAGAGGCTAAGAGTACTTACATCTTCTTGAGACTGTCCGAGTCCTTTTATTCCAAATAAATGTCCCTAAACATTTTTAGGCCGACACAATCTCCACAGCTTGTTTTCTTATTAACAGGATGCCCTCATCAGTTCTTAATTAGGCTACTTCCTACCACCGCTTCCAACAAACTCGCTGCTTTCATTAATCCGGCGAATTTGATGGACATGTTTTGTTCGATGTCCGTCCTGCCTTAAACTTGATCCGAAGTCCCTAAAGTGTATCTTTGTGATATCTTGTTCAAAAGGGTATAGTTACTTTGTGTCTACATCACGTTACATTCTTTGAGACTATTACGAGTCCAGGGGAGGATGATGATGATTTATTAATCTATTATGTTTCTTTATAGGTTCCTACTCCAGCTCCCATTCCTGTTAAACCTCCCATTACTCAAGTATACCCTCGATGCCAAAACCCCCCAATCTCGAGTCCAACACCAGCTACTTCGAAATTAGATCCAGTCTCCAATGATGATCTTCCTATTGCTCTTTGTAAAGGTAAACGTCAATGTGTTCACCTAATTTCCTCATTTTGTTCTTGTAACCTTTTGTCATCACATTCATGTTCTTTTATTGCATCTTTGGATTCTATCTCTCTTCCTAAAACTATCCGTGAGGCTTTATCTCATCGTGGTTGGCATAGTGCTACGGTGGAAGAAATGCAGGCTTTAGATGACAATGGTACTTGGAATTTGGTACAGTTACCTCCTGGGAAGAAAGTCATTGATGTTGTCAGTGTTTGCGCTAGTTAATCTGATGATTATGTTGCTCGACAGCACGACTTGTGGCTAAGGGGGTACACTCGCACGATGGCATAGACACAATTTCGATCCTTATCCCGCTACAGATGACATCCGTTTGGCTTGTTATTTCACCTACGCTATCACTGGGATCTCCACCACACCAGATATTAAGCACTTCTTCTTCATGGCGACTCTCAAGAGAGGGGCGTATACGGAGCAACCTCCAAGGTTTGCTGCCTGTGGGAGATAGGGAAGGTTTGCCCATTTGGAACATTGCTATGAAAGGCGCGCCACCACTCCAAAGGAAAAGCCTCGTCTGTGCACGCCCTTCTTTCCCCTTCTTCTCCTCTTTTTTTTTTTTTTCGCCATCTAAATGGAGAAATATTGCCTGGGAAGAGCAACAAGGCGGCGCCTAGGAGAGGCAAAGAGCAAATGGCCTCTGTCAGGGAAAGAAGATGGAGCCTAGGGCCTTGCAGATTCCAACCCAAAATGAAGTCGTTTTGGGTTGGTCTTAATTTTTTTTAAATCAAAACACCTCAAAACGACTTCGTTTTGGGGTTCTTGTTATTTTTTTAAATTAGAACACCCCAAAACGACGTCATTTTAGGGTTCCTGATTTTTTTTTTTAAAAGGACATCATTTTGGGCTTCAAGCAACCAAAACGACGCTGTTTTGTGTGTCTCAACCTTAAGCCCAATAAAAAACCCCTCTTTTTCGAATTACACCCTAAAACCCTCAAAAACACTTTCAAAGCTGAATTGAAGAGGAAAGAAGAAGAAGAAGAAGACTCAAAGAGGTATACAAGAGCTAAAGCAAGCAAAACACCAACACCAAAACCAAAGTCAAGACCATCTAGCTCTAAACATACTCCTACTCTTGCTTTGATTGATGAAGATGAAGAGATGATCTATTCATCGGGAGAGGAAGATGAAGAAGAGGAAGATTGATGATGGGGGATGGATATTGATGATGATTTTCTCTGGATTTAGGATTTCTTAGATTGCGTATACATGAGTGTTTATTTTTGTTTTAGAACTTTGAATTTAGTGATAATAGGAATAAAGTAAGGAGGTTTGTTATTTGTTTTGAACTTTGAATGTTTGGATGATAGAACACTAGTACGTTTGATTTTTATGTTTGATGTTCTTTACTTTTATTATATTTTTTATTATTATATTTAAAATTATAGACAATTTTTAGATATATACTTTGATTTGTATTAGGTAGGTGCACTCAAATAAAAAGTTCGTGCTTCATATGCTTAGCTCTCAAGGCCCTAAAAGGCCCATGCCTCTGCGGGCACCTTACGTCTTAAATAACTACGCTTTGGAAGTCTTTGTATGGTTTGAAACAAAGTCCTCGTGCGTGGTTTGATAAATTCAACCAAGCCGTTGAGGAATTTGGCATGCAGAAGAGTAAAAATCTGACCACTTCATCTTCTACAAGAACTCCAGTTCAGGTATCATTCTGTTGGTAGTGTATACGAATGATATTGTCATCACTGAGAGTGACTCTAAAGGTCACTCATCTCTTAAGTCCTTCATTCAAAGCCAATTTCATACAAAGGACTTAGGGATGCTAAGATACTTCTTAGGCATTGAAGTTATGAGAAGCAAACATGGAATCTTCTTATCTCAAAGGAATTATGTGCTTGATCTATTGTCTGAGACTGGAAAGTTGGGGGTAAAGCCATGCAGTTCCCCTATGGTTCCAAGCGCACACCTTACTAGAGAAGGCAAAACATTTGAGGATCTTAAGAGATATAGAAGACTAGTTGGGAAGTCAATTACCACAAGAACTCGTCTGACACACGACTCCGGGCCAACAAGAACTCGCACATGTCCGCTCCAACGATCAAACATAGGGCAGCAATTAAACAAATTCTATGTTACTTGAAAGGAGCCTTGGGACGTAGTATTTTATATAGAAATCATGGGCATAACAGAATTGAGTGCTTTTCTGACACAAATTAGGTAGGATCTAAGGAAGACAAGAAGTCCACTTCGGGATACTCTGTGTTTGTTGGAATGAATCTAGTCTCATGGAAGAGTAAGAAACAGAATTGTCTCTCGATCTAGTCCAGATTCGAAATGAGCGATGACACAATCCATGATTTACATGTACCTTCATCAACTCTTAAATTCAAGTCGACATTGAGACACCGGGGCCCCAACAGAAAAACTCGTGTGACAACCAAAGTCAGCTTCTTCATATTGCTTCTAACTTCATTCCATGAACGAACTAAGCATATTGAAATAGATTGTCATTTCTTTCATAAGAAAATTCAACTCATTTTGATTTCTACAAGATATTGAAAAACTAAGAACAATTGGGTGATATCTTTCATGCAAAGACCCTAAGTGGGACCTGTTATATATAAATAAGTCAAGTATGATTAATATTTATGCTCCAACTTCCTAAGTGGTATTTATAGCATATATTTATATTTACTTTACATACAGAGTTGTAACCTATTAGGAAATTTTTCTTATAAAGTTGCAATCTATTAGGAAGGTTAGATTGGCTTTTATATATATATATTCATAATGGATCAATGAAAAACACAAGGAATTATTTCCTCTAATTCTCCTTGTTCTTTTCAATTTTTTTCTCTGGATTGAGAATTGGTCTCTAGATTGAAACGTTTTATCCTTGTTGATCAATCTCGCTACGCGCTGTGTCATTGGGACTTCAACCTAGAACCTCCCCCAAGCCCTCTACACCCTTTACCACTTGATCCAAGACTCAAGGACTCAATTTCCTATTGGTTTGACTTCATTTTTCTGTTTTCTTCATCCTGTTTAAAAAATCGTTTTATTATAATGAAGAAAAGAGTGAAAGAAATCCTAAGGAAAGTTGTTGGAACTAGATTTTGACATAGACCAATTTTATTATTGAGTCCACAATACATCCAACCAAAATCATAAGAAACACCCAACTGCTATTGAGGCTTGGCTCAAGTGGTAAAGGGATGGGTGGGGTCATGGAAAGTTCCAGGTTCAAGTCCCAATGTGGACAAAAAAAAAAAATATTTACCTATCAAAAACAAAAATAAACACCCAATTGACTGGTGAAAAACAAAATCCCCAAGAAATTTTCTTATATAAAATACATATTCAAGATAAGCCCACATCATTATGATGTATTATGGCAATACGTACCCAAACACTATGAGGAATGTAATTCAAAACGCACAGGAATGCATAGCAATAAAACTGCCAATGTGGAACTACATCAAGACTGATAACTTCTCCTTTTAATTAAAAGGGGTCATTTTTTACAATAAATTTCAAAGTCATAAAAGGGCACATTTTCCACAGAAGCAACCCCACCCTTTTTTCCTAAAGCTTGTAGAAATTCTAGCCAACACTACAGGATTCAGCTATTGCACCAAGAGATAAAGGACTCTAATGAGGAAAAAGGAAGAAGAAGAAAAAGAAGAATGAAACAAAACAAAAGAAGAAAGTACAATTCATGCTTCCAATCTCCACTTTAATCCAGTGAATACTTTTACTTTCCTTCTAATAACATGGCTAACAGTGAGGATTTTCACCTAAATAACATTCCCTAAAAGAAGGTATTCTCACAAGCACACCATTCTCTGTTCCTTTTGTTTTCTAAAAACACTCCAGAACCACCAGAAAAATGGTATAAACAAAGATTGGTTTAATGTGCCATTAAGCTGGCAGGCAGCAATTAAGTAGATGGTCGATTAACAGCTCAAGTCAAGCAATAAGGTACAGTGCCCAAAGTCCAACCCTAGCCTACCCAGGTGCTCAAGTTAGAAGGACCCCTACAGGCAGTTCAACAGGAAGGCACTGCCACTCAGGTACAAGAGATCCCAGTATGAGTCCTGGATTGTTTGCTATACAGTTCTTCGGGGGAGGGATTGTGTATTTGTTGTTCCACATATATTAAGCCGGGGTTGAAGTGTCCAACCAAAAACTAAAAGCTAACAGTCTTTAAGGCAATAGTTCAAGTACGACAGCTATATTGAAAAGTAGACCATGTTTTTTCTTTGATTATAACAGTTTTCCTGTGCCAGTTTGGAAGGACTGTCTAAAGAATGATAGCTACTAGCACAGTCATTCCATAAAACAAGAAGAGAGCTGACATCATCAAATTCAAAACATATTCTGAAACCATAACTTAGACTAGCATCTTATTCCATAAAACATTGCCTAGATTCACAGGGGCACATAGAATGAGTTTCCTTGATTATTTTCAGTGGAAAAATATGTGAACAGATAAACAGCCACTCTCAAAGAAGATTCAAGAGATAGAAAATAACCAAATAAAAGGGTGAGCTAAAAACTTCAAGATTTTTTACCTAACATAGGTGGAGGGGGAAGGACATCAGCAGCAGCAGGATAAAAAGCTTTATGCTGAGAAGCATCTCCCTCATGAGAACCCACATGCTGTGTCCCTTCTTTTGTTCCTCCAAGCACCTTATTTTTCAGAACCTACAGGGCATTAAGAAGAACAAAGTGAAAGTTAACATGGGCATGAGAATGAGCCATTTTTTTATCAATTTAGAGTTTGAGAAAACATTACAAAATTGAACATGTTACACAAGGAATACATGTGAGATGTAACTATTTTTTTAATTACAGAAGTTAAAAGATAGGCATTAAACAAACAATAAATAAGAATACTCATTCTAGAGCATCTGCGATTCTTTTTCATCAGTCAACCATCAGGGAATGATCTCTATTACACTTCAAAAAAATTAAAAAAAAATTATATATATATATTGAAGTTCATAATCTTTATAACCTATAAGTCTGACAACAAGCAACATAACATGGGAATACAGCCACTAATCAACACAGAAAAGTTGATAAGGCATTGCCAGCAATAATATTAGATCCATATCTAGGATCTTTATCCTATCCAATGTCATTTCAGGAAGCTAACACTTCTTTCTATTCTTTGATAGAGTTTCACCCGATTCAAGGGATTCATTTCAAGAAACTAGTTTCTACTATGTTGAATCTAATCTCTGTTACGGTTATAAATGGAGAAGCATGGCATTACTTTAAACAGTATCGAGCATGGTATTTATTTAATTAGGCTTCAAGTCTTTCTCCACTTCCAAGTTTTTTAGCATGCAGTGACGATTAATATTCAAAGATAAAACACTTACAAGCAATACAATTTTAAGATAAAATTTGGGGAAATTTCAAAGATCCTCCCTTATGATTGTTGAATTAATCTTCCATGAGAAAAACCTGGTAACTGTAAATATTTTCAAGGCACCAATTTCAGATTTCCAATTTCCTTGGTGACCTCCCTCCAAGAATAGTGTCAGGTCACCAGAGTTTGATACTCAACAAAGTCTTAATCCTAGAAGCTAATACACAAGAAAAAAAAAGGATTGAAATAAAAGGAACCAAATCAACTCCATTCAATTATAATATAAATAGGGAGACCTAAAATTTTGCTTGTCTACCAAAAAAGAGAAGTAATCATAAAATTTCAATAATCAGTATAAAAAAATACAGATGAATATCTTAGAAAAAAAATAGTAATTTGAGAGTACAGAAAATGTCTGCAGACCTATTGTGGTGAGAATATCGTATATGTATACATATACATAGATTACCATAAGTCCTCTATCAAAACAAAGAGATGTGTATCTAAGAATCATACATATATTGCAAGCAAAAGAAGAAAAGCAACTCACAGGTTCATCGCTTGATGAAGAACCTCTCAACAGTTGATGCAGTTCCATCTAAACAAGATTTAACTTCTTGAATACCTCTGGTTTCTGGAATGGCATTCTGCAAAATAAAATCATCTAATCAAGACGGCTCACTTCCTGCTCAGGGAGCAAGACTTACAAAGAGTACCAGCTCCAGAAAAGGAATAAATTGATGTTATTGCAAACTTAAATTGATAGAGCAATACTTTCTGACTTGGTAAACTGGCTTTCTGGTTAAGACAAATAGATTCCATCCTGCTTTTCTGCTCTTCGGTTTGATGATTCATTGCAATGAAAAGATCTCAAAACATCAGTGCAAGTCGTTTCCCTTTTATTGTTGTTGTAGCTCTCATCCAATGTTTTATAACCCCATGTGTACATTGGCATATTTTCAACTGGTCAAACAATGTACATATAGCAGTCAGTTCAACTGAAATCTCACATGGTAGGCATTAGCAAGCAAACACTTGGTATTTGATCATCTAAGGAAAAAAGAAAAAGAAAACTTGAAAAGAAAATAAAAGCTCAAAACCAAAAAAAAAACCAAACAAAACAGTAGAAGAACTTACTTTATCCCAACGTTGTTGGGCTTTTCTCCGATTCCTAATATTTCGCATTATGTTGTCTTCATTTCGGAACTTCTTGATTCTGTACTCACACTGTGAACAATACATGTCAGGAGAATCTTGAAAGTGCTAAACAAAAAGAAAATCAGCTAGGGACTCAAGCAAAGGAATATTTGGTTTTATCAAGTATTTGCAGGATTTCTTTTTTACGTTCCTCCATGTCATTCAGATAGGAAAAAGGGACCACCAGGCTACCTTTCCAGTAAGTCAATGACGAGGCCCAAGGTACAAAGAGCACAATACCTCTCCCTTGGGATGATAATTTTGTGACGTAACGATAGCATTCTTCATTTTTAATGACCATGTTAGTTAAACACAGTTCTCAAGAAACAATTTTGCATGAGAACTTAAATATGGAAACAGTTTTCTTGATTTATTCAAGGTGAAGTACTATGCATATACTTACAATGCATAAGTTCCCAAAGTATTCTCCATATATTCATTGCACCAATAGTATAGAAAGGGGTCAAAAGAGAAATAGATGGAGATCAACCAAACACTTGAAAATTAAAATTCATTGTTCAATTTTTCTCAAAACACTACACAAAAAAGGCTTGAAAGCATTTCAAATTTGTTCTAAGAAACAATCCGTTTCAAAACAAAGTATTTGTTCTAGAAAACTACCCAGATATATACACACTACCCATTCCCCTCTTGATCCATCCCACCCATTTCTCCCTGAAACCAAATGTGTTAACTTACCAAGAGTAAGGTTCTAATTTAGAACTAACTTACTGCCTTTTTCCCCGACTTAGCATTGCCCTAAACAGCATCTTTATTCTGCTTCCCGAAAAATATAGAAAGGCAACAGAGAAATTTTCAATGAAACCAAATCAATACAGTTTTATTAGCATGCTACTAGTAATTTTAATAAAACATGGTCAATAGCACTCCACCAACATTACCATCCTACACTATTATATACCCACCATGACCACCATAATAATAATACTATCATCACTGGTCCAATGCCAGCAAAAGAAAACGACAAACATGAATAGCAAGGTCACCATTAAAACGGGGAGCACCTCTTTCATCACTCATCATCACTTTGTGGCTCACATGCATTACAAATGTCATGCCCATTAACAATAGAAGTCCAAAAACCCACTGTTAGGCCTTCTGATCATTAATATTCAATTTGAAGAACTCTGGTTGAATATTATGCTTTGATCGAGTAGATGACAGAACGCTCTATGCATTGTCTCAGAGAAACCAATGTAATACGAAGGATTCAAACAAGCATTTGTATAATCTTCATTTATTTGGGTTATTTCTCCGCTAAACTTTTCTTAATTATTAGATGAAGAAAAGCTTAAGCAGAGTAACTTGAAAAGAGAGAAGAAATATAATGGACCAAGAAATAGAAAATATGCCAATACTGATGCAATAAAGGCCACTAAGATCCGCTAGAAAGCTCACTGCATTTTGAAAACAATGTTACTATAACATTGATGGCAACAGAATTTGATGTGAATAATTTTGTTAGTGAAGTAGAACAATTTGCAGGTGAGACATGTAGCAGTTAAGAGTTGCATTCTTTACCGAATGTCATTTTTAAACATTAATTATTAGGTTAAAAATACCATGTTGAGGTTTCCTCCCTGATCAGGTTCCCTAAATGAGTTGGCAAATGCTTGAGACCAAGTATATCATCAGGCTGAGGTAAGAAGCTGAAAACTGTTAATAGTATGGTAGAATTAGAAACTAGTTGGGAAAAGGAAACATGTAGAGTTAGGAAACTTCATAATCTTTCCTATTTGATTTAGGGATTGTCTTTCATATAAATAGGTTAGTTGTGATCAATGAAAGACTCAATTTTTCCCTTTCATCTGACCTTAAATTACATGGTATTATGGTTTCATGGAAGGTTTGAGGTAGGGTTTGCCAGTTGATTTCAGAGGCCGCAAGAAAATTTCTAAGGACTTACCTCAAATTCGGCCGACGACACCACCATCAAGTGTGTCATCCCCTGATCTACCCCCTAGAAGAACCCCGACACCAGCAAGCAATCCACGTGCCTCCCTGCATTGTTCCTTTCTTCGGCGGCAACCACCACGCGCCGACGCGTGGGTGGCACGTGACGACACGTGGGTGGGTCTCTGGCCACCAAATTTCACCTCTGATGTCGCCGACTACCAACAAGCCCATTCAGCTACTTGTATTTGACATTCAAGCTTGCAACAGTGTCTTTCAAACACATTTATGTCCAACAACCTTCTTTTTTGGGGTTTTTTGCTCGTCTTCCTTGATTTCTTCGAGGTCCAGAGGTGTTTTGTGGACTGTGGGGCCAAGTTCTATTCCAAAGGTACGTTTTTCTGCGGTAGCGGTCCTTTCCCCTTTTGCGATTCGTTTTTATGAAATTTTTTGGATTTTTAGAGGCCTCTGTTCGAGTTAGATCTGCTTCTATGACTAACAAGAAACCCTCATGAGGAGTTGTGTGTCATTATTGTCATAATTCAGGACATGTACGCTGGAATTGTAAGAAGTTCCAGAGTAAAAATCAAAGATTTCACTCTATTCATTATCAAAAATCACTTAAGTATGCATCTACTTCTATCACTATACTCGCCGAATCAAGTAAAAACAACACATGTTTTCTTTCATCTTCCTCCACATCATTGACTCTGGTGTTTCACCACCACAGTAGATAGGTAATTCCAATTTATTTACTAATGCTTCGCCTTCAATCTCTTCTACCCCATCACATCTCTTTGCAGATGGGTCAACATCTTCGTGGTCCTTGCCGTGGACAATTCTGACTGAATTCTAATCACTTTGATCTTTGTTCTGAGCTTACCACAATTCTCCTTTAATTTAATTTCTATGAGTAAACTCACTCGTACACTTAATTGCAATATCTCATTCTTTCCTGATCATTGTTTGATTCAAAATCTTTTGACGAAGCGGATAATTGATCGAGGGCGCGAGTCTGGGGGTCTCTACATCCTTGAAACAAAGATGTCAAAGTTTGTTGCTTGTTTTGGAGTTGTTACCCCATTTGAATTATGTTGAGAATCATAGGATATTCTCTGGTTTATCTCCTTCCTTTCTTGTACATTATTTTCCTTCCTTTTTTGTACTTTATTCGCTTTCCTTCGCTCTCGATGTGTATATATAGGTGTTTCTATACTATGTAACTCACTCATTCACTAAAGAAAAGTATTCTTTTCTTCTTATTTCATATGGTATCAAAGCCATGAAAGGTTCGAGCTAGAGTTTTGTCATATCTTCAATTCTGACAACCCATCTAGTGGTTGGATCTCTTTCGGCCACTCCACCTTCATCACAGAAAGCATCAAAACTCTTCGCCATCATCAAAACACCTCGTCGCTATTGAAAATTTTTTTGACGACTGTCTCAACTGCGATCGGCGACCACACCATCAGGATCGTCAGGACCTGATCTATCCTCCGACAACAACTCCACCGTAAGAAGGTCAACGACACGCCACAACGCGCGTCATTTCTCTCCGGTTGCATCTCCCATGGGCCCACTTCCGGCGACAGTGCTCCACCAACAACTTCACCGGCCGTCAATCTCTCTCCCTGTCACCTTACTTCTCCACTTTGGTGCCGAAAAATGCCATTTGTTCCTATTTTTCTCTCCAGTGACTATTTTTAAGGCTTTTTAGTCGCTTGAATCTTCTCCCTTTCGTGTTTTTCAACACTCTACTACACATTCAGGCCCTTAAGAGTTGTTTGTTACTTCTAGAAGTACAGGTTTGCTGATTCGATCAATTTTCTACTGTTTTCTCGTCTCTATGGCTGTCAAAGGGAGCTCAACCACACCTCTAGGAGTTATTCTAACGCCCAACGAGTATAAGGAGTACCTCCAACTCACTCAAAGTGTACCAAATCAAGATCCATTTCGTCTCGTTGTCCAGACGGGGTAATGCCTTGCTTGCCTTGCCCCTATCCATCCGGACCCGGATTCTGATCTCCAAGCCTCCCGATCATATTTCGCACAAGGATCTTTTTCTTCCCTTACTATTACATCACCTTTACCCATGATTACTTTAGCTAATGAATCTCAAACCATGGCTAAATGAATCAATTCAGCAAGTCCTCTTCCTTCCATACCCCTTACTTCTGTCCTTTATCTTCCTGATTCTCCTTTTAATCTTATTTCTATCAGTAAGTTGACTCGTGACCTTTAATTATTGATTGCCTTTTCTCGATAACTGGTCATTACTGCGTGACCGAGCACAAGGAGGACGACAAGGCTAAGACATGAGTTTCAAGGCCACTTTCATCTCAAAGACGCCTTCATCTTCCACCAAGCCAGACTTCCATGGAAACTCCTCCCCTTATTCATCAAGCCACATCCAAATACTCTGTGTTTCGAATAATAGTTCCTCGTTTTCTTCTCTAGTTTGTCCTCACCAGGTGTCATGTCGCCCGTAAACATACTGTCCCATTCCCCAAGAGCCTGGGATCACTGCATTAAAGTCTCCTTTCGAGCTTGTCCACACTGATGTTTGGGATCCTTCCAGGACTGAGCCTACCTTAGGGTTGCGGTACTTCATTACTTTTATAGATGATTATTTTCGTTGTACTTGGCTACTTTAAATGAAAACTCGACCTGAGTTATTCTCTATTTTCCAAAAGTTTCATGCTAAAGTTCGAACTCAATTTAATACTTCAATTCGTATCCTACGAAGTGATAATGCTAAGGAATATCTTTATGGACCATTCTCCTCTTTTTTATCCTCACATGAGATTCTTCATCAGTCCTCTTGCGCTTACACTCCTCAACAGAATGGAGTGGCTAAACGTAAGAACCGTCATTTGGTTGAAACCGCTCGCACTCTCCTACTCCATCATAAGGTTCCTCAACGTTTTTGGGGGGATGATACCTTAGCCGCTTGTTATTTGATCAATCGTATGCCTTCATCCATCTTACATGATCAAATCCCTCATTCCATTCTTTTTCCAAACCAACTCTCTTTTGTCTTCCCCCTTGTGTCTTTGGTTGTGTTTGTTTTGGTCCATATTCTTACTCCCGACAAGACAAACTCAATAAAGCACAAATGTGCCTTCCTGCTATTCCTGGGCCAACGAGGATATTGTTACTTCCGATACACATCGATACTTTGTCTTTGCCGATGTCACATTTTTTGAGGCCTCTTCTATGTTCCCTACCACCCCACCTCCCAATTCCGATGTCATATCTCTACCCCTTTTTTATCCCATCCCCGAGCTACTCCACCTCGACCATTGTAGGTTTATACTCGTCGCCCGCGTACTGACACCGGGCCTCCAACTAACTCATCTCCTATGGCGCCCTCCTCTTCGACGCCGGTCTTGTCGTCTCCTGCTGATCTTCCCATTGTCGTTCGCAAAGGTACTCGTTCCTCTATTAACCCCATCCTATTTATAATTTCCTGACTTATCACTACTTATCTTCAATTATATTCGCTTTATTTCCACCTTGTATTCTATTTCTCTTCCTAAAACTGTGCATAAAGCCCTCTCTCATCCGGGTTGGAAATAGACAATGGTTGAAAAAATGGCTGCTCTGCATTCTACTGGCACGTGGGACCTAGTCACCGTACCTGCTGGTAAGTCTCTTGTTGGTTGTCGTAGGGTTTATACTGTTAAGATTGGTCTAGATAGCAGAGCAGACCATCTTAAAGCTCATTTAGTTACCAACAATGAACAAAAAATCAAATATATCAACCGATATATTGCCAAAATATCGGATATCGGCCGGTACCGACACGATTTCGATATTTTAGCAAAATATCAAGAGTATATCTCACGCGCGCGTGGGCTGGAATTTCTAGAAAAATATCGGTAAATATCGAAGATATATCGGTAAAATATCAGAGATATATCGGTAAAATATCGGAAATATCAGAGATATATCAGCGATATTTTCAAAATATCGACTGTGCATGCCTTTGACTTCTTGACCAAAAATTTGACGACTCATATTCATTCACGATTTGATCAAAAGGTTCAGATTTCATTCGCTTTTTTAAAAGCATCCAAAGGCTATAAGGACATTAATCCAACTATTGATTTAAATTTGAAGCTTGATCTAATCTGCTTAGGATTGATCTCCAACGGATATATGATGATCCAACTACGATTTGAATCAAAAAATCAAATTCAATCAAGGAATTAAATCACAATGGTTTTTTGACAATCCAATGGCTATTTTGAATCCAAAAAATTCTATAAATACCCTTAAAATCATACAATTTCTTTACAAACTCATCCATACACATTCAAGCTTCATTTGACTCTCAAATTATTTTTTCTTTGTGATTTATCTCAATATTTTGAAGATCTTGGTATGGATATTGTCTTCATCAAGATGTAATCCCTTCATCAAATAATGTAATGTAACCACATCAAATTTTCATTTCGGCTTTAAAATTACTTATCAGAATGTAATTTCTGTAATGTAATTTCTCGAAATTATAATGAATATCGCTTTCAACAAGCGTATATTTGCTTATTTACGCTCTTTTATACAATGTCGCTTCCATGAATTTCAAAATATTTTGCTAATTTTCACTTTACGCATATTTTCACAAAATATCCACTCAATATTTACCGATATATCCGTAAAACTAAGTATCAATATATCCGTATCATCGGGATTTTTTGTTCCTTGGTTACCATGGGTACATACTCAAATATATGGCTCGACTGCATATCTTTTTCTCCCGCAAGACGGCTCTTATCTGCCTTCTCTCTATGGCTTCATGAGATTCGCCCCTTATACGCTGAACATCAAGAATACATTTCTCCATGGCGACCTTGTCGAGGAGGTTTATATGGAACAACCCCTCGATTTGTCAAGCCACAGGAGTCTAGTTTATGTGCTACATTGTTCCATATACCATGCTAGCCCCTTGTTTCCCCGGTTTAGCAAACTTCTTTAGTTCCTTCGGTGCCAGAGTTTGGTGTATGACTCGTAATACATCAAACCACCGTCTTTCATCATCTTACATTCTCGGGAGCGCATCTATTTAATTTGCTTACGTTGGACGCATATTGTTATAACAAGCAATGACCGTGATGGCATTCTGGAACTTAACAAGATCTCTTCAACCACTTTCAAACAAAAGCATCGAGGAAACTCAAGTACTTTTAAACATCGAGATAGCTCGCCTAATTCGTGTGTGATTAAGTGTCTCGTGAAGTATAGTCTTGGATATATTAAAGGAACGCAGAGTTATCAGAAACTGCAGCACTCATACGGATCGAATGCTGCTTGTACTTGATACAGTGGGAGCTCTACGTAGATCCGTGGAGATATCAACGACTGCAGAGGCTGAACTACACCTCATCATCACCCAACCGACATTTCTTCAAGCGTAGTTATCACTTTTTGCGCCACCATGATGGTCACTGGGATGTTTTGATTCGTATCTTTCGTTATATCAAAGGAACACCAGGTCAGGGGGTGTTATATGAAAACAGAGGTCATACCTAGATTGCTGGATATGTGATGCAGACTGGGTATGCTCACCCACAGATAGACGCTCCACTTTAGGATATTGTGTATTTATTAGAGGCAACTTAACATCTTGAAAGAGTAAGAAACAGGATGTAGTGGCCAAGTTTAATGGCTAAGTATCAGCTATGCTATTTTAGCAACTGTGGAACTCATATACTAAATGTACCTTCTTCAGATAAGAGTCGGGAATGATGAACAAATAACGCTTCATGGTAGGATAAACTGGGCGCGTACTTACACATCGCCCAATCCGCCTTCACGCAGGTGGCGACCAAACATATCGGGCGGAATATCACTTCATTCGAGAGAATATTGCCTCAGGATGCATGACTACTGGGCCACAACCCGAGTGAACAACTAGCCGACACAAAGCACCAAGTCTCTCTCTGGGTCGAGGATTCAAGATGCAGATATTTGTAACAATACTGCAGCATACACCCATATGCCCAAACAATGAGCACTGGTAATCGTTAAATAACCGACTCCCTCGTGCCATGCCTGCACGCCCCGATTTAACACGACATACCACTGCCACACCCTCTCTCTCATGCACGCGGCCCTTGGCACTCGATACACGCGGAGAGTCGTGAGTCCCGTTATGGACTCTAAATCAACATATGAGGACTGGGCCACTAAATTTGCAAGGAGAGGGTCTGAACTCGCACGGCGCCAAACTACTGCTTTCCGATACCTGCAAATGACCAACCTCCAAATCAAACTCAGAGATTGGATGCAGAATCCTCAATATCATGCTTTTCACATTAATCATGTGGATATTCTGTATCCTCTAGCTCTCTTCCTCGTACATTATTTTCCTTCCTTTTTTGCACTTTATTTGTTTCCTCTTTATGTCCTCTTGATGTGTATATATAGGTGTCTCTATACTATGTAACTCACTGTTCAATAAAGAAAAGTATTTTTTCTTCTCTCATTTCACAAATTACATCATCGCCCCTGACTATCCTTCTCTCTCTCACACAGTTATATCCTCAATTTCTAGTCTATCCTCATCGAACCGTGAGTCGCGGCTCAATATGTTAAGCTTCATCGTGCGAGCTCAGCCTCCTGTAGTCAACAAACGAGCTTCCGCCTCCTTTCGGGAAAGGCTTATTCGGCTGCTCAGGGTCCTTGTCCAGCTTATGTCTCACGGTTTAAGTACTTCATTTTTGTTTTTTTCGACGATTTCTCTCTCTTCCGAACACTATCCGTGAGGTTTTATCTCACCCTGGTTGGCATAGTGCTATGGTGGATGAAATACAAGCCTTAGATGATGTGAAATGAGAGAAGAAAATAATAATTTTTTTTATTGAATGAGCGAGCGACAGCATAAAGCACTATCTACTTATATACATCGCTACATACATAAAAGGAAATAAATCAATTAAAGGAACGACAACATTGTATCAAAAGGAAGCGAATAAATCGTATGATTCTGCATCCCATGACTCAACACTCCCCCGCTGCCACATATGCTTATACGCATCAAACTTCATAATTAATTAACCTAATCCTGCACCCTGGAGACTTAGTTAAAACGTCACTAGTCGTCACTCGAGTTGACAAAACTAGTGCAATCATGCATCCCGAGGCAATCTTCTCGTGAAGTGATACCACCACAATATGTTTGATCCCCTTCATGTTACTCCAACAACGCAGAGGCTCGCCGTTATCACACACAGTGTCATTCGGGCCATCCTTCCGTAAGTAGACACTGGTCTCTGTCAAGCAGCGAAATCGCGCCCTACCGTGATCACCGCAATATCCAAACAGTCTTACATGACCTCTCGTTTTCATATAACACCCCGCCCATCGTTCCTTTGATATAACTGAGGATGCATCACAATATTAACATGGCGATCATGAATTCACTAACTACACCTTTCACAGTAAAGGAAATGTCTAATGAAAGGATGGTGAGGTAGTTTGGCTTCCCCAATTAGTCATGCCGATGATCTTCTCGAATCTTACAGAAAGCCCTCTTTATCTAGGTACAAGCTTAACATTCAGATCCATAGGAGTATCTATAGGTTTGCGCCTCTAAAGATACTAATTCCTCCAATACAAGACATACTTTGAGACATAACCAATAATCTAATTAGATTAAGCTATCTCAATCCCCATGAAGTACTTGAGTTTCCCCAAGTTTTTTGTCTGAAAGTGGCTGAAGATATGTTGTTTAAGTTTCCGAATATCATCCTAATCACTGCCTATTATAACAATATCATCAACAAAAACAATCAGATAGATGCACTATCTTGATGATATATGATGATAGAAGACAAAGTTTCGTCAATGTACTCTGAAATATACCGAACTCCTGCATCATTAAAGCACGCTAAACCAGCTCGAGATGACCGCTAGACTGTATAAGAAACGACTTAGCCTACATACCAAACCAAACTCCCCCTAAGCAACAAATCCAGGATGTTACTCCATATATACCTCCTAGGCGCAGGTCGCTACGGACGTGCAGTATGATAATGTTAATGGTGTTCATAGGTAAATGCTTCGCTTCCTTAAATACATGACCCTAATTTAATGCATGCTACTGGGCCCCATGCACGCATCAAAGAAGGAGATCAAGGCAAATTGAGGAAGCAAGTGTTGCAGATAGATGAGAAGCCTCAACAAATATATGCTAGTGTGAGCTACACGACATGAGGGAAGGCAAGCAACCGATCTAGTCAGACGCGCATTGCACTCCGCGACACTCACGCTGCGAATATCCCTGGGCGCACACACTTAAGGAAAACAAGATCAAAGTGGGAGAAGTTTGCCTTATATAGGCTCGGAAGCCTTAGGTAGCAAGCCTCTTAATTGGAGTGCAACAAGGAGTCCTGCAGTAGAAGGAGTCCTGCGGCACAAGGAGTCCTATGGCAATAAGAGTTCTAATCAGGGAAGGACTCCTAATCCAAGAAGGATTCGCATGGCTGCGCTCATGTGGAGTTTCGATCAAGCAAGACTCTAGTCCCAGAATGACAGGTTGGCTTGCAAATCAAGACTAGAAGCTGTAGGCAGGACTCTCAGTCAAATTTACCAGACTCCGCCCACTTGGCTAGATAATTGAGAATTAGATTCATAGAGAGCATCAACATCCCTGAGACATGCGAGTCTTCAGCAGCTTCCTCAGACATTTTAAAGAAATAAAAGACGAAGCAGAAAAGCTGGGCCCGTACGCCTTGTCAGGAGAAGCAGAACGCGGCATCGAGAGCGCAGCCTAACTGAAGCCTCTCAGCACACAGTGCAGTTCACAATCAAGTACACACCGGCATCAAAGCCACAAATGGCTACAATGAAAGCACCACTGTCACGCCGGAGCTAAGAGCAATGATAGAAGCCAAGGTAGGCACTACAAGGGGTCCAGGTTTGATACCAGATAGGCACAAGAGGTCGAGAGACCCAACCCTTTCGCCTTAGCCTCGTCGCGTCTCTCTCTCCCTCCTGTCACAGACGGCAGAACTGGATTTGATGGAGCCACACAAGAGGGCCTTTGAAGAACGGATGGAGACACTCTGTGACAAAGTACTAGCCGTGACCGAGGAGTTCCAGGAGTGGACGAGATCTTTAGAGGGCGAGAGATCGTATCGGGTCAAGTGAGCAATGGTGCAAAAAGTGGGACACTTATCCGCCCCGAACTGCAAGATCCCGCAAAGGTGTGAGTGTGCCTAAGCCCAAGCCTTTAGCACGCTAAATGCCAAAGACTTGGAGAACTTCCCTCTGACATGAAGCATTTATCAGCGCCCGAATACCAGAACAAGGACGACATAACCACCATGTATTTCCGACTGGGCGAGCGGCTTCGTGGCAACCGTGACCAAGAGATGATGCCAAGTACGACCAAAGATGTGAGGCGGGAGACTCCGCAAGAAAGAGTTTAAGGACCAATTCCGGGTCCCATGAAATTGGATGGCTGTGGGGGAGTCTCTCGGCCAGCTCGGCACCCGCTTGGTTGGGAGACCACGCGTGAAAGAGTTTACTCAATGATCCCCCGACATCAAGGACATGCGTCCGGTGCTTCTCCACAAGTCGTCTCAACTTCGCTGTCCGGGTCAAGAAGGACACCAAACAAACCGAGGCAGCGCAAGGTAACCAGACTTACCCTCACCATGGCAAAGAACAGACCGCCATTTGACTACAAGGTGACCTCTTCCCCTACTCCCACCCAAAAGGGGAAAGGCCGTGGGCAAGAGTCGAGCCTGGCCCAATCAAAAGTGATCCCTCAAACTAAGGAAGAGGCGTGTGGTCGGGTAGATGCATGCACACAGGAATCCCACAGTAGGGTAGAATGATCCCCCACGTAACACCGAGTAGATTATATCCACGTCATCACCGACTTCTAGAGACTGGCGAGAGAAACCGTATATCTCCCAGTAATGGAACACAGATCCTACAAGAGTCAACCTCTTCTTCAACTATCGACGCCATTCGAAAGCCAGGCGACTCATAGGACTAATGAACGCCGAGTTGTCGACCAGGTGGGCGCAAAAACATGGCATCGCAGATGGGGCAACTCCACTCTACACGACGGCAGCATACCACTCGATTAAAGCTCACTAAAGATGACAGCAAGCTTAAGGCCATGAATAGCCAAGCACAAGAGACGCATGGCCTGGCAAAGAACGTGGCGATTCAAATGGGGGATTAGAAAGGTACGATAGATTTTTAAGGTGCTCGATGACGGATTTATTTCGGCCCATTCAGCGCCAAGGTAGCATTGTTGCCACACTTGAATGGACTGTTGATCATGGATGAGAAGCAGCCATGCTTTGTGACCTGAGATAAGCCGCAAAGAGACTCCGAGAAGTCCTCGCTCCGCCTCTACAAACTGGAAAGGACTTGTGGTGGCATAGCACACATATGTCGCGACATCGATCGAGAGATCCGCATAAGCACTGAAAAAACCACGCACAGTCCCCATGCTAAGGAGATTTCCATGATGCCCGGTTGCCTACAAGCCGCCACTCGAAGACACGAACACCGATGTGAGCTCATGTTAAGATCAAGACCTCTTGCCCAAGCTCCTTATTGGATGACTCCACCCGAGTTGAGGAAGCAATTGACAGAGTTGCTAGATGCGTGCCAATCCGTACTCTCCAAAGACCGTAGATATGGCATCGCGCTTATTTTCCGTAAGAAGCAAGACCTAACACTCGGATGTGTGTAAAGATTACCGTTAATCGAACAAAGCGTCACATCAAGCATCAAGTATCCAATACCTTTAGCTACGGAATTGTTCGATTGATTGAGCAAGGCCAAGTACTTCACCAAGCTAGACTTGCAATCTGATAATAAGGGGCAAGGTGTGGCTGTGTGATGAGGTGAAGACTACATGTGACATGGTACGTGGAAGCTCGAAGCCTTAGTCATGCCCTCGTATTAACTAACTCACGATATTTTAACCTCATGAATGATGTCCTATTCGACTTCCTGTGTAATTCACCGTGGTGGTCTACATCGGGACATCGTGGATCTACAAATTTAATTCACATCACTCTGGTACACCTCGAGAAGGTATTTGACAGACTAAGACAAAATCAGTTGTATGTCTAGAAGGAGAAGTGTTAGTTTGCTCAAACCGAGATCAAGCTGTCAAATTTCGATTTCCAAGTCCTCATTCTGATGGATGGGTGCGTAAGGTGGTAGTGCACCCGAGATTTGCTAGCCTCGACCAAGGTGACAGAACTTCGATCTTTTCTCGGCTTAGCAAACTACTATAGGAGATTCATCATGGGCTATTCTAAGATAGCCTCGTCCCTTCCTCACGAACCAAAAAAAAAAAAAAAGAGAGGAAGTGGAATCGATGAGTCGCTTCCAGGGGAAGTTCGCTCAAGGATGCTTATCACTGTAGCGCTGAGACTGGTCGACTGAGTTGTTGCCTGCGCACACCTAAGCGTCGAATGTGGCCCTGTGTGGTGTGTCGTGCAAGAGGGGCAACTACAAGATTTGAGAGTCGGAGTTAGATGCAAGGAGCAAAGGCACAAAGAGACCCACGAGAACGGATATACCACTGGCCATCCATTGCCTTAGAGACATAGAAGTTGTTCTACTGATGTGGGAACGCTGTCAGAAGGATCGATAATGTAGCTACACCTTCTCTTCAAAACTGTGTATTGAAGCTCACCGCCACAAGTCGATGGTAGAGTTCTTGGCCGACTTTGAGACTCACAGGCATGTTTCTGCCCATTACTTCACCTCAAGTGGCGTATGAGTAGGAAAGCTAGTTACGAGCCAAGTGAGATCATCAGCCGAGTCAGGCGTACTTCCATGCTGAGGGAGTAAGACAAGAAGCCCCATAAGACTCGACATATCAAAAGCTAGTTGAGCAGGTGAAAGATGGCACCACGAGGCGATACTGGCTAGAGAACGAGTTGCTTTACTTCACAAGAGGAAAGTTATATGTGCCTTCAAGCAAGTTAAGACAAGAGTTGCTAAAGGAGACACATGATAAAAGTGGCTGGTCATATCATATCGCTTCGCACTCGCCTTTCATCGGGCCTAAGATGAAGGAAGATGTGCAAGCCATGTCAAGACGTCATGCCTTTTCTGTCGCTGACAAGACCGGCACGTATGAAGTGGGTTTGCCGTAGCTCCCCATTCCGTAGTTATTAATCGGCGGCGTTGCTTATCGGCTTTAACTTCACGCCGCGGTTTCCAAAGTCGGAGGCTGATGCTAGAGTTTCGTAGTGGTGCGTGCTTTGCGCGTCATCTTTCATACCAACCTCTGCGGAGGTCTACAAACATAGCTAACGCACATCTTCTTCAAGTAATGTTGCGGAAGCATTTTAGATGCCTATGACATAGTGTGAGCAATCAAGATACCTGGTTCACAAGCGTGTTTGTCGATCAAGCCTTCCAAGATAGGCAGTGCAAGTTCTCCAACCTGCTAATCACCTCATCGAGAGCAGAGCTGATCCGTGATGCTGAGGAGCAACAGTGCCACTATGTGTGACAAACACTCAAACAACCTGTTGGAACCTCAAGCTCCGCAGCAAAGCGTTATCTTGCATACACAATTTGCAACGGTTCAACCACTGGAATGAGCCCTCTTTTTGGTAGCACAAATCTTCCAACCTCGCACGCCGATGTGCTGGTTTCCTAAGCAACATGGTCGTACTATGAGCCCGCCGCATCCAAGTTTCATAAGTCTCACAGATTTACCATGAAGCCTGGGACACGCCAGAAGGTGCGACAGAAGAAATATTCTGACAAACACCTTGACTATATGGGAGAAGGTTTGAAGCTAACTCCTCAAATTTGGAAAAACTAAAATGCGCTCTAAAAGAGGCATGATCTCGGCATGATGGCCCATTTGAAATCGTGGAAGCGCATCGGGAACAGGCCTACGTCAAGCCACCCGAGAGATTGAGTTCACCCGACATTCCATGTAGGCTTCAGCGCTCGTAGATCCTAGTCCCAGATAGAAAGTGCAAGCAAAGCCAACCGCATAAGGATCGTGTAGGTCGAGTTCAACAAAGAGATTGCAAGCATCCTCACAAAGAGATGTAAAGATGAGCAACCTGAAGAACAATAACCAAGTCACTTAATTCATCTAAGGACGCCCATCACAGGCAAGTCAGAGAAGGGTGCTACTTGCGGGCGCTTGAAGACCGGGACAATGGTATGTGCGCGGCTGAAGTCAACGACATCGACTACCTCTGGGGAGGTTTTGTTAGCCCCTCAACTAGATGACCCTAATTCAATGCGGCATGTGGGCATTGCCTTGGCCCCATGCACGCATCAGGGAAGGAGATCAAGGCAAATCGAGGAAGCAAGTGCTAGCACGGGATGAGAAGCTCGGCAGCATAGTGCGTGAGTCAAGCACACACATGAGGGAAGGTGCCAGCGCCGACCAACAGATGCGCACGCTGCAAACACGACACTCACGCCAGGAGCCCGGCACCACTCAAGGAAAAAAAAAAAAAAAAAAAAAAAAAAAGAGATCAAATGGGAGAGAAGCCGCTCTTATATGTTTTTTCTTAGGAAGCTCACAAAGAAGTCTCCTAATCGAGTGCACAAGGAGTCCTACAACAGAAGGAGTCCTACCGCAAAGCAGTAGAGCCCCAATCGTGGAAGGACTCCAAATTCAAGAAGGATTCGCATGGTCAGGCATGAGTCCCGACCGCAAGACTCCTAGTAGTCCCGGAAGGATTCGCATTGGCTTCAAATCGTTGAAGACTTAGAGTTGGGCAGACTCAATGATTGTGACTGCAGACCGCCCTCGAGCAACCTATAAAGGGTCATGTCACGATTGGCTAGATAATCGAGAATTTGATCCATGAGAGCATCGAGCATCCCAGGGGAGCCTCGCCAGAAGAATCTTGTATTTGGCAACAAAAATGAGTCGTAGCATAGCGTTGCCTCGCATTAATTCGCTGCTGCGAAACGCAGTGCAGCACGAGAGAAGGTTAGCCTAGTGGGTTCCTAAGCACCGCACACGCAAACCATAAATTGGGCGTGTGACAGCAGTCATAGATAAGAGAAGACGAATGGAAGCCATCTTGGCAACAGGAGAAAAAGTGTCATAGTAGTCGGAGCCATATATCTAAATATACCCCTTGACAACTAAATGAGCCTTAAGATCATTCCACTATCCCACTTAATCTTAATAGACATAATCAATGGGGAGACTTACCAATGTAAGGTGACTAGGTCCCATGTGCCAAAGAGAATCCAGACGTACCATTTCTTCAACCATTGCATGTTTAAAATTAATGGTATACATCATAGCGCTTTAGGAAGATAAACAAAAGACAGGAAATAAAAGGCATTGGGAAGATAAGCAAAGGATAAGACAGAAATTATAAATAGGATAAGGGTTACGTAGAGGAACGTACTCCACAATCCGCAATAAGATCAACTGGAGACAAAGAAACCGCCGCGAGGAGGAAGCCATGTTAAGAGATGAGAGTCACCAAGGGCCCGTGTCAATACAAGCAAATAAGTATAAACCTCGCAATGGTCGAGGTAGAACAAAATTCGGCAACGATGAGGTATCTGAGACGGGATAAAGAAGAGGTAAAGATATGACATTAGAACTGGAGAGACGTAATTGGAAACATGTAGTTCTCAAAAATGTGACATCTGGGCAGAGACAAAAAATACGGGATGTATATCAGAGAGAAGCAAACGATATATCCCCTCGCCTGACTAACTGAGGGAAGACACACTTCGTGGCTTCGCGCAGAGCTTGTCTGCCTTCAGAGTAAGAATATGGGCAAACAAACACAAACCAAAGGGCGAATGTGGCAGGGAAGGCAAAAGAGAGGGGGTTGGTTTGGAAAAAAGAATGGAATAAGAGATTTTATCATGTAAAAAGGAGCGACAAAGATACATTAATCAAATAACAAGCAGCCTAAGGTAGATCCCCATATATGTTGAGGAACAGATGGTGGAGTAGAGAGCAAGAGCTGCTTTCAACCAAATGATGGTCTCTACGCGCCACTCCATCTCCTCGAGAGTGTGTTGCAAGAGACTGACATGAAGAATCTCATGTGGTGACAAAAGGATGAGAATGGTCCGTAAATATTTCGACATATCACTGTAGGATACGACTGGCATTAAATCGAGTTCGAACTTCAAGACGGGAACTTCTCAAAACTTGGGCCTGTTTTCAATAAAAAATAAATGCAAGATAACTGAATCATCTATGTGCACAGCAACGCGAACCTTAAGGTAGACTCGATCCAGGAATGACCCCAAATATCACTGTGGACAAACTCGAAAGGAGACTTTGTCCGTTGTTCTAGGAGCTTAGGGAATGGGACACGAGTATGTTTCCCAAGCTAACATGACTCACATTCGATTGAGGATAGACTAGAAAAACGAGGAACCATTACCAGAAACTTGGAAATATTCGGATAACCAAGGCAACTATGAATAAGAAGATGAGTCTCCATGGAAGTGCAATCAGTGGAAGATGAAGGCGAACTGAGATGAAAGAGCCTAAACGCCTCACGGGTCCAGCGTTTGATCGCTCCTCCCGCATCTGATCCCGTAATGTGACAGAATTATCTATAAAGGTAATCAACCAATTAAGGTCACAACTAACTTATCGGGAGATAGAAAGCTATTAAAAGATAATCGAAACATAAAGGACGGCGTAAGGTATGGGAAGGAAGAGATCACAAAACCAATTCTTTAGTCATGGTTTGCAACCATTAGCTAAAGTAATCATGTAAAGGTGATGTAATAAATGCGGGAAGAAAAAATCCTTATTACTAGAAATATGATCGAGGCTCCAAAAATAAGAACTGTGGTCCGCGAATGTGAGCGCGTACCTGGCTCTTCATAACGTGACAAAATGCGGTGGATGCGAATAAAAGGTGGAGATGCGACTCCTTGAAATTACGTTGAAACAATCAAATAAACTTCTAAATCAACAAAAAAGCTACCAAGAGTGATCACAAGGTCTATCTAAGTCGCAGAATCATGATCTGACTAATGACTGAGAGATGGCTGCCAGTAACGTCGACGCTGTCGAGGACAAAAGCGTGTAGAAACCTACAACTACAAAGTGTCAAATGAAGAACCGGGGCATTGAGGCTCACATACGTCGACGAGCCCGCAGTGGAAACACGTCAAGTGACTGGCGCCCCACACGCTTAGCCGTGAGGAGTCTGTCTGAGAAGATAGCAGCGCATGGAGGCGCACAATCACCGGGCTGATGCCTGGGTTCCTCCCGACCGGCAGACAAATCCCGACGCACCTATGGTGGCTGTCTCCAAATGGAGATGGAGTAAATGCTGCTCGTCTGAAAATTTTCCCAAAGAACCTAGGTGGTCCGATGGCTATGTGGAGGATTCCGTAGATGGAGGTGAGCTGGTCGCGCGATACGACCGCCCATGAGCGCCGCGTTTAGCCGGGAACCATGGCAAAACCCTAACCCGAGCCTCCATGGCCTTCGATATCATGTGAAATGAGAGAAGAGAATAATGTTTTTTTCATTGAATGAAAGTGAGTGAATAAGTACAGACCTATCTACTCTATACATCGGAAAGACATAAAAGGAAATAAATCAAGTACAAAAAGGAAGGACAAATATTGTACAAGAAAGGAAGTGAATAAATCAGAGGATATTCTAAGAATATCCTATGATTCTCAACAAACGACATCACAGACGCGGACTTTAGTTCTTTACCTACTCAGCAAAAGGTTATTGCCGCTGAGTGTTCAGTAAAGCTTAACTCGACGGGTCAATTCAGGATCAACGTCCGTCTCGCTGGCGGTTGAAAAATTTTTTTTTTTTTTTTTTTTTTTTTTTTTTTTTTTTTTTTTTTTTAAAAGTTTTTGCCTCCGACTTATGGATTCGATACATTTTCTCCCGTAGTGAAGTCGACACCGTCCGCTTGTTCATCTCCTCGCATCTTATGATCTGACTTGCATCAACTCGACATCAAAAAATGCCTTTCTACACGAGATCTTCGCGTTTGCGGAGGAACCTCCGAGGCTCGGCTGCAGGTAAAGACAGGAATGCGTTTTCTTCTGAAATCTCAGATATTCAAACACTCCCTCGTGCTAGGCCTAGCAACCACCAGCAACTAGACATTCGGGTACAAGTTGTAGTCCTGGATCACCTCTATCTTTATAAAAATTCGGGCCGCATTATTCATCAGTAGTGTATGTGGATTATTTAATAATGGGAAAGAGACTCCAAAGTATGAATATCTCCCTCAAATCCTCTTCATAGTCGCTTCACACAAAATGATTGGTGGACGCCGCATTGGTGTTGCCAAAGTCATGGGCAGAAGTGAAGGCACCATGCGTTTTTATCTCAAACGAAAATACGTACTTGATATCGCATTCACACAAGGAAATCGGGCGTAAAATCGGGCGCCAAACCACGTGAAGCACGGCGGCTCCCAATGCACAACTCACTACGGCGAGAAGATCCAGAGATACACGTACATCATTCTGAAATTGAATTTATCTTACAAGAACTCGCCTGATATTGCTTATTCAAAGAGTATTTTGAGTCGCATATGTCATCTCCTACGTCGCCAAACTGTAGAGCACATCCTATGCTATTCGAAAAGAACTCCTGTGGCGGTAATATTGTATATAAGAAGCATACTCAAATCGAGTCATTTCGACGCGTATCGTAGGATCTAAAGAAGATAGGAGATCCACCTGTGTGATATTGCGGTTCTTTTCGAGGAAATCTAATCTCGCTGCTTAAGAACGCTGTGCGTTGTTCGCGGCCTGAAGTGAGTCGGTATGTAGAGCTATTGATCGGGCTTAGCGCAGACGCGATACGCCGCTATCGATTGGGAGCGCATCGAAACTTCTTTAGTACCAAGAAGTTTTTTTGATGATAACCAAGTCAGTTGGCGTATATAAAGATCTAACCCAGATTTACGAACAAACCAAACATATCAGTCAGACACATTCTCGTTCTGCAGGGAGTAAGATCCAGCCAAGTTAATCTCCACAAGATATGTAAATAACCAGATAACAATTGCATATCTTCATTGCAAAACACTACAGCCTCGAGATCACACACACTATCTTTTGTAACGTAGTCAGAGATAATCAACATCTACGCCTAACTCATGAGCCTATAGCATTTAATTAGAAACTAATAAAAATGAACATGTGTAGTTAGGAAACTTCATATTCCTTCCTATTTGATTTGTTGACGCTCAGATATAAATAGTACTCAATTCAATGAAGACACAATTTTTCCTTCAATTAATTATGATTACAAAAACTAATAAAAAATATAACTAAAATTTTTAGGCCATTTTATTTTGTTTCTTATTCTCAGCCAAGTTAATTTAACTTTGATAACCAAACCAAAATCTTACTAAATGACTAGTTCGGATGTCTCTAGGTCAAACCAAACTTGCATGTAGCTCAGATACTATTACCCCATATAGAAAAACAGGGCAATTAAACAACATGGCCAAATATTCAACAAAGGGCAAGGTTCTAGATAGATGTTTGATTAATTGACTGTCATATCATGAAACTCCAGATTGGGGCCCATACAAATAGCATTGATAAACAAAAAGGACCCTAAATCACAGGTTAAACCATGTTATGAAGGGGAACTTTTCATCTCATTAACCTCTCTTCATTTTGTCCACCTGAAAAAGAGAAACAGAAAAGGAAAGAGAGGGAGAGAAAAAGACTACAACCTATACTTGGAACTCTAAGAGGATCAACATGCTCCTTATTTATTCACATGATTTGTTTAAAATGTTCATGTTGGATAGCCCTATGTCTGCCAACCAAAAACCATAGGATTAAAGCTTCCATAGTTGATTTTGAGATGTATTAGAATCATACCCCACATCACTTAAATACCAATACTTGAATTGAACCTCAAGTTCATTGCCGGGAGCCACTACACTACACTACACCCTTGAGGGGCCTCTGTTTTACCCAGACATTATAATTGCTAATAAATGAAACAGAAAGTAGAAAAATCAAAAAAAAATAAAATTTTACAATCAATGGTGTATGATCCACATCTACACTTGATCAAAGATTTAATGCATGTCAGCTCAAGCACATCCATGAAGATAATGAAATGGTGGAAAGGATAGCAGAAGAGTTTTAACAAGCTAATCAGGTATTATATGGATAAAATTCACCAAAGAAATAATCATAAATGGATATGGTGAAGCAAATTACCTACCAGGACCCATAATATTTTGATCGCCGATTTCAACAATAAAGGAAGATAGAAGATTGACATATAGTGTCATGTTGAGTATATCATTGATTTTCAGAGAGGTTTGAGCTATTTATCTGTCTCTCATGAAAAGATGGACCTGGTAAAAACTCACGAAACAGAGGTTGAATAAGCCTGAGATCGTGGAAGCTACGGTAGATTCGAGGAAATAAATTAAATTTCAGCACATTTGTGTCCACCCCTCTGAATGTAACTGGAGTATTATCAAGACTGCTTCGATTCTTCAATAAGCCAGTGATAGTACTAGTTATTTTTCTTAGCATGGCTTTTTTGCCAGAAGGCTGAACTGGAAACCAACAGCAGCTGCATATTTGAAGATCCAATAAAAGTGCCAGGTGGATATATAAATTATCCTGAATAAGCTGGCACTTGCTGCACTTAAGGGTTGCGTGGTTGGTCCTCTAATACTAGTGCTTTGACAAAAATAGTTCACAAATGCGGATAGAGGCAAAATTCTGTGGTCAATGAAACTAGGATTCCCAGTAACCAAAGTTCCAAGGCCACGCAAATTTGAACAGCTCATACTAGAGATGGTTGTTATATTAAATTCCATGTCATTAATGAAAGAAGCTAAATCAGGGGCATATTAGTTATTACTCATTATGCACTCAATGCGTCTTTCTTTTGATATGATTTGATAGCAACCTGCAAATTTCATTTCAGAACTGAAAGCTGTTATCACTCAAATCTATAATGATCTGAAATAAACCCCAAAAAGATATAAGCTGAATGAAACTAAATATCACAAGATTCACAACATTGCCACTATTTAGAGAAAGATTCTATCAATTACTCACGCAGAAAATAAACCAATGAAAAGTATCCAACTGGCTATTGAGAAAGTTCCACCAAGTTCTGTTTTCCGCTTTTTAACTACCTTCTGATCCTCCTGCATAAAAAAATTGCCAGCTCCAGTAAGCCGAATGTTTAACCATCCCAGGTGCACTAAAGCTAGAAATGAGATTGTAAAAAAATATAAATATAAATAAACAAAAGCCAATAATGGAAAAAATGGAACCTCATATAGAAATATTAAGTAATTGCTGTAGAAAGAAATAGCAATAGATCATTTCTTAAGCGCAACTGATAAGCTTTTATGTGGACTTTTACAAATCTAATCACAACCCAAGGTCAACGAATACCTGTTCATAATAAAAAGTGAGTAGGAAACACACAAAGAATAAACAAGAACATGATGCAGGATCTGCAACAGAAAGACTTTTACATTTGAAATTTGTGGGAGAATATGAAATTCATCTTGATGTAACAGACAAACTGCAGCTGAATTGATTGACCAGGACTCAAAGTGTAGTCGGTGATAGCATGTAGTGACAGAACATTCTCCTTTTAAAAATCATGTTTTTATAACTAAGGAACAAGATAATAAAGCGTAACTCATATTATAGTTGGTGAGAAAAGTTTCAAAGATTTAGGCTCCATGGGATTTATAATTTTACCCAAAAGTCCAGCCAAATGGGTGGCTACTTTATTTCATGCTGGCATAGTTTTATCAACCCCTCTTGCTATATCTTAAACCTTCACCAATGGTTTCCATATAGAAAGATCCTTGGAGCAGACACCAAGGGTTATGTTTCTTCCTAAGGATACTCTTTACTTTAAGTCTTTAGGGGACACTATATCAAAATTTTCACAAACTTGTTGAACATTGGCATTCAACCTCGCCAGGTGGATTTTGGTTCAGAAAACCCAAAAAGGAGAGAGCAAAATTAGAACTCTAAATAGAATCTCCATAAGTTTTAGGTTGCAAAGGCAATCCAAGACAAATATACAAAACAATGTACAAGTATGCCCTAGCTTCCTGCGTATCAAAAAAACAAAAATAAAAGGGCTTCTATACTCCCTTCCACTAGTGCTAGGAGCCTACAATTACAATCACAATTACGGAGCTATGACTGATCGATTTCAAGAGAATAAGCATTAAGTTCCCTCTATGGTCTCTATAATCTCTCCAATTCCACTTGGCTTGGGTTTCTCAAATAGCACCCATCAAAACTGATCTTGGGAATCTGATTGAAGAGGAGAAGACCACTTGCAACAAATGCCCTCTTCTTGCTTTGTGAAATTGTTGTTTGTTTCATAATCAAGCTCATAACAACTTTTTTGAACTCTTTGGCTAAATAAATAAATCAACACATAAAGAGCTAAAAGGAAGTACTCCTTTGACATACTCCATTTAAACCCCAATCCCCTTGACCAAAAACACAACCCTTCCTGAATATCAACCTCTCACTAAATCTGTGTTTTTCCTCCTTACAAGATCCCCTTATTTTTCCAAGTGTAGGATATTCATCCTTTTCCAATAAGATTCTCTCCATTTCCTAACCCAAACACAACTTCAGGTAACCCCTTAATCCTGATCTTTTCCTATTGATAAAGACTTCAACATCCATATCTCCATACATATAACAAAAAAACCACTAGACGTCGTATAGTGCAAATGAGCCTAACCAGTTGCTTTGAAGGCATTGCCAAGTAAATATGTACAAAAGTAAGGGTTTATACCAAAAGTATATTTTCTAAAACAATTCAGAAAATTCACGGTCCACCATCTGCCAAATCACATGAACCAATCACACAAATTGGTAGTACCAATGGTGACAAGCAATGATCACTCCCCCCCCCTTTTCCCCCAAACTTACATCTCCGACGATGTTCTATTTGTGTGACATTAATCTGTCTCCATTATTTTTGCCGAATCAATTTATCGAAATTATGTCACAAAGAGAATCAAAACAAATAGAAATTCCCGAACAAACACATGGCACAGGCACAATAACTGCTAAATCTTACTAATCAAGCTATTGGGTCTAGTAAACGAGCACTTCCGTGAACTCATTTCCGAAAAAGTGAAAACATCACCATGAGAAATCCCCAGAACTTCATTTCCAAAGAAAGAGAGGACATTACCAACCAATGTCGAGTTGCGAAGGAGATATCCAATCTGCTAATCCACCAGCGGATCCGAAACCACATCGTGCTGCCATCGCCGAGACTCCCGAGCCGAACCAAAAAACAGAAGAAGAGCCAGGAGATCAGCATGACAGCTGTTGCCTCGAGGAACATGGCTTGGGACTGCGTGAACTTCTTGATCTTATCGAAGTCAAAGATGGTCGTCGGAAACGAGATTGAGAAGTCAACCCCGGAGTTCACCTGCCAACCATCCGCCGTGGTTTCTCGGAACAGACTGCAGACCCCGGTGGTAGCATTCAGGATGTAACCGGGGTTGCAGCTGCACAAAGTCCCGTTGTAGCGGAAGGCGTTGATTGGACAAGCCCGAACCGAGCTCATCCCGCCGCGCTGATTGATCCAAGAGAATCCTTCAAAGATAGAGGAAGAAATTTCTACAAAGGGAAAAATCTAGGGGGGGAAAAAACCAAACTAGCTCATTCTGGTCTCCTTGAATGAGAAATTCGAGAGAGAAAATTTTGATAAGACAGAAAAGTTGCCCGGGTATTCCAGAAACAAGCTCGCTCTGGTCTGTTTGGTCTGTAGGATTCTTAAAAAATAAAATAAAATAAATCCTGTGAAAAAAGAAAGAAAAAAAAAGGAAAGATAAACTTTTCGAGAGACAGAAAGCGGATTCGGAACGCAAATTCCAGGAAGACAAGAGAGAGCAATGGAAAGAGAGGAAATAGAATTCTAGTAAGAGAGTTTTTGGCACCACCGAATGGAGAACAACAAAATCTGCCTCAAACGTTGGTGTTTGGCAGAAAAGAAAAAAAAAAAAAAAAAGAAAACAGAATGAGGAGGAAAAAAATGAAGTTTGCTTACAGCAGTGGGACTTGATGGCATTCAGATTTCTTCGTGGCTTCCAGACTTGCCCCGGCAATGAACAAACAAAGGAATTTTCTGCCACGTGGCACCTGTCTCTCTTTATAATTCAATCATATTTTCAATTTTCTTTCCGGATAATATATTAATTTAAAAAGCAAATAATAAAAAAATGCACGTGTAAGTTGTAACACATTTTCCTTACTCTTCCAAATAAAGTAGAGAGGGCAATTCGGTCAGAAGAGTTGAGCTGGACAGGGTTAAAATTAGGCCAATTTTTTTGGGCTAATAAATTAACAATCAGTTATGTCCTAATTTCAAGTGGATCGAGTTAGCTTAACAAGTCGGACCAAAATTATTATCACTATAAATAATATATATATTTAATGTATTAGAGATAATAAATTGATCAATTTAACTCATTTCGAAATAATCCATTTTGCAATTGCATCAAAACTAGACTATTATTAATCACTCCATTTTTTATTCGGGGTTAGCTATCAATCAACTCAACCCAACCCAATCCATATGAGTTATGGGCCAAAACGGGCTAAAATGAGTCAAAATCATAAAAAATGTTTAAAAAAAATTATTTTTATAAATTTATCATTCTTTTCAAATAATATATATATATATATATATATATATATATATATATATATATATATATAATAATTAATATATAAATGATTGAGAGTTTAAATAATAATATAATAATAATAAGAACAAACTTAAATAAACAACACGCAAAGACTAAGTATATAACCAAAGTATAAAACTAACTACCTAAATAATACCAAAACAATGCTAGAATAACTAAAAAAAAAAAAAAAAAGACATATAAAAAACAATTCAAAAGATCAAATTAAATCCATGCCAAGACCGACAACCTATCCTCGAAGGCCACCATAAAATGACCACAAACATTCCACAAAAAAATGAAGCTATAACAACCACGTGATGTCTCTCCGGCTCGTAAAACCAGCCTCCCAATGGGCCTCGTGACACAACAAACCATTAAACAACCTAAATAGAACTAAAAATGGACCATAACTGTTATGTGAGGTCCGATTCAGGCGATTCAAAAGTTCTTAACGACTAAGCTTCTCGATAGAGACACTTCCTCAAGGATACTAGTCCAAATTCTCACTCTTTTTCCCAACCGAAAATCACCCCAAAAATCCGACACAGTATAATAAAAAATGTGGCGCCCGCGCTGGCCCTCTCTGAAAATGCACTACAACTCGGGTTTTAGAGGTCCAATTTGGGTGATTCAAAAGTATAACACTTGCTCCCGATAGAGCTACACTACATACTAGTCCAAATTCTTTTTTACTTTTCTTTTTCCCCAACCGAAAATCAGTCCCAAAATTTCTGACAACTGGTTCACCCAAAAACGGCAACCCCGTGGGGCGCCCAAAAACGTAATTACAACTTGGGCTATTGAGGTCCAATTTGGGTGATCCAAAAGCCTAAAACTAAGCTCCCATAGAGCCACAATTGCGTCTTATGATACTAGTCTAAATTACATATCTTTTTTCTAACAAAAATCGTAGCCCCAAAATTGACATCATATATAAAAAGGTCAAAATAGTGGCACTATTCTCTATAACCCATTATTTGCCAAATGTACTTCCTTAGGTACAAACATGCTCCTTAGGCATTAAACTCAACCAAACAACCCTAGAAGGAAAATAAACCACAGTAGGAAGAATCCCTACCTCCTCTGGGAGCGAAGACAAAGCTTTGCTCTCTCTCTCTCTCTCTCTCTCTCTCGTCCTGAGAGACCCAAAACCCACGACCTAACTCTTTTATTTGAATATTCACTAAAAACTTTGAGCCTCTGTGTACCTACTTGCCTCTTATTTCCGTGGTGATATGGACTCTAGTTCTTGGCCCGATTTAAAAACTCGACAAACCGGAGTCTATACAACTCGTAGAGAGAAAAGTTTGATCCTCTTCTCTACTCTCTTCTCCCTCTCTCACGCACTACCCAAAAAATGGGCTCCCCCACTTATCTTTGTTATAACTTAACGCTTGCTGTAATATACTACCCACGCCGCACGCATCCCAACTTATTCGGTCCGTCGCCTGAATAATTTGTATTTCGTCCTGTTTCAAGTTCAATTTATTTTAAATTAACTTAACTTGATTTATTTCCTAACTTTTGATATTTTCATAAAAATCTCATCCTTGGGAATCACTAGACGCATGTTACCCATAAAATCGTGAAAAAATCCTACTGTCTCGGAATTCAATGAAAATTTTTTGGGTAACTAGATTTTACGAGATGAATCCAATGTAAGTCTTGACCATGAAAATTTTTCGTAACTAGATTTCGAGAGATGAATCCAACAACGTTCCTGTTTATCCGATATCTATAAAATTTTCCAAGCTCCCCAATTACTTCCACAATTTCACTGCTGCCATTTTTAAAAATTCAAATTTGCTCTGCTTCATATGAGGAGCCCACAAGAACAACAAAAATCGAAAGAAATTTGAGAGATGAAAGATCTTAAAACAAAATTTTGTCTCAAATAACAGATCAATTAGCATTTCCTACTAGATTTTTAATTTACCAACTCCAAGATATACTAAGAAAATCTTAAAACTTTTTTTATATGGATAGTACACTCTTTTTGCGTCGTTGTCCATTCACGCACGTGAAAAAAGACTCATTTCAGTCCTTATAGAAAAGGTGGGGTGAATAATTACTTTCGTTTCAAGTATATCAACTAAAGGTCTCATCATGCACTTGTGTATTGCAACCTGCACTCACCCGTATATTACTTTTCTATCAATTTATTAGTCAAGTACACTCGCCTAATCCAAAAACATCGGAATGTATCAAGCATATAATAAGAATTACCTCCTGGTGAACAATCGAGCATGAGCCTTCCAGCATCTCAAAGGAATCAAGCAATAATTGCTCATGTCGATACAAGATACCTTCGTGCCTACATAAGGTCATATCAAACAAAGCGTATGCTGCTTAATTGTAATTAACTTCTATTTCATGGAGTAACCTTTACAAACAATGAAAAAAATCATATATAATCATTAAGAGATTATAAATTACTATAAGCAAGTCGCGGAATGATATGATCAAGATCGATGATTCAACATGTCCAAGAATCATGCGGACTCCTCTCTATCAAAGACAAACCGACAACATTATTTGAAGATAATGATGCATGCATTGCACAAATCAATGAAGGTTATATCAAATGAGACAAAACTAAACACATTTCTCCAAAGTTCTTTTATACACTTGAAATCTAGAAGAGTGGTGAAATCGATAATTCAACAAATACTAATGATAACTAAGATATATAGACTTATTCACTAAGTCATCATTCAACCTCAACATCTGCCTAATACATAAAGACGGACCACAACTTAAAGATATCGATACGAGAAAGATAAGCTATATATCAAAGATATCGTTGTACCGCACTCATTTTCCCTTCGTCTGCGTCTTTTCCCACGCTTTACCGACAGCTTAACGGCAGGCATGCCTCGCAACAGACAAAACAACAATCAACAACATCATGAATATTGCACTGCTTTTTCCTTCGCCGCTGTGGTTTTATCATCCCATCAGCTACTCGGGGCAGTTTTAATAAAAAAAAAAAAAAAAAACATATTCTAATGGAATGATCATTCAAAGAAGAGTATTGTCAAAAAAAAGCCGCGACAAATAACCACCACATTAAGGAACTTTTATAAGGTTCATGAACTCCCATTTACTCACCATAAATATAATGAGTAATGGGTGGTTGTTTTGTTAGCCTATAAAAGGCCCCTTCTCCTATCAATTAAAGTATTTCGAGCGGTACAAGTTTTTCTATACATCTCTTTTCCTTCTTTAAATTATTCTCTTTTCATATACAAGAGAATAATATATTTATCTTTTACTTAAAAGTTTGTTTTTAATAATATTTTTACAACAATTACAAGCATAAAACAATAAAGAGAAATACATAGCAAAGGATTCATAGCAATCAATATCCCAAATTATAAAAACCAAGGATTCATCCAAGCCCAATTTCATGCACAACAATTCACGAATTATTCATCTAACCTTAGTGGAATTTTAGGCCTAGATATGACAAAAAAAATTAATAATAATAATAAAAAAAATAACATACCTGGACAGGTCTCTTCTTCCCTCCCTTCTTCTTGCACACCCTTGTTTCTTCCTCCTCCCTCCAATTTTGATGGTCGTTCCTTATCGTGCTCCCTCCTCTCTCTGATCATTTCCCTCCCTTTTCTTTCCTGTTTCCCTTTACTTAAAAATAAAAATAAAATGAGATACTTCTTAATAAATTCCAGTCAAATCAAAAGAATCAATTATGATAAGATAAAATAAAAATTAAAAATAGAAAACTAAACCTTGCCTAAATTAGGGGTCTACAGGAGCGCATGAAAGACTTTATGAATGAATTTTGAGTCCGTGGAAACTATTAATGGAGAATGTGGATTATCGGTTTGTTTGTTATGGGACTTTGGGATGAATTTATGTTAGAATATGGTTTCTGGGTTGCTGATTTTATTCTAGAGCATTAATTCTTTTGTATTTATTACCTTACCCTCCACTTTCAATTAATTTTTTTATTTTCATTATCTCCCACTTTTAATTCTCGTTAACAACATTAATCACCTGACTTAATTATAGGAGTTAAAGAATCTTATTCTTTTTTAGCCCTTTTTTCTTAAGTAAAGAGGGGTGATTTTTTGGCCCGGCCTAAAATCACTCCTATGCATCTCTCTTTTTCATTTTTTTGTATAATAAAATAATTTTTTCACATAAATCTCTGATTTATTTTATTTTTTTGTCATGTTTTTATTGTCATTTTATTATGACATGTAGTTTTATATTGGCTTTCATCGACTACGATGATAATACTTGATTTATCTGCGCTAGACAAAACACGCTTAATCAAACGTTATCAAATTAAAATATAAAGGTTTTGCGTCTAATCATCAGATACAAGTATTAACATCTGTTACCGTTATTCTTTAATATTTTTAATTGACATGCTGCCTCCCAATCAATATATCGTTACTCAATCAATAAAATTTATATTTCAAAAAAAATTGTAAGAGTTAAAAGATCTAATTTTGTATGTATAGCCCCACTTTTAATACGTGCTCAATTTGGAATCATATCTATTTAGTTTTGTTCCATATTTATCATTCTTTTTGAAAATTACTCCATTTTGTATCTTATATTTTAGTTTTAGTAGTTTTAGTTCACATTAATTCCTTTACTATTTTATTTCATATTTAATACTTGATGTGCTCAAGTTTATTTAATATCTCTAGTTTTGTATATTTTATTCTGATGGTATTTTATACTATATTTTAGTTTTGTATATTTCATTCTTATTTCATATATTTATCTTTTTTTAAACATTTCATATTTATCTAATTGATGCTTTACTTTTATTCCCTAGTGTAGAACCTAAATTTGATTTTTATTCTTTATTGATTTTTATTGAATTATTTGTTTTATTTTATTTTATTAATTTTCTTTTGGGAGATGTGCAGGTAGGGCGACACCAGACACGAGCTGCTCTGTCGCACAACGTATCGGGATCACGTCTCGGTCAACACCCGCGATGTGTATAAGCAGCAGCTTTCACAATAACGAGATAATTAGAGTACAAGATAAATTACATTAAAATAATAATGACAGAATTTAGGGATAGAGCATAAATTAGAAATAATAATGTCATGAAAGAGGTATAAATTGAATAAAATAGGCATAATGACACGAAAGAGTATAACGACAAATCATCATAATAGGTATCACAATAATTAATTTAATAGACATGAAAGAGTATATAAATTGGAAAATAAAATAGGTATAATGACATGAAAGAGGTATAATGACAAATCATAGGTATCAATAATTTAATGACATGAAAGAGGTATAATGACAAATCATAATGTGATAAATTAACAAAGAGGGTAAAAGGTAACTTTCAATAGACACCGTGTATAAATTGGAGTGCAAAGAAAAGAAAATCATTTCTCTATTCTTCACTTCTCTCATGGTAGGGACCTATGACGTATCATTTTCTGATCTAAGCAGTGTCAGTTAACAAATTTCTGCAGAAGATCTTCCTCACTTTACTTTTCTATTTCTTTGATATTCTAATTTTCTTTCGCTCATCGTCCCATAAGCTAGATTAGATTACACTGCTTTTTTAGAATAAAAATTCTTGTGGTGTCATATTGAATTACTTTGAGTATGAGAATGAAAAAGTATTTAAGGATAAATTTTGAAAGAAAATACGATAAACAAATAAGATAAATTTGAAAGACTCGAATTATGTATAATAAATATTTGTATTTGATAAGTATTTTTAAAGATATATGGTATTTTGGCAGCAAGTAAATATTTTATTAAGGATTGAGATTTTATTAGATAAGGAATATGATTAGAATAATTATTTAGCAATTAGAAATAACATATATTTGATAAGATCATAAAATAAATAAATTATTAAAATAAAGATCCGAAAAAAATACGTAGCTTTTATAAAATTTGTAAAACTACCTTAATTCAAATAGTTACCATTCGAACAAATAAATTGTCAATATGTTTGAGGAACAAAATAATATAATTGTTAAGAATATCAAATTAGAAAGTTTTAAGAATAAGTAATGATGGTAGTTTCTTCCTATTTTAGGAGAAATATTTCATTGAGAAATTCTTCTGATAAATTTCTTCCAAGCCTTTGAGTACTCCTTTCGGCGCAGTTTAGATTCTCGTGCATCACAAACGCTGACCATTATTCTTTTATATATATATACGTATCGCGTGTGCTGATACATATTAACGCAGATTTTAAAAAAGAAAATCGTTTGCTTACTCATTTGATACGTAGAATCGGTTTTAATTGAATTATATATAATCTTGGCATGTAAAAGTTTTACATTTCTCTTATTTATTTGGATTATCCATGGATCGCAAAATACTAGGATGATCAGACTCTCGGTGATTGCTTTGTTTAAGAAAGAAAATGCAGATACGACGCTTTGTAATTAACTGAATCTAAAATATTTTGACTCCTGCTACCGCCCGTCAATCTTTTTTTTAGAATAATACTGATTAATTATTCTACTGTCAACTGGGATACAATAGTCGACGGGCCCCCGTCAATCCGGACATATCACTGACTCACATTTTCTCATAATCGACTGAACCTCCACCTCAGGGGTTTGCTAGAGGTTACTGGGCATTTCCGCAAGCCGGCTCCCACCTTAAAAGGGAACACCTACGCTAGCCACCGTATTTGAAAGTCCCACATAAGCACCATTTGATATTATCACTGCATAAAAATATATTAAATTATTTGATTTTATCTGAGCATGAAAGTAACTGGCACCATTTGATATTTGGATGACTAGAGAAAATATATTTCAAAATGTATTTGATTTTGATCTCAGACGGTAAAGTGTTTGAATCGAAATTTGATATAAAATTGTTTGTCTACATTTGATGAAACCGATTTGAAATGGATGTGAGAATGTTTTGAAGTATATTTTGTTAATTAAACTTATTTTGAACTGCCAAAAGTTTTATGAAAGAAGGGTTATTCTTTGTTAAGGACGAAATTTTTTCTTTATATCTGCTAAACTGTATGCATATCTCTATTACACCGGAACAGGAGGTGGGTCATTTCTCCGCTTCATTACATTTTCGTACTTTTTAGTTTCCGCAAAGGAGCGACACGCTAGCCGATTCATCATTGGGATTTGATTAACTTTATGTTGATCATGTTACCATAAGTTCATGTTTAAGGTGAAATGTCGTGGCTTTGAAAAGCTAATCGGCAGCTCACTTTGACGAACATTCCTTTTATATTAATACAGCCGATTTATAGATCTCAAATATTATATTCTAACAATTATGACATGCATAATCGGTGACTAACATTTGCTAGTTAATTTTTACTCCGCATTTAAAATTTGAACGTTCTGAGAATTTACGACCCTGGGGCGTCATGCATTTAATTAATACGCGATTGGTAATCGACAAAAATCTGAAGCATAAGAAAGTGCTAGTGTCAAGCTTCACACTTCAAAACTCTCAAATAAGGCTTATGGGTGCGACTGACAAATACGCCCTGGGCGGCGGCGATAACGCTAATATTTGCTAACTAGCATCCCGACACGACAATAAACGTGTCAATATTTCATAACCCAAACCTAACTCATTTATATTCGTGTTAGCTTTAATACCTATGACCACATTTAATTCGATTATTTAAAATAATAAGTAATTATAATTAATCATCCACATATTTAATATAAATAACCTATTAAATTTAACATATTTATTAATTTTATTATTTAAATTAACATAAATTATAATTAATAATCTATTTAAACACACAAATAACTTATTAACAAAGTAATTAATTAATATACTAAACGAAATATTCAGATCAAATTCGCTAAGCAAAGCAGACAACACTCCATTACGACCCATTTATTAAACACGTGGGACCTGATCAAGAATATTACTAAAAAACACGATTATACTCAACCCAAATTCATAGTAAATTCACACATGTTAGATTGAGATCACGTTCATCGTAGATCGAATCAAATTTTACGCCCTGTATATAAAAGCCATATCCATTGAGGGTTTAGTTTTATTTGAAAATCCTATATATTATATCAGAAAGAAGACGAGAACGAGAGAAAAGTCCTCTAGAGAGAGAGAGAGAGAGAGAGAGAGAGAGAGAGAGAGGGGGAGCTTGGGGAGAGACGTGGAGGAACAACACACACAGGTTGGTGAATTAGAGGAAGAGCTGAGAAATAGTTTTCCTGTTTTTCGTGGGATTGAGATGTTGATCATTACATATTTTCAATATCATTCACTGATTATGATTTGGAAACTGTCTGTTTAAATAATGTTTTAATATATATATATAAAATAAATATCTATTAAAATAATATATATTTATTGATTGAATGTGCAGTATATGAGTCATATGGAAAGATTTCCACATGACTGGGGCCAGATCGACTAATAATCAATAGGCCTATACTCATAAAAAGGTATAAAAAGACCATCGCCTCATCCTCACAGTACGGCGTAAATGCCAAGGCATTCATATAATTAAAACCACACGTGAACTGGGAACTAAACTGGCATATCTCCAAACTCGTTTGTGTCTCAGTCGCACATGGAAGGTTTGTTAATTATAAAAGGCGAGAAAATGCGATATATTTATCCACGCCGCATATCTTTAATATCCAAATTCACGCCTCAAAAACATTAACTCAATGTTGCGAATTGGTTTTTGAAAAAGATTTTTTCACACAAAATCATGAGAGATTGTTCAAAAAAACGAAAATTTTTCATACAAATACATCTTATCACCAAAATCATAAGATATATATTTCCCCCGTTGAGCATAAATTCAATAATATAAACAAAAACTCCCTTTCGAGGGAAAGGGATACAATTTCAACTGACTCAACCTCTTCCTTCTTTATCTTCATATCATAATTAATCATCTGCGAGACGATCAAATTCTTCCATCGTCACCAGATCGCTCTTGCAAAGCCACATCATCATTCGGCCAAGACGTATATCTAACAAACGCTATAACAACAATAACATGTGCTGCTAAAAATTCATATTTTTTTTAATCCTCATCCACTTACATAATTTTCACTAAACTCGTCTTATAAACAAATGAGTTCAAAATTTCAGACGAACTCATATGTTTTCAAATAAAACAAGTTCTAAATTTTCATTGAACTAGTTTTTTTTACAAACTAGTTATATTTATACCTAACTTGTCTTTCTTTCAACATCAGTTTTTAATTTTGTACCTAACTTCTTTCTTTCAACAAACGAAGTTTCACTGTGCATAAACTCATTTCCAACTATTTTTTAGATATAACGACGTCTAAATTAATTAAACTCGCCTTTTCTTTCAATAAACGACTCTAAATTTGCAAAATTGCCTTTTGACATACGAGCCTGGAAAGTTCACCATAGACAATATCTACATACAGATTCCAAGTCATAAACTATGGTAATTTCAATTGTTTTGAGTCATGGTTTTTTAATCAATATTTTAAATTTAATGTAATCCACCACTTTACCCGTTAAAAATGCTAGGATATGCTGATCATACAATACCATGGCTGCAATACGCTTATTTATGTGCTCATGGTTCTCTTTACCTCTTCTTCCTCCTCTATCAACTATCATGCTTATGGTGTTGTTATATTTATCAATTATTGGTAGTATAAAAAAATCACTTTATAATGGTTGTGATTTTTGGCAAGGGAGGGAAGAAATGGCAATGGGTATTTATGTCATTTAATTTTACACTTTAAAGTTTTCTATCTCTAAAACTCATATTTTTTGAAATGGGCCTCGACACCATAAGACGCTTATTTGTGTGTCGCCAAAATTTTCTCTCTCCTTCTTTTATTCCTATTATAATAATATGCTATCCAACACTTCATCATCACTAACTGCCTTGTTTTGACTCCTTGATCTTCGCTAATTGCTGCCAGTAGATTAATTATAAGGAAAATGCTTTACGACACCATGGTCTCGGCCATCATTTCAAAAAATAGAAAGTTTTGGGCAACTGGGGAACACAAAGCTTTAACGACATAAATACCCACTACCCATTATCCTCCCTTTCTTGTAACCCGCCTAAAAATAATTATTCTTATAACTTTTTTTTTTACACCACAATGTCCTGTAGCAACACCCTAATTTATACTTGTATCACTTTTTTAAAACCTACCAGTGGATTACAGTGTATTTATTTCAGTTTTGATTCTTATTAATTATAGCTTTTACATTAACTCATGTTTCACATTAATTACATAAATTGACTACTCGTCTTAATTATAGGAATTATTACAATGAATTATGTTAATTAGAAGTAATTACTAATCATATTAGAATATTGATTTTGTGCTATAGTAACAACCTTAATTATATGAACTATGATTATATTAGAATATTGATTTTGTGTGTTATAGGTCAACATTAATTATAGGAATTATGATTATTAGTTTTACTTTTTTTTTTTTTTAAGAAATTATTAGTTTTACTTATTACACGCTTTAATATTTGTTTGATGTCAATCCCTTGCCGTAATGATAGGAATTATTATAAGTAATTATCTCTCTTTATATTTAATATTTACTCATATTTATCTTCGTCATCTTTTAATAAATTCCTATTTGTCGTTATACTCCCAATCTATGTTTAATTAGCTTTTCATTATTTATATTTACCTATCCAATTAATTAAACTAGTTAATAAAATAAAATAAATAAAAACCTCTATATCCCCACCTTGGAATCTTGATCGGGGTATTTTTATAGTGTAAATGAACCACTTCTTTTCAAATTTTTTATTTTTTTTATTTTATTTTATTTTTTGTGCTATTATCCTGACTTAACTCTATTATTACTATTTTCAAAATTAAAAATAGTTATTTTAATATTTCAAATCAAAACCTTCTTTCTAATTTTATTATTGTATTTATTTCTTTTCAAAATTAAAAATGCTATTTTAATATTTCAAATCAGCTTCCTCTCCTCCCTTCCCTTCCCTCCTCTCTCTCTTCTTCTAAAGTTTTATAAAACCAATCAAATTTCTTAAAATAATTTCCCTTTAATTTAAAATGTAAAAAAAAAAAAAAAAATCCTTTCTTTAACTTAAAAATTTTAAAAATAATTTTCATTAATTCTCTACAAAATCAAATATTATTTTCTTTAGTTTATAAAAAAATCACTTTAATTTCTAAAAAATTACACATTATATAGAAAGAGAAGTGATATATTTTATTTGAGTTTTTAAAAAAGTTCAAAAATTCATTTATCAATATCTATTGTTCTAAAAATTTCATAATAAGTCTATTTTGTTACTTTCTTAAAAGAATTAAAAAATATTTTCTTTAATTTATTTTAAAAATCAAAAAATACTTTTCTAACGTTTAAAATTTTAAAATCATTTTCTCACTTCCCAAAAGAATAATAAAAAAAAAGAATAAAATCATTTTATTTGTTTTCTCAAAAATTTAAATTCATTTTCTTTATTTTCAAAATTCAAAACCATTTTCTTTATTTTCAAAAATTCAAAAACCATTTTCTTTTGTTTTCTAGTTCAATTCCTTAATTTAATAAATTGAATTTTAATTTTTTATATATTAACAAATTATTTAGAATTCAAATATTCAAACTCGTTTTCTTTTAACTCTCAAGTCAAATTATATTTCCAAAATCATTTTTTAACTTATTTTAAAATCTAGTGATTTACTCCATAATTATAATAAAAAATAGAACCTCTTGAGCTTAGTTATAAAAAGCAAATAAAGGGTCTTAAAGGGGACCCATATGTTTCCAACAAATAATTTGACATCCATTCTCTCTAATTTCACTGGCTAATGTTTCTATATGTGTTATTATACTAACTTGTTTTCTATTGATAATTTATTGCTGCACATATATCTCATATTTGACTTTGTTTTCATTATATATGTTTGATACACGCCTGCAGAGTACATTGGTTGTTTCAGATCTATACGCGATTAATTCTATTAATTTACGACTAAGCACAATCATACAATTAATTGCAATATTATGTATGTTGCTGGTGGGCAATTTATGAAATGTTTAATATTAACTGGTTATAAGTCTATGTATATATATTTTCCCCTCGTTTTTTGCATGTTTTTATTTATCAAAACCCAATTGTTCTCTTTTAAATATATATATATATATATATATATATATATATATATATATATATATATATGAATAGAGCTTAATTAATAATAGTCATGTAATATATCGGATAAAGGAAAAGATTCATCTTCAACCTTACCTTTCTTTTAATTCTTCATCCCTTACGTATTGGTGAGACCAACGATACACACTGACGGCGATTGCGATATTATCTATCTATTTAATCGACACGCGTTTAATTATTTCAATAAAATTTATATTTTGTAATGTATTTATTGAGTTTTTTAATTATTGATCAATTATATTTGGATTAATAAATATTCTTGATTTTTATAAAATAATTCAGAGCAATTTTAATTAATAATGAAGCTGTCAAATTTGTTTTTATATATTTTCCATGTTTTGTTTGTTTTTCATTGTTGATTTCGAATCATGAGAGAATTGATACGTGTATTTAATTTTTTCGAATCATAAGGCAAAAATCAAAGAGAAACAAAGTTTTTTTATTTGTCTATTCCATTAACGTCACGATCCATGGAATAAAAAAAAAAAAAGTTTATGTTCTTTTTTATTTGTTTATTTCATTAATATGAATTACAATTAAAAAAAAAAAGTTATGAGGATATTTTTTATATTGCTGGGATTTTCACCCTTTTTTTTTGTGGCTTGTGTGAATCTTAGTCATGATGAAAGGGATTGAAAGACAAAATAATATAAATAAATAACTAATTCTAATTTTATTGTTAGTTTTAATCATGGAAAGTTGTCTTTGAGCAATAATAATAATCACAATGGTGAGAGACTTGCATCAAAGTCTTGTTCTTCCAGCCCGTCCAATCAGCCCATGTAAGATGCATCTTTTCGATGCCCTTATCTCTTGGTAGTTCTACCTTTTGGTGAACTACGAAAAACAAGTCTTATTTTTCGTTGTTGGTGCCCCCCATAGTATGGGCACTACCTGATTATTTTCTCGTATAAGCAAACATCAAATGAAATTTAACTTGTTCCCATTTTGGTTTGTTATTATTTTCATATTTATTATGAGTTTTTTTATGGGGTAATTTATCCTATTAAACATTAAATTTGATCTTATGACAAAATTGAAATTCTAGTACTAAATTTATAATATTTTACTACTATTTTTCATATCATTGCATTTGCAATTATGTTTCATACAATTTATGATTACTTATAGCATTATACTATGAATAAAATTATTATTGATATTATTACACTTGGGTAAATTTTAAGAAATATTGAATGCTTATGAACTTGTCTCTCGCTTGTCGGATATTCTTGGAATTAATATTGTAACTGTTATTTCTTCCATTTTACACATTAATTTTGTTAAGATCCATACGAATAGTAAAGTTATTTTATCAAAAACTTTATTATTTGGTAGGATGTTTAGTTTGGTGAAAATATTTCATTAAGGTCATAGAATCAATTTTACTATCCTGGGCCATGAAATTGGACGCGAATTGGTCAGGATCTGGCTGATTAATCGCTTTTACTGTATGAGTCTTTTAAGATTTTAAAGGCTCTAGCATTTGGTGACCACTTTTGTGGATTATTCGTAAGCCGTTAATTGGGCAATTTCAGATGTTGCTTTACGTATTCGATATCGTTTGCTTATTCTTCGACTTTGAGCTTCCTAAACACATCATTTAAACTCACAAGACTAATTACAAGTAATGGAAGACTTCATGATGAATTTGACGATTATGAAAATGAACTCTCGACCTGAAAAGTTGAAGCCCTCCAAAACCCATCGCAAGAGTTTTTGGTAAATGGAGAAAAAAAAATCTATGAGGATTAGGAGTATTCTAATAGTTGCTATATGATAATCACATGAGAATTATATGGAGGACTCATGAGTAAACATTCTAAGATTGAGAATGCAAAAGATTTTTGTATGCTATTAGTAAGAAATACACACATGCAAAGTTTTCATAAAGAATGGAGGATTAATTAAATATGACTTTTCCGATCTTGATTTACTTCTTGACACTTGCACTTCCACAAATCAGTTCCTAAGACTCCATATCACGTGTTTAGTTAATGCATCTAAGCTCAGTTCGCCACTTTCACATGCTAGTAAGAAGGTGTGAAGTGAGACCTACACAACCTTCCATAACCCAAGAAACTTGATCCAAAAACCATTAGTGACTACTTTATCAGTTACAGCGGATCAAGAGATTCCGTTTTATTGCTCTCGCACACCTCACTGTGAGTGGATTGAGCTATCTATTTTCAGGATGATACTGGTACAAGCCGGCACAAGAGAAATTGCTTTCCAAGGAACATCTAGTTTTTATTCCTCGCGTGGCATATTGCCGCCGGGATCTCTAGCTCCCGTTGTTTACCAAAGATCCAGCGCTACTTCTATGATAATGAACTAATCGAGGAAGTAAACCTGTAGCTCCGTAAATCCATTTACAGTAAACCGCTTCCAAATAAGGTATATCACCACGAAGTTTTCACCGCCTACCTATTTTAAGGAGAACATCGTCATCAATATATATAAAGGTCGTGGGAGTAATATTCGGGTTTTATATGTTGATGATATTTTCCGCAACCAATTATATTGACTTGTCGTCGAGACAGCGCATTGCGCTCTTAGCCATTTTGATATGAAGGATTCGTACATCTTACGCTCGGGCATATACTCACGATAGACCTAGTGACATTATGAGTCGTCTCAATGGGACGAAATTAAACGTGATTCGAAAAAGGCCTAATACGCAATTACGCTCTTCCTCCGTAAGGCACCACCGTAGATGATAGATTTTCCCAAGGCCAATGTCATCGACAGAGCATCATATGAAAATAGTCACTTATTCTTCAATCAGGCACTAGATGTATGCTCAAGTATGCATTCCGGGGGATATTGCTTTTTTCGCTTCGAAGAAAGTGATCCTAGCCAGCCACTAAAAAGCGCTAAGAAAGTTTTGAGGTATGGGTACTGATCTCATACATGACATATCAACAACATACCGACACCCTTCTGAGGTGGTCAGGTTTTTTTAGTGATTCGACATGCAAGATGTGTAGATGATAAAGTCCACTCGCTATATCTTTATGATTACTGAATTAATCTGTTGCGGAAAAAAAAAAAAAAAAAAAAAAAAAAAACATCAGGCGCACACTTGCAACTTCTACCATGTAGAGGCGCAGTATGTGATAAGATCGTTTACACATGCAATATGGTTGCAAAACTTCATTTCGGGCCTGAGGCTCTTCACTAATTTCTAGATTAACAATTGTTCAAAGACAATTCCGCAGAATCGTATCTTTCTGTAGAACACCAGAGCACTTTTTGCTCTTAGTACATTGATGTAAAGTTTTTTTGTGAAAGAGAAAGCTGCGTAGTCCTCATTCCAATTGAGCATACACCTACGACAGCATGTTATAGACCCACTCAACCAAAGGCTTACTTATTCACAAGCTTCTCTCTGCCACACGTCACCCGCATGAGATTAGAGCCTAGAATTTTCTTTAGGAGTTTTGCCTTTTCATGTATTTTGTAAGGAAAACTCATGTGTTTTATTACATGCAATATTTTGACGCTTGTCGTCTTACGATTTTATTACTTCGACCGTGACGAACGACAAAATAACGTTTTCTTTCTATTGAATCAATACTCTTGTTATTGAAATGTCGGTAAATTAGTAGCGCCCGACATGTACGATTTATGCATCCTCCTCGATGCATTAATCTGTATATGATTGCGACTATGTAAATCTCATGTTGAAGCATTTGAGATTTTTATTAGTACATTTGATTATGTATGATTTATGCATCCTTCGATGTGTTAATTATATGACTACGACTATGTAAATATATTGTGAAAGCATTTAGAGTTACATTATGTCGGTACTAAGTGAGAATGTTAGGATTTTCACTTATTAATCTATGAACTGCTAAAAATCATAACACAATTTTAATTGTAATATTGTGCATGTTAATTATGGGCCATTTATGAGATGATTTAATATTAACTGGCTATGGACCCATGATTCTATCTTCTCCCTTGCTTTCTGAAGCTCCATCGAATAAAAACCCAATTTGCTCCTCAGGCTCTATATATATGAGTGAATAGGCCCAAAATTCGATCAAGCACAGAGATTATCGAAAGAAGGAAATAGTCCATCTTCAACCCTAACATTTCTTTGATTCATTCCATTATGCGATTTGGGAGACTAATCACAACCAACAACATTCGATCCAAGTCGTATGTCATTTCCACCAAGATTTAAGGATATGCTTTAATGTCAATAAAGCTATATTAATGTATTTATTGGGTTTCATTGATTATTGATACAATTTGGGATTAATAAATTGGTTTACAAAATAATTTAGCAATTCATTGTTTGATTGGTCAATTGCTTTATTTACCTTAACTTATTATTAGGCACCAACTTGCTTAAAAATGCCACGCCTCAACTGCACTTCCTAATAGGTAACTTACCTAGACCCTGGCTTTCAGCGGACCTGCTTCTTCCAAAAAATAGAGTCACATTTATGTTATTATTATTTATTTTATTGTCCCTTAAAAAAATAAAAATAAAATAAGGGCTCCGTTTTCAATGGTTTTTCAAAATACAAAAACAAGCTTCCTGCCCTTTATATTAGGAAACGATCATAACCAAAATGCGATGTCCTAACCAAACACTTTTCATTGTTTAATTATTGATAAATAAAAACAAATACCCTACCCAAACTTTTGCCGCTGAATAATATTTCATTTTCCTTTTATATTTAATTTGACTTTCCTTGATGCTAATTTTCAAATAAATATTATTTCTACCTTCTTTATATTATTATTATTGTACCTACAATTTATTAATTTCTTTTAAATCTTATAAAACTGAATTCATCTCTTTGATTCTCAAACAAGTTCTTCATTTTTTTATATAAGTAAGTTCATTTTTTAAAAGAATTCAAAGGTCTTTTTTTTAATTTTCCAAAAAAATAAAACTATATTCTTAAATTTTCAATACCAAAAACCGCTTTCTTTAACTTTTAAAAATTGAAAATCATTCATTTTTATTTCTAAAAATCAAAATAATTTTCTTTAACTCTTAAGACTCAAAAATTATATTCTTTATCTTAAAAATTCAAAAATCATTTCATATTTGCATCAAAATCAAAAATCATTTTCTTCTTTTAATTTATAACATCAAATAAAACTCAAAAATAATTTTTTCTTCTCGTAAAAAATTGAAAATCATTTTCTTTTAACTTTTTAAAACTCAAAAATGGTTTTTTTTTTTTTACTTTTTTTAAAATTCAAAAATCATTTTATTTAATTTCAAAATTTTAAAAAATTTCTTAATTTATAAAAATAAAAAAATCATTCTTTTTCAGAAAGTTGCATGATTTATTAATTTCTTAGCTTTATTGGGCAAACAAGGACAGAAATTTTTGACGAATCCAACTTTGGTAGCCTAGGTTTTTTAAGCAAGTGTGTATTATCCGCATCTGTCCTTTTCAAGGCTCAATCGGGGGTTTAACCCTAGCTACGTTTGGCATGTGGCCTTCTCGATATTGTTTATAGGTACAATAGGGTGAAAGGGGGTGAGACCAGTATCTCGTGAATTCCAAGATCTGGCTTCCATGGACGATGATTTAGGAATCTATCGATCTTGATGCAAATTAAGACACTAGGGTCAATAATTTGATGCATACTATAAAATTCGCAAATTTAACTTCTTAAGATCTACGAAACTGACTTCACCTTTAGATTCGTCTCATGAAATCTAGTTGTCTAGGCAAATTTCATCAAATTCCGAATAGGCGGATTTTCGCTTTTCTCGCCGTAACAGAGCTGTTTCCGATAACCCAAAAAATTAGAATGTTTAAGAAAAAATTTTGGAAGTTGGAAGCTTGATGAGTTCATACAAAAGATTAAACTTAAGCCGAGATGAATAAATAGAGCATATCAGGCAAAGAATAGGACCCAAATAGATGGTGAAACTGGTCGATAAGGGACATATGGGTATACTACAAGGATGATGAGAGAGAGAGCCATATATACTGGGTTTCATAAAGAGAGAGAGATAAGTGAGGAGGCGTTGAGAGAGAATCAATGGAGGGAAACGAAGGGAAGGTACAAAGAGAGAAAGAGTATGAAGGAGCAAGCAGAAAGAGAGTTAAAGAGAGAAGGAGGGAATCGACAAATTTTCTACTCTTTGATCTCCAACGTTCGACGGCTGAGTTCGGCCAGGCCGTGGAGTTAAAGTCCATTGTTTAATGAGGAACGACGTGAGATTGCCAAAACCGAGGAGTTTAACGTAAGATCCAAACAGCGAAATTGAAATCAATTGCAGATGAATAGCTTCCTGCACCGCTACCACTAAAGAGGTAGAGATTCTTCTCTTACTTTAATTTATTTCACCATGTTTAGTGTTTTTCGCTCCTAAGGGGCTGTTTGGCCGAATTTTATGATGCTCTGTCTTGACCCTACACTTGCCTTCCTTAGTTTGGGACTGGTTTTTGTTGGGAAACAGATGATGGAATTTGACTCAGTTCTTCATAGAAGTTGTGTAGATGCACCTGTAAACTTGATGTTAGACTTTGAATCACCAAAATCTAATTCCTCTATACCAAGTTATAGTTCATTTCATCTGACTACCACAGCTATAGGGCTGGTGTATTATGGTACCCGGCTACACTCAAACTTTACGACCATATCTTCGTCCGCTTGCACGCCCCTCGACTCTGCGAAAGTTCTTTTAGTCTATAATCTAACCATATCCTAGAGAATGGTATTTGGTGCTCACATCTCTGTTGAAATTTTAGTTTTTATGTGATGACATGCTTGGTGGTAGTTGTTTGATATAATGTTAATATGTGTGTGCTAATGTATTAACATGAATGAGTTTTGTTTGGAAATTATATGCATATGATATAATTGTCCATGGTACATGGTGAGGTGTACAGTCTTAAGTTGTCCATTTGGCATTCATTACATATGTGGCATGATATTAACATGTAATGGTGTATTACATTGGAAATGCACGAACATCAATCGAAAGGGAGTGTTAGTGCATGAGCAAAAGATCACTTCATACTTGATGATTAATGGTGGGTTTCTAGCATCATCGACGATGTCCAAAAGAGTCCCATGACTGCATAACATGGAAAAACGTGTGGTGGGTAATAGCAAAAAGGGCTAGACACTCCCTCGGTGAAAGACCCAGACACCATACACTCCAACTGGGGTGGGAAGTCCAAAAAGGGTAGGAAGATCGTATGGAGTCCTACTGGGTGAGACCTTGAAAACCACGCCTTCACGAAACACACAGTTTTGATTATAAAAAGATCATTTGAAATGACGTCATCTATAAAAGTTTTGGTTTATAAACAAATGAATTTTTTGTTTAAAAATTATGATTGTAATTCATCACTGTTTATTACACATTGGCATTCGCATTGTGGTGGTGAGCCGCATGACTCGGGATATGGTATAGGATTGTGTAACGCCCCAAAAATACCCTAGAATTTTTATAATAATTTTCTTATATATATTCTGGGTATGAATTGAGTCAAACTTGGGCTTTTCCGGGTAATTTGATAAATTGTGAAAATTAAATTTAAAGTGTGGCATAAGGATTAAATATTATATACAACCGAGAATTGGATTGAACCCTTAAAATGAACCCGCGAAAAAGGGAAAATGTGGAAAATTGTAAAATAAGGACTAAGGTCAATGATAGCTAAATGCTAATGAGAAAATAAATGATAAATGATAAGGAAATGTGAATTAAAAGTTATTAGAATGTCAAAATGGAAAATTGACTCATTGGTGGCCAAACAAGACCTATGAGGAATAACAAGTGATTAAGACAAAAATGGAAAATGAGAATTTGGAATAGGGTGGAAGGCCAAACATGGCCTTACACTTAAGTGGACTTATAAAGACCAAAAATGTGGTCTTAGGGCTCATTTCTTTGAGCCATCCCGTTTTTGAGAAGAGGGGAGGAGAAAAGGAGGAGAAAAACTAGGGTTTGCAAAGAGGCGGCTTTGCTGGGCTCACTTCACAATTCTGCTCCTAAGAGATCAAACAACACATGGAAGAGGGGAGATTTGAAGACATATAAGGCAAGAAAAAATCAAACCCCTAACATCCTCATTTACGATTTTGATTGGGAAAAAGCCCTAAATACGAGGAAAATGGATTTTTACTGAATACCACTGAGTGCTGTTTTCTGGTGGATTCCATGGTGGGATTTTTGAGATGGGACGACTGAGAGAAGATTGGTGGATAAAATGAGTGAAAATGCCAAAAATCGAACATTTCGAAAGCAAAACTGTAGGTGTACCGTACGTGGAGTCGCACTGCAGACAGTACAAGAATAACCCGTACCGCACAGTCAAGGATGTACCGCGGTATGGCGGCAGGTAGGCAACCCGTAATTCTGCAGACAGTCAAGGGTGTACCAAGACAGTGTTGTTCCAAAGAAATTTCCATTTTTGCACAAGCTCATTAAGTCCCTACAGACTGGGATACCCATGTTCAGGGACCCTAAGAAATGATTAATGGGGTTCAATTAAGGTTAGAGCTGGGGTGAAAAATGTGTCAGACATATCGCGGTACAAGTTTAACGGCGCACTTAGTGTCTTAACCCAAGACTTTTAACAAAATAAATTTGTAATTCACTAAAATTGTTTATCCACTAAGAGTGGCGTGAATGTTACTGGGACTAGGGACTATGATGATCGCCTCAACTCAAAAAGACCCAGAGATCACAAGGAAGCTAGACTGAAATTTCTTCGGCTTGTTCTCTTCGACTTCTATTCTTATTTCATATTTTAGATTACCAAGTAACTATGAAATGAGTGCATGAATGAGTATATGAATTGGCACATAGATTGGAGATATCTTTGAAAGATAATAATGTAAAGTGAATATGAAATTGAATGTAGATAATTGAAAACCGAATGAAAAGTGAATGATGATAAGGACCCGGATTCATCAAACCAATCCGCCTAATCTGTGAACTCCAATGATATATACCGAATGAATCCGCCTCTCGACTCCGGGATGCACCAATCTCGCATCCACAATAAGGCACTCCCACCATTCAATGTCCCACTTCGAGGGAGTGCACCCAATCGGCATCCGTCAGATGGCGTATGGCATTGAAGAAAATGTCTCACTCGGTGATTCACCAACCGGATCCGCCGCGACGACGGCGACATGAACACCGATACCACGTCAGGTGCACCAAACGACATCCGGCATGATGGGAGACCGAATAAGTGATACCACATGTCATGATGCACCAAACGACATCTGTCATGATGGGAGATAGAATTGTTAAATGTATAAGCACATTACACGATAATAAGGGCAGATTCATATCAAAACTAATCCGCCGTAGAATCGAATAGTCAAGGTGAAATACTAAATATCGGTTTATGTAATGGGATTTTATGAATATGCTTAAACTTTCATGAATTGAATTGTGAATGAATCGTTGTATTGTGCATGATATGATATGGTAAATGATTTGTATATTGAAAGCATGCTGAAATGAATACGATGAGTATATATGTTGATATTAGGCATGGTTTAATGATAAATGCATGCCGAGTTAAACGTTGAATACAATAGAACTAAGATAGAACCACTAAGCATGAAAATAGCGTAGAAGCCCATGCCAGTATCAAGGTGTGCAAGCAAAGAAAAGAAGGCTACATGACTGTCGCAGTCATAGAGAGAGTACGCACAGACAAGCAGACACTGTAATTTCAGATATCATCTTTGAACAAGTGGTGTTTTGTAAACAAAAGGGTTAAACCCTGAAACTTGATTTTTGTATATCATTTTGAAAAGGGCATAGAATGCCTTTCCTTGTAAATGTAGGTATTTTGTTAATGTTTAAGGCCTACCGAATTGCTTTCAATTCTGTAAATGATCAGCTGGCTTGGGCTTCAAAACCGAAATCGCCCGCAGAACTGGGAACAAATTAATAAAATGTTTTGATAAGATAAATGAAAACGCTTGTGCAAACCGGGCTCCACAATCCGCTCATTCTGGGTAGCCTGGATCTCTAAGTCATATACTTTGAAAAAGAAAAATTTTATAAATACCTAAAATAAAAAGAAATAAACCGAGCGGCCCCCGTGGTTTCTGCCTCACCACCAATCGGTCGGCCCGCCCTGGTCGCACATATTGAGTCTCATCTCATTTCATGACATGACATACAAAATTTACAAGAGAAATGACATATCTTTACTCGATGAATGTGGAACACGACTTACCGCACGCGCACCAGCCGAGTGTACTTTTGTAGGAAGTTTTTCTACTGGGCGTGGCTCACCCTATAAGGGAAAATATTTCAGGTGTGGAACAGACACTAGTGAACGACGCTCATTCGAGGCCGAAATTGTAAAGAAAGTCGACATGTGGCTTTGTCAACCTTTTGTAAATGTTTTGAAACAATCTATTATAACTAGTAATTCTTATTGCGCACGAGTTGTAACACTAAAACATTTAAGGTCAATAAATTGCTTTATGACCTTACATGTTTCAAATGAATAGGGATAAATGGAACCAGAGTGACCATCTAGTTGTTAACTTTACGGGTTATGGTAAATGGGACGTAGTAGTGTGGTATCAGGTTACCTGATATCCACGAGTTTCCATAGGTTGATGGTTGATCAACGGACCTCCAAATTTTGAGGTTTCACATGTACATCGGATCATAGTTGGGACAGAGACTTAATTATGGATATCTTCTTCAACATGAGATTAGGGCTATTCTCAATATTCTTAGTTATCTGAATATAGCATCATTGGTATCGTCGTAAAACCCAAAAAATTCAATTAAAAGTGGTAAAATGGTAATTTCTAGTTTAAATTGAAATTCTTAGATCTCGTGATGATGAACGGACTTCGCCATTGAATTATCTCACGGTAAATCTAGTTACCCAATCTAATTTCCTCTCGTCGCATTCCAAGACACCTAATTTCACGCGTTTTTAAGCATCGGTAGCATTATTACGGTGTGACCACGCGTGGATTACATAATCTAGCCGGACGTATTTACATGATAGCCATGTGTCGGGAGCCAGTTAGGATAAATGGCTCACATCGGGTCACGGTCACATAAGAAAATAGTTAAAATTTAGAAATTTAGAATTAAGAAAATTTGTGGAGGCAATGCATATTTGAGAAGTGGGAGGAAAGTTTCCCACTACAAGGGACTCACACATAATAAGGGATGGTAATCCAAAAGAGAAAATGGAGAAAACGAAAGAGAAAGAAGAATAAGAGAAAGTGGAGAAAAATGAGAAAATGAAATGAGAAAATGAGATAAGAATAAACAAGGAGAGGGGGATTATGTGGATAAGGAAAGGAAAGAAAAGGAGAAAAGAGAAAAAAAAAAGAAGAGAAGGGAGAGCAAACAAGGAAAGAGAGAGGAGGAATCGGATAGAGAAAGAGAGAAACGAAAAATGGGATTTTCTGCAGATTCGACCTGGCCGAATCTCGACTGCCGGGAGAGTGGAAAGTCGATCCAACATCGTGGGCTAGTGAGTCAGGTGTACCAATATTTTGGAGTTTCGTCAAACTTAGCGAGGTGGAGAATTTTCCTACTTGAAATATAGCCTGCAAAAGCCATGTAAATTTACATAGGTGATATCTGTAATGCGGATGTGCCTTGTAGGACGGTGTCCCAAGATTTGGGACTCGAATATTGAAAATTTCGGGACTGGCCCGCAAATCCGATCGTTTTAGGTTTGGCTTTCGACCCTAGACTGATGTTTCGGGTTTTATGCGTGTTTTCGTATCACAAAGGATTGCGACGGTGAAACCAAAAATGGTTCACGTCGTGAAGGGACCAAGAGGTGTCCTGTTTTATATGGGTCCGGGGGAGACTGGTCATTTTGTGTGTATTGTTAAAAAAATAAAATAATATGTTGTTCGTGTAAAATCATGTTAATATGTGTTTGCGTGATGTATTAACATGGAAATTAGATGAATGAAAATTATATGTAGAAATATAATTATCCGGAATTTATAAATATCAGGGCTGTGGCATGACCGTTGACTAAAAGTCAGGTATATTCAAATTTAAATCCCGCACTAGAAGACTAAAATTAATCTCCCAGCTAGAATCCACGCTAAAAACCCTGCTGACCAAAAGTCAGGCATATTCAAATTATTGAAACCATTACTAAAAGACTGTAACAAATTAACTTCAAACAACGGCGCCTAAAAACTTGTTGACCACAAAAGTTGTGCATATTCAAATTATTGGAAACCATTACTAAGACTAAAATTATCCTCATAATGGCGCCAAAAACTTGATCAGACCAATTGATATATATATATACAAATTTATGACACTATTACCCAAGGAGTAACTACAATCCCAGGTAACAACACCAAAAAATTGTTAAGACCATAAGATAACTTTTATGCTCATAAGACGAATAATTTTATCACTAAACTCAATTAAAAATTTACTTTGGTCTTAAAAACTGCAAGTGCACAAAAGGTCGCATAATAAAGTGGACCTATAAGTCCTGGATATCGCTCCCCACAGAGATTGAAAGGAATTTAAACTCAATTACCCCAACTACTAAGTTCTACACTATTTGAATCTGCCTAGTTTAGATGAAAATTTAGTTACCTAATGTAAGAATTTGGGAATCCTATTTGATATAAAGGGAAAATTAACCCAATGTAAATCGTGACCTAAACTAGATTATTGTTGAAGTAAACACTGGATTTCACCGTGAAATAGTCAATTTCGAGCATCCCAATCTCTCCTATTTTCCCCTCGTAGCTGGAATCTACATTTGTCAAGAGTGCAAGGCAAGATAGTTTGGAATTCTCCTAACCATATCTTTCACTCGAGTAGAGGTTCATGTTCATTTCTAAACATGATTCTAGTCAATTACTTGTAATGTGAACTTCTCTCGTAAGATCTCAATATTTTTCTTTTTCAACAATACTTCATATACCCATTTCTGATCGCAGATTGTTTCCAAACATTACGGCAGGCCGGGGTGAAGATTTCTACAACAAGAATGATATCCTTAAGATCCGAAAGTAGCTTTCTTTCCTCGACAGATCTCATGCCAACATGGATTAAGACTATTCCACTGCGAGAAAAGAAATTCGATTGATTGTAAATGATATATCATTTCTAACGATTTCTAAACCATGAGCAAATTGAGGATTTATCTAAGTAACCTTTCGTAGCTCGCAAGTTCTTCAATTTTAGCTTAACATACTTGGTAACCGATCTAAGCTCTTAGAATCTCTATTCTGTATCACTCGTATAGCCTCTTGGAAATAAGAGCCAAACAATAGTCATTTCATGGGTATAAGCTACTAAAATTGGGAACAAATAAATCCAAGATCAACACCATTCAAATAAATTCAAGACTCAACTTAAGAAACGTTCTTCTCATTTTGCAGAAAAGACCATAACTAACTTCAGATCTTTCCCAGTAGAAGTTGTGTTCTTGAAAATTAGATTACAACATACATTGAAATATTGATCGTATAAATTCCATTGTAACTCAATCACAATCAAGAAACAGTTTGTTTGTCTGGAGTTCATTGAATTCAAACAAAGAATGTGTAAATGTATTTCAACATTAAATTCTCAACTTCAAAACTATTGAACAAAATAATGTTTCGCATCCGCCAAAGAATGAATAAAAATCTCTTTACCGCCTAATGCAAATCTGGAAGAAACAAAAAAAAATAAAATAAAATAAAAAGAAAAATAGCGTTAATACAAAAGAGTCCTCAATTTCAGGTACTGGTTTGTCGTTACTGACCGCCTCGCCTCGCTCGCGCTTCTATTTATGAGCCTTTGTGCTCGGGGCCCTAACTTCAATGCTTCTTTATGAATCCCTAAATTTGCAGTTCAGTCGCTCTTCGCCGTGACCAAATTCGTGTCGTGACGTAGTTTTGTGTTCTTGTTGCAGTCCGTTGCAGTGTATGCAAATAGTCATACAAGGCGACTTGAAGATCTTGTGCTCATTCTTGCTTGAGTTGCCATAACATATTTTTATTGGGACATTGTTTCCTTCAGTATGATAACTTTGTCGCAACAAAGTTTCCTTTGTCGCGACAATACTCTCGTATCTCTTCAAATAGTTGCGTCGCAACATCGAGCGCGCAACCATGTCGCAAGAATACGCCAAAGGTATTTTGCAAGTCAGGTCGCGCACCCAAGTTTATGTTCTTCCGATTTCGCCGCTACAAGAGCCGTCGCGGATGGATGCTTCAGCCGCTTCTTCGAAATTGGCGTCACGCGACCCAGCCTTTTCGTCACAACATTTATGTTATGGTTCTTGTTGCAACACCGCCTTATTGCGCGTTATCTTTGGCCGCGACCTAAAAAGTCCGTCACGCAGTTTTGTTCCACTAAGCCTCACACCACCCTTTGATGTTGCGACCTAGACTGGTCGGGATGTTCTGCCGCGACCTACGCAAAAAAAAAAAAAAAAACATACAATGCGACGACACACTTTCCGCAGATGCAACATATTTTCCCATTGGGATCAGTTTTTCCGTTCCGACAACTTTTCCGCCTTCAGCTTTGTCTCGTGTCACACTCCTTATTTCCTCTCTCGTCGCGACAGACTTTTTCTATGTTTCAGATGATTTTTGTGTCGCGACCGGCTAAGATCCCGTCACAAACAAAACACCTTAGTTTTTTTTTCTCACATGCTGCCCGCAACATTGACTCTCCTTGTTGCAACCAAAGTCGGGCCATCCATTAAGAACTTTGTTAAGAAATTAGTTTGTCGCGACCTAAACTTCTTTCCAAAGATCTTTTATGTCTCAACAAACTTTCCGTTGCGTAAGTCGTTGTCGCGATAGATATTTCTCGCTTCTTAAGTCTTCAGCATTATGTCGCGAACATAAACTATTTTGTTCCCGTAAATGACTCAGCGCATGTTTCTCCCATTCTTTGTTCGCGTAATTCCGCTTTTATTGCACTCCATCTCACCTCCACAATCAGATTTATGGTGTCAGCGTATTATTGCGAATGCTGTTAAGCAGCATCGCTTTCTGGTAATTGCTGGAAGTTTGTCGCCATTAATAATCGAACTCGTCGCGACCGAGACCGTACCATCGTTCTCTTCGTTGGAAATCTCTCATTTTGAATTACCTCCTGCAAAACACAAAGTTTGTAAATATTCCATAATTTGGCATTAAAACAGTTATGAAAATACTAAAAACAAGCCAAAAAATGGATTAAAAATAGATGAGTTTAAGACTCATCAATGACATAGCATGAAATGACATAAATGCATTTCATATGCACGGTAACATCACATCAAGTCGTGTTTGTGTGTGTGGGTGTGTTGGTCATTCACCATTTCCAGAATGTGGTGAGCTTAGAAATGTGGACAATCGTCTAAAAAATCGAGAGTCACCGTTGTGTAAAACACACAATAATAAATCACGTTCGCGTAGAAGCAAGATGGGGAAGCAGATTTCCGTGGTGAAATACCCAAATTTTATTCTTGATCGACATGTATCCAACGATAAAAGTTCGAAGTGTCTAAGGCGTATAAGCTCCGTGACTCAGAAATTTGCAACCCAAATAAACACACTGATTTGATAAAATCAATAAATATTAGAGAGTCAACATGCTAATGGGTTAAGTCATTGACAGAAACACTAATTCATCGGTTTTTGCACTTGGCAATACATGTGTGTGAGGGAGTTTGCTCCTGACTTGTGGGCATGAAGAGTCTTATCTCATCCATGACATGTAATATTCCATATAGGATTACATTATTTATATGAAATGTGATTGGAGATTTTCATGTTTGCCATTGTATGTGCATTTTAGGTGGGGAATAGCCCTTGTAGGAAAATTTTCTACTAGGCATTGCTTACTCCCATCAGCCCTTTTAGGCAATAAAGGCTGTGAAGACCCACGCTTGACGAGGCCAGTGATTGTAGAGGCCGATGTGTGGTCTTGATATTTCCTTTTGTAAAAGTGTTTTTGTATAAAAGAATTTACAAAAATTCTTTGGACTATTGTATAAATATCGTGCATGTAATATGATGAGGGTCGTGATCTGACTCCTACTGCACTAATTGAAGGGACCCAACCCCGAAGTTTCCTTTCCTAACTCGGACTCCTCCCTAGCATTCTACCTAGGATTCAAAAAAAAACCTTAACATTTTTAAAAGTGGAACTGAGCGAACCCATTTATACCAAGCACGCTTCCATTAAAATCTATAGAAACATGGTGGGACAAATTTTTATTTTTATTTTTAAACATTAAACCCTTTATAGAAAATCGGCGTAGTTTCTTAGATATTTCTGGATATGTCCCAATTTACACCTGTAATAAACAATTTAATTTACTCAACATCCAACAATGGGACATCAAGTCCACCACAACCAATTTCAAATCAAACTTCTTAAATCAATATTTTTCTTCTTTAAAATCTATACATTACAAAAATAAAGGTGTACAAGTATTATTACAATAAAAACTATACATTTTCAAAGGTGGTCAGTCACGTGAGGCGGGAGTGTCACCGGGGGTCTGACGCCGAATAACCGCCTCGCCCTGAAAACATTTATAAAAACATTTGGAAAAAGGTGAGTTGAATATTTCCAGCTGGACACAATTTATAGGAAATAATGTTTCAGATATAATTCAAATACAATGCGTAGAAACAATCAGATAGAGATATCATTTCCATAAACATTTACTTTAAATTCTTTTTCCTTTCTTCATTCGGTACAACGTAAAAACAATTTTGAGATCTCATTTCTATAAACATTTACTTTACTCTTTTCCATATGGACTTAAATACTTTTGTAAACAATTGTATCAACATATCTTTTCAATATACTTTCTTTTTCTTTTTGAATCCATCATATCCAATGGAACCCGCATACCGTTAACCACCGTTGGTCTATGAAAGAACCTTCGAGGAAACAGTCTTACGACTATCGATGGCCCAAAAAGGAACCTCCAAGAAATCGTGTCATACTGTTAACCACCGTTGGCCCATGAAAGAACCTATGAGGAAACAAATTTTACTATCACGACGTGCCCAAAAAGGAACCTCCAATAAATCAGGCCTCTTTAAATACCACTGCACCATGGAATAAATCACATTATGTAAGAACTTTTCAGATTTTCTAATAAAAAAGGCATGGTAATATGCAGACTCACTCTTCTATTCCATCTATAAAAATCCTAACCCTTTCCCATATACCATGCACAGAAAAGACTCTAACAATACTTTTCCTCTTCTTTTTAAACTTTATCTTTGTAACATGTGGTGTCCATGTATCTAAACATTTTCATATATAAACATGTATATATAAAATATGCTGACCATAAATATTTCATTTCATATGGAAACCATAAATCATGCTTATAAAACTATGGAAACCATATAATATTTCATATTTTTCAACATAATTTAAAGTCAAGAAAAACCACATTTCTTTTCATTTGAACATTTATAACACATAGATATGAAAACATATATACATTGGTAAACATATTATAGTATATATATATATATATATATATATATATATATATATATATATATATATATATATATATATATATATCTATAAATATTTATTTTTCTCACCTTAGCATAAGCCTCCTTTTTCTTCCTTTAAACAAAACTTTC